>JAJJMC010003991.1:9195557-9308350 GCA_023531435.1 Papaver californicum
AATTAATTTAAGTAGTAAAACATTAATTTTAGTAACATACATTATTTATTTATTTTTTTTTTTTTTTCCCAACAGTTTTGTCAATCTCCAATGCTCCACAGTCCATACAATTAATAATTTTATTGCTTCTCTCTCAATCTACAGAAGAAAGAAATCTCTCCTTTTTAATCATCAACTTGGTATCTTTGATTGTTTTCCAATATCTTATCTTGGTTTAGAAGGATTTGTTTTAAGTTATAGCTTTGATTCTTAGGTTTTAGAATTTGACAGTGGAATTAAATATAGAATCAACTATTAAACCTTCGCATCTTTTCCCGAATTCTGTTACGAAATTTTCATAAAATCCGGAACGTACGGGTACAAAAATCCGTGAGTATAAATATTCCAAAATTATCCTGAATATAACGGTATATTCTAAAATTGAATTAGGTAAACTCAACAAAATTGGTTATTAGGACATAAAAAATAAAAAATATTCATTTTAGTTGTATAGTCGTAAGTTGTCATATTATATAAAAAGGTCAAGATCATCCAGTGAAGGTCTAAATAGCACTTATTTTTTATGAGTCTCCTTATATGATAAATAAAAATAAAATCTTAGAATGCATCTTAAATGCTAGGGTTAAGTAGGGTCTAAAAATAAAAATTTACTTTAAAATAGATAAAATGATGACTTCGAATTAATATAAGAATCATGGAGAAAATATAGTGTTTAAGACCCGGATCGGATCGGCCGGTTCGACCGATAAACCGATAAACTAGTGGAAAAAAGGGTTGAACTAACTTTGACCCACTAATCAACTCAAAAATCCGATAAACCGGCCGATCCAACCAGTAAACCAATTGACCCAGCTGGTTTCAAATCGATTCACCCGATTATATCTTCATTAAAATTCTAAGAAAAAAAAATCTTAAACTTTTTTTCTTATCAAATGTAACAATTAGACTCAAATTATTATTACTATTACACAATTAACACCAATTGCAGTGATTGGATCAAGATTACTAACAACAATGGGTTCTCCCAGTTCATCATCAATATCATCTTTAGAAGTAATATTACAGTTGATTTGGGTGATATGTTTTGAAAATATAAAACCCCAGAGCCAAAGGAAAGCCTTTCCAACCAACCACTAATCTTCTCCATTACATTCAGATATCACTCAAAGCTTTATAAAGAGAAACTTCTAGTTTAAAAAATCAATGAAATATATCAAAGAAACACAAAATCTATTGTGATATATTAACAATAAATTAATCTTTCAACAAAACAAATACTACCTCCGTTTCCGAAAAAGTATTACTATCATTTTTCCATTTTAATCTAAAAATAAGTTAAATTGAAAAAGTGATAGTAACTCTTTTCCAGAAACGGAAGGAGTATTAGAATAAATCTCCAACTTTCTTGTTGTAGGATTTGTTGCTATAAATCTTCAATTTCAATGAAAGCTATGGTTATTTTTGAAAAAGATGGCAGTACAGAGAGTTAGGGAGAGAGGCGGCTTGTAGATTTAGTAGAAGAGGAAGAAGGCTTGTGGATATAAAAAGAAGATGTAATGAATAAAAGATTAGGGTTTAGTTGTGGAAAACGTAAATAACTAAGATATGAGAGGGAGAGTTAATTAGGTAAAACAGTAATTATTTCCATTTAACAAGTCTTTCTTTAAGTATTCATTTCTTACTTGTACGTGGTAATCATCTAAAATTAGTGTATTTATTTCCTTTTGGTTTCTTACATTAAACTAAATAATTTATTATTATATATATACGATCCAATGAACCACTGGTTAAACCACCGGTTGAACCAGTTAACTCTGATCCAATAATTTTACTGGTTAATCGTCCGGTCCGGTTTTTAAAACATTGGTCTAGATATGATTTCTCCTTTACCCTTTTCGTGGGATGGTAGCCATATCATTTTTTAATTGGCTTTGATTCTTGCATTGTAGATAAACTTTTGGTAGAAAACACGATAAGTCATATGTCATGTATTTTTAAGACCTTCGTCTCTGGCATTAGAAATGCTCCTAGAGTTGCTTGTTTATGTGAACATTTATAAATTGGTCAAACACCATTAGCTAGAATCAGATGGTGTTAGCTTGACCAAAATGTAAAAAGCAACAACCACTGACTGACTAGTCTTGGATTAGTCTACGACCCAAAAATGTATATTTTATGACCCACGGATCGTAGACTTTAGTTGTTTTTTTTATTCAAGAATAGATATTATTGATAGCTTAAATAGTTACATCTTGTAGTTCTTTCGCAACAACTAATTAAATATCCTGAGGCAATACCTCATCAAAATCAAAATCACTTATTTCTCTTCTTGCTTTATTTGCTAAAAAGTGGGCTACATTGTTCTTAGACCTTTGAACCCACTTAAATACCCCAAAACTATGACTATCTACCAAAAACTTAATGTCAAGAATATAATTTTCATTCATCCAATGAACATAGGAGTTTTGCTCATTGATGGATTTTATTAAAGATTCGTTATCTGATTCAAATACTACTTTCTCACAGTCTCTAGCGACAGCCCATTCAACAACCTCTTTCATGGCTAGGCATTTCAGCTGCTCCACTTCATTATCCTTCAGCACCCCTTCATTGAAATATCTCCCTTTGGCTCCATTGCATACACCTACAAAATTCCTGCTTATTAGTCCAATACCACCTTATAAAGTTGCCTTAACAAATGATGCATCCATATTTATTTTATAGTAATCATTATCAAGAGGATCACATCCCTGAACCTGCAAAGTGCAATTACTATCAACACCATCAACACAACAGCTAGTGATTAAGTTAATAATCCTCTCAGCCGTTAAATGCCTATTTGGCTTAATGTTCTGATAAATTAAAGCACACCTGTCCTTCCATATGAACCAAATGGTAGTCATCAGAAAATATAACTTATAAGTATTACTACTACCAATAGCATCAGCTTGTGAGTCTCCTACAGAACCAACTAATGATCCAATCAACAAAATAGTTATGCAAAGATAATAAGTTACTGGTATCAACATTCATCATAAACCATATGGATCTAGCATAGGGACAATCAAAGAAAAGATGATCAAATGACTAAATTGAAGCATTACACAAGCTGCAATGCACATCAGTATCCTTTTTGTATCTAGAAATCTTATGTCTAGTTGGAACAATGTTTTTAAGGCATTTCTAAACAAACAACTTGGTCCTGTGAGGAAATTTTGTTTTCCAAAGCCTTTTCCAAACACCTGTTGGGAATCTGAGTACCATTATTAGGGAGATTAGTGTTGTTACAAAACACATTATAAGTACTTTTCACAGTAAAAATTCCTTTCCTGGTTTCCACACAAAAGTATCCACACCACTTCTAGGCACATGCATAGCTAGGATTTTAGTCGCCGATTCAGGTGAGAATATTTCATTAACAAGTTGTGTATTCCAAGATTTAGTACCAGCAACAAAGAGTTCAGAAACATAAATGAGGATAGATGGAGAATGCAAACCTGAATTTTGCTATGTTGGGTAACCCAACCCAATAACCCAACAATCCAACCATATTTTTATTTTGGAACCACACCTAACATTCTAGAAACTAGATAATATCCTTGCATCGATAAATTAGGCTCATCAAAATCTGTAGCACTTAGTTAGGTGTTAAAGTTCCGACCATTTATAAAAATAACTCCTTTGTGGCTATTAATTGCTTATAAATATTACTTGGTGTATCTGGAGTTAACTGTCTCTCTTGAGTTCCATACACGGTATTATTCACTCAAGAAGCATCCACATGAAGTTGAAAGCCATAGACAGAAACACATAAATTTAACATCTAGCCAGCTGAACAAAGTAGCTAGCTTCAGACTGAGACATAAACTACAAACAGTTATCGTTTTGGTTATACAAATCAAGATCAGTACTGCCCAGATTCAGTGGCAGATGGTGGAAATCAATAAAGAGGAAGAATGGATACGCTTTCTTCTGAAATTTTTCAATAATTTGATCCAGTTACATTTACTATTATATAAAAATGAGGAGCTAAATAGAGTTTAATATCTACTCGATCACGAAAAAACCCATTAATACTTAGAAATCACTGGAATACTTCCATCTCAAATATGAAAAGACCTTGGGCATGTATCAACCAGACTCTGATCACCATTCATTTGGTAATGTAGCCTGCACACAGTACGTAATAAGGTCATCAATAGTGTTACAAAGATATGCATAATACAGATTAGTAATTAAGCTCCAACATTTTAAATATATATATATATATATATATGTATATATATATATATATATATATATAAATATACATTTACTTCTTGTTAAGAGAATTAGAGAAGTACTTGACTTGGATTCGGTAAACATTCTGTAAAATTGCAGTATTATTATAAAAAAAAAGATAGGTATAAAAGGCTTCCTAACCAGTCCGAATAGGGGAAGTTCTTCTATCACTTGGATTAACATTAACCTATTCTGAAATCGCTTAGTATTACCATACACAAGGCACGCAGTGATATTATAGCATGAGCATATCAATTCTTAGCCTAATTCTTCATATCCACTATTTAAAACTTGTATTTTATCAGGATATTTATGCATTTCGTCCAAATTCATTCAAAGAAATGAACTGATTAAGTTAAAACGACAGCATTACTTCATATATATGGTTATGAAACAAGGTACTACATATGGATAGAAGAAAAAAAAAAGAGAAGGTACTACATAAATTTTATACACACTACTGTACATTATATTCTTAGAATTAGAGATGCTTTTATTATATATAATGATGTATTGATGATTGCTAAGCGAGTTTCATGGCTTAAAAAAAATAAAATAAGCGAGTTTCATAAGTACAATTTATGTACCTCTTCACTGAGTTTGGCTTAATTATTCTTGGTCTCCATCTTCAACCCAAAATGTGCATGGGGAAAATGTGCCCACTATACCAAAAAAGAAATGTATAATTACAAAATCATCAGTAAAATTGCTGGGGTTCAAACGCAAAATCAAGCAAAATAATTGATGCATTTTATTATTTATTTCTACTCACATTTTTGGCCGCAGTACTGAATGCTTGTCTGTGGTTGATATCTGGATTATTGGCCTTAATCCTTTGTATTTCCTCCCTAAGAGCCAGCAACAACTTATGGGGTTAAAATTATATAACTTGGAATGTTTAGGCAAATTAGTATTGAGCCGACTAATCAAAAACTAATATAAATGGTCAATATTACAATATATTTACTTTATGAACTGATTATATGCGGAGGGAACCCTATGTTTCTTCTGAGCTGTCCAAAAACAAAAAAAAAGTCTATCAGTGCAGAAAAAAATAAAAAACCTATAATACTAGCTACTGGATTTGCTCAAACATTTTAGAATTACGTATAGAGATGTAGGCATGAGTAAGAACAACTTACGCCAATTAACAGTCAGTTTTTCGGTTTTAGCAGCAGTTGTAACTTGCATTACTTGGATATTCTCGTTGTTTTTCGAAGAAGATGACAAATCGATTCTCTGATAATGATCAGAGTTGTTAGGTGTCTGTAAACAAAGAATTTATTCATTATAAGATCTAAAAGAAGGCAAATGTAGGAAGAACTAGCTAGGGCATCTCGTGTAAGACTTGAGAGAGGGAGAGAGTAAACAGTTTTAAACAATAATCCGTATCCCCTCTGGGAGAGAAGAACCGAAGTGACTAAATCAGTTAAGACTATAGATCAATCAATCTCTCTCTAGATGTTCATTTTAGGGTTTTATTTTGAGTCAAAGTATTGAAAGAATACAATCTCTGAATGACTGTATAAAAAGAAGTAGATCAAAAGCAAATCACACCAACAGTTCAAGCTAATAACTAACTTTATGTGTCTATCAAATCAAATCATCCAATCAAAAGAAAAGCAGTAACAAACTATTAAAACACTGCTAAGTAGTACAGTGAACTAAGGGTCTCATGGCGGCTGCTAGAGTTGTACAGTTTCAGAACATGTATATTTAAACCATTAAATGAAAAAAAATATTGCTTCGAAAAACACAATAAATTGTTTCTTTCTCAAAGCGAATTCTGAGATGTGATGAAAACTAAAAAAAACCCTAGAATTCAGCTGATGATGATAGATCACCCTCAAATGAAACAAATAAATTTAGTTGTTTTTTCACCTGCAGATCTTGTAGCGACAGTGACTGTAAAACAGCTCCCATGTTAACAGACCATAGATTTGCGCAGTGCCCACATCTGACGGTCACTATTTCGAACAAACTACTGCATGGAACACTCACCTGTGCAAAATAAAATAAAAATCAAAGAATTAAGTCTAAATTTTGAATGCTTTTTTTTTCTTGTGAAAACATTGAAGTTTGTTTAGTTATAACCAAAGAAAGGTGTTATGGTTTTCTTTTTTAGAGCCAGAATGAAAGTAATATGGTATCCGTTTAAAGTGAAGAATAACAAAATAAGATCTTGAAGACTTTCAAAGGTATAGTTGATCAGAGGGAAGAAATCTATGGATATAGAGAATATAGAGAAGTAAAGAAAGTATTTCTTCTTTCCCTATCTGTAAAAGTTAACCCTAATATAGTGCGGCACTTACCTGAGAGTTGCTTCTTATTACCTTTTTAAGTAGCTTCTTTTTCTTAGCTAAGAAAACGCACTAGCTGCTGGATAAAAAGGGTAATGCTCAATGAATGAATGACTTTAGTTACTTTGACAACAAAAGAAAAACGATGAGGATAGAGACGTGACTGTATGTGTTAAGCGTATACGTAACAATATACAACATCTACTGATATCTTTTAAGAGTAATACAAGGAAAAAAGTTATGAAAAACAAGATTCTGTATACCAGAAAATCAAAGTTCAAAAAAAGAAAAGAAAAAGAAATTGTGATCAGAAAATCTGGATCTAACTGCAATCAGAAAAGAAAACATAAGAAGATCTTTATGTATAAAAGTTGAAATAAAGAAAAGAAGATATATGTATATATAAATGAGAGATGAGCTGATCATATAAGTAAAGAAGTGAATATTATATGTATATATACCGCAAGAATGATGTTGCAAAAGTTACAAGGGATGTAGCAAATTTGCTCATTCACAAAACTCATAGTTGAAGAGATAGAAGACATCATGATCGACTGATCTCTATCACTGTTCAAACGGAGACTAACTTCTTGAGAAATGAAGAGAATGAAAGTAAAAGAAAAATCTTATTTTCTAAACACAACACTTTCAAGAGATTATATAGCTAGAAGAAGAGTGAGAAGAAGATGATGATATATCTATGAATGAGTAATTAATTAATAATTGACAAAAAAAAAAAACACTGATATAACTGTTCAATCTTAACATATGGTTGGAATGCGGACGAGGAGGAAGAGAAGGGAAATGTTTTGATGAATCGGTAGAGTAGCATTAATAGTTGACGATACGATTATTAATAGGTGGTGGGTAGTGGTACTTGTTGTTTGATGATAAAGTTAGAAATGTTTAAAATCAAAGAGTTTAGTAATTCAGTATTGAGGTTGACTTTTCATATGTAAAGCTAGCTAGCTGTTTCTATATGGGTGATCAGGTAGGGAACAGCCATGAAAGAAAACAGAGTTTCAGGAAAACAACAGCGGGTTCAGAGTGTAGTATAATAGGGTTTGGCAGTCAATTGGTAGGGCCAATAAATGAGAGAAAAAAATACTAATGAAAATTTACCCTGGGTGAAAATTGAATGAAAAATATTCTAATAACTAGGTTTACAGGAAGGGACATTAGACAGACTACCAGGTCTAGGTGTGTTGGTGTTCGGATCGGAGTGTACAATTACAGATGCATGCGATTACCTGCTAGCTAGTAGGTAAATTTTCATAGCCAACCATCACTAGTCACTAGCATAGCTACAGCGGATTAGGGGGGCGAAATTTTTAAATAAAAGCAAATGTACCTCAAATTCCGTGCTTACTGCTTTTAGTTCTTTGCTAGCTAAGGCACTATTTCATGGCGATGCTTAAAAAAAAAAAAAAAATGATTTAGGGGCTCCTTGATTTGTAGAGGGGCTTCAATGTGAAGGTGATCCAAAAATATGTTAAGGGGTGTTCTAGGGGCTTCAATCTCATATGTTAAATGTCTATATTACCCTTCTATCAATTAAAAAAGTTTAATTTGTCCTTCCATCAATTAAAACTTAAACCTAAACAAAACCTTTCCCTCTCCCTCCATATCCCCTCCTTCTCCATTTTAACCGAAAAACTACATCGAATCAAAATTTCGTCGTCGATTCTAAATTTCGTGATGAAGATTCCTACTATAGGTGTATAAGGTAATAGTGATGAAAATCGATAAAACTAAACAAAGTAATGGAGAATTTGGATTACAAAAAAATTTACGGTTGGGTTCGATTTGAAAACCCAACCGTAAATGTATATTCTGCTGGTTTGTTCTTCATTTTACGGTTGGGTTATTAAACAAACTCAACCGTAAAATTAAAGGTAGGAGATGAAGATGTAATTTTACGGTTGGGTTCGATTCTGAACCCAACCGTAAAAAAATTTGCATCAGTTTTTTTTTAGCATTTTACGGTTGGGTTTAATTCTGATTTCCAACCGTATAATATTCCGCATATGTCTGATTTTCTTGTGTTGAGGCTTATTTACGGTTGGGTTCGATTGAAAACCCAACCATAAAATCCTTCATGTTAGATAAATTTTTTTCATCAAGGATTATTTACGGTTGAGTTTTATGTGTGTAACCCAACCGTAAATGCTTCTGGACCCTTTTACGGTTGGGTTTATTGGCAAAGCCCAACCGTAAATCATCTCGGATAAGAATTTTTTTAAGATTATTTACGGTTGGGTCCGATGCTAAAACCCAACCGTAAAACTTTTACGATTTGGTGTTCACCCATTGTTCTTCTGTTTACGGTTGGATTGGGAAGAACACCCAACCGTAAATAGCTTTTACGGTTGGGTTCGACATGAAAACCCAACCGTAAAATTCTCTGAATCAAAAATAAATCATCTTTTTGTCAGTAATTTCATCCAATTTGAGCCATTAAAAGACCAAGAGTTTAAGTTAGATGTATCCCAGTTATGCTCTGGTTGATTGAATCAAAATCTAGGGTTTTTTAAAAAATCCTACAAAATTATCTTACATTTCTTCTAATTTTTCTTCCCACCAAACCAAAAATAAAAAAAATTTAAATTGATTTGATTAAGTTTAAGATTATTTTCGATTAATCATGATTAGCTTAATCTATTAGCTAATTAGTTTTACTAACTAATCAGTGGTATTTTAACCATTATGAAAATATGATGGATAAGGGGTTTTTGAATTTTACTTCAAATGTCTCTATTTCGTCTAATTATGGGAGCCCCTCTACAAATCAAGGAGCCCCTAAATCACCCTTCAAAAAAAGAAAAAAAAGAGGGTTACACTAGAGGCATGCATGCATGCTCCTAACTTAGCAACAAAAATGTCCAAAGAATACATACTAGAAGCATATATGAGAGTATGAGACACCAGGGGAGCCAATTTTATGTATATAATGGAGGGGAATCGCGATCGATCGTAATAGTTGTAGACCATGTTCTTGTCGAAACTGACCATGATATCTTAACCACATTGTTCTAATTTTGGTTTCAACCATAAGGTCGTAGACACTAGAGAGCATATACAAGACCTAGCTATTAAAGATATACTAGTCCATCACATGGGTGATGTACGGGTATTTTTTTATAATTGTATAAAAATTTCGTCTAACATTGCATCAATTGAAATTATCTATGCAATACCAATATAGCGTATTACCTAATTCATCTTCTTGCTTATCATGGTCTTTTACTAACAACACTGGAAAATTGTCTTTTGTAAATAATGTTTATTATACTTATTTCATAATATGTATGTAAAAATGAATAGAATTCTTAGTATACGTACAATATTCCTAGCTTCTTTTCCGTTTAGTATTTTAGCTTTAATATCATATTTTCAGATAATACTTTTACTAAAATTGAGCTATCAAAAAATCAAACCGGTAAGATTTGTCGATAGTACATTTTCTTTGAAATCTAAATCTTTTAGACTCTGATTTGATTTATAACATTTCCACATTCTATCATAACATCTGAGCTAGGCCTGTATGAGAGTATGCTCAACGGCTACCCATACAAAAATTGTCCACAACATAGATGCCCCAAACTCGTGCCAAACTGTGGAAGGAGCTACCCCGTACGTGATGGAGGGAGATACCCGTACAAAGGGTCCACATTGTAGAAACCTAAACTCGTGCCCTACGATAGAGGGAGATACCCGTACAAAGGGTCCACGTTGTAGAGTCCCAAACTCGTGCCCTACATGTGGAGGGGTTATGTCGAGGATAATAGTCTCACATAGACTAAACCTCTAGCCTATACACATAATATAACTTGAAGGTTTTGAGTTGGATTCCCACATTCTATCCGGTGTTTAGTTAGTTGGGTCAAGGAAGCCGAGGTCATTTGGAACCCGTTAAAGTTGGTAAACTACACAATTAGAAAATTGTATGGATTAGGAAATCTAGTTATCTTGACATGAATGAAGCTAATAAGTGCTAACTGATAGACACATTTTTGTGTCTAATTTGTTCCTAATTCTCTGTATTATTAGTGCTTGATTTTATATTTATTGTGTGATTTTATGTGGTTGTAGGTATTTTTCGGAAAAAAATAAATATTTATGGAAAAATTGGCTCGAAAAAGTTGATGAAGGCACCCGGAGGAATTTACTTAAATCACTCAGGATGGTTGATAAAGGCACCCCACTTCTGGATAGGGACACCTCTCCTCTTTTGAATTTAAATGAGAAAAAGGCGGGAATATTTCTCTTCGCGTGAAAGAATTGTCTGTATGATTTGGAACCGAGTTTTGCGGGATTAAAACGTGTTTTTATTGTCTCAAAGTGAAGAAACAATCAACACAGGTTTAAAACACGTTTTCAGAAGTGCTTGCTGCCGTAAAAAATGGCAGAAATATTCTTGTATTAATTGAAAAAGAGATTTAGTCCCTGAGTTGGATTGGTAGAGTTTAGTTAGTTTAGGAGAGAATACTTAATCCTTATCGATTAAGGAAATCTTGTTAGGGTTTTACAAACCTATATAAAGGAAGAGATCGAAGAAAAGAAAGGGGGGGGGGGGGGGCCGGCCGAAAAAAATTCATATAAGAAATATCTTCGAGATTTGGGGTCTGTTGGGTAGAAAAGGGGTTGTTTAAGTCAATTAAAGGGATACAAAGGATTGAGGGAGGTTGGGTCGAGCTCAGGAGGCCAACAGAACGAAGAGAAATCACTCCATGAAAAAGTTCTTTGCTGCTGCTGAAGAACACAAAGAATAGAAGATAAGGTCACAGTTTCTTCAACTACTCTGTCATGGTTTCTTCATCCACTTTGCAACGTTTATCTTGAACCTGATATATAACAGTTAATTTGTAACGCCTATACAACGTTGCAGATTCCCTGTTTTATTATTTTTAGCTTCTTTTCTTCTTCTCAAGCACTTTTGAGCCATGCACCAATCTTTTGAGAGTGTTTTGAGAATGATGAGCTAAACCCCACCACTGGGACAATGGAGGAAGCCATATTTCATAATTGAATGGTAACTATTTTGATTCTTAATGACTTTTGCATTGATTTTTAATTGCATTATGATTTTTCTTAATTAGTTGTGATTTTGTTTGATGGTGTATGCTGGGACTTAAGAGCTTTTGATGTGCCGTGCTTATGATTTACAATTAATGTTTTAGAAATGTACTTTTGGCAAAGAAACAAAGTTAATAAAAGAGATATAATTGTTATAGAATTAGTGTAGAAATCAATCAGAAGTGATTTTGGTGGAATCATGAGTTCCAGTTTCTCCTAATATTTTTAAAATCTTTTACTTATTTTATAGTTTAAATCAAAATTAGGTATAAAACGAATCTTCACAAGTCTCAGCGAACAAACTATTTTTATCACTTTTCTAAAACGATTAAGTTTTTGGCGCCGCTGCTGGTGACTTGTTTTTAGATTTATTTTTAGGTTTAGTTAGTTTAATTAGATTTTTATTTGTCCTATATTACGTTTCTTTGGTATATTTCTTTGTATTACAGGTTTTGGATCAAAAGGAAATTGGAGCCAATGATTATATTGATTGATTAAAGACTTGGATTCAAAGATAAATCGAAAAGAACGGAAAAAGAAGATAAATTTATTTTATATTTTTAGTTAATTTTAATTTTATTTAATTTTAGAGTTTTATTTATTTTTATTTTTAGAAAATTGTATTAGGAAATCTTTTATTATATTTATAATTTTTCTTTTATTTTTGGACTTTTTTTTTGGACTTCATTTTTTTAGGACTTTTGGACATTATTATTTTTTAAACCCTACGGAAGGGTATTATTAAATATAAACTGCAACAAGGAAGGACGACAGTTACGATATTGTCTCAGCCCCTCGGGTTCGTACACTGACATAGGAGTCGGTGGCTTGAGTTGACTCCAACGGTTCATCGTCCGTATGGAATGAGAGGTTGGACTCTAGCCACCCACAAATCCCCTGTCAGTGGGTTTTCTGGACTCCTTCGTGTGCATATATGTTGAGAACCTGAATACGGATTTACTTTTCTAGTAAATGGCAAGATTTTGGCCATACAAGATAAGAGCTCGGATTTCATCACCGTTTCCTTCTTGCCTGCTTTAGGAACACGTTACCAAACGCGAACCTAAGACTTAAAATTTGACTAGAAAGAGACTGATAGGGTAACGATTTGCCTTTTGGAAGAATAAAAGTTGGTCTAGAAACAATCTAAATGGAGCCATAGTGCTTTTTGTTTGCTAGATTTAGTAAGTTTTATATGGTTGAGTCAGCCTTGTTTGTGTATGTTTAGAACCCCCTTCCTGTTAGGATTTATTTTCTTAGATTTTTTTGTAAATATATTATGAAGTTTTTTTCCATAAAATGTAAAACTGGTATTATGAGGACCAATACAATGAGTATCCGACTAAATTTTAAAATAGACATTATCTGTACTACCAATATAATGTGGATAGTAGTTGGGACCACCATCAACCTTTTCGAGGTTATTGCTCATACCAAGGTGATCCTAATTACTATTCATATACACGCCTGTCATATGAACATGAAAATGAGAAAAATTCGAGTTCTTTGTCTTGGAGGGATGCCCTAAAGCATGTGAATTTTATTACTCCTTATCATGAACCTATTATGCCTCTAGAAGAATCATTGAAGCATTTGCGATCTAGTATTCATCATGAACCTATTATGCCTTTAGAAGAATCACTCAAGAAGTTATCTGAGATGACACATAGGTTTGAACTAAGTGTGAGAGGAACAAATAGTAGTCAAACTCTTTCTCTAGAAGAATCACACGAGCAGTTGCGATCTAGTACTCCTTATGATCCATTTTTTTCTAGAGGATTCCATCAAGAAGTTGACTGAGAATATAAATAGGTTCGTATTAAGTATGAATGAAAGTCTTGCAAAGAATAGTATTTCTCAAAATGATCTTAATTGCCAATATAGTGCTACCCTTGATAATTATTCACCTAGTCAAGAGGACGAGGATAAAACTTGTAACACTACTTATTTAGACGAGATTCAAACATCTTCATATTATTATGATGGTGAAGATAGTATTGACGAAGAACTTGAAATATATAGGCAGCGTGATCAAGAAATTTTCACTTCAATTGTGCTTCATGATGATAGTGTTATTTTTGGTTCAAATCCAAATAATTTTAATGATTATTCACCTATTCAAAAGGAAGAGGATTTGACTAGAGATACCACTATTTTAGACGATGTAATATTTTCTTGTTTTGAAGCCGATAATGATTCAGATGAACGAGTTTGTCCTGAGACTAGTGATTTAGAGTCCAACGATTCGAAAACAATAGTCTCTGACGAAGATGATAGACTCATAGAGAATTTTAATGTGATAAAGGATGATTTGATTCAGGTTGATAGAATAGTTTCCCCAATGGATTTTGTTGTCCTAGACACCCAAATCTTTTCAGGTCCCAGAGGCTCAAATACCAGTGATCTTAGGTCGTCCATATTTAGCTACACATAATGTCGTCATCAATGGAAATGGAATAATAAATTTTTCTTTTTGTAACATGACTATTGAACTGAATCTATTTAGTATGAGTAGACAACCTTCTTGTGAGATCTATGATTTATAAGAAGTGAACATAACTAGTACTTCAATTCAGAAATCTTTGCCAAACACTTTGACCCTAGATCCATTAGAGAAATGTCTAGCCCACTTTGGGTTTGATATTGACAATAATAGTGTTATTAATGAGGTGAATACTTTGTTAGATTCTTCACGTTTGATGCACACTTATAATATATGGAAAGCTAAGTTTGAACTTCTACCAGTTTATAAGTCTATTTTATTTCCTTCTATAGAGGAAGCTGAGTGTAGTTCTGACCTTAAGGGCCCTAGAATCCAACTAATAGTTTTTAGTCCATCTGAGAGTAATGTCCACCCTAATTTTGGGGGTACCGATGATTCTTGTGATTGTCAAGTATCCCTGCTTAAATTCCCTCACTTGGGGCTTGATATTTACACCTCTACAATTTTTCAAGATCATTTTCAAACTAGATTCCCTGATCCTGTTGATGTACAAAAAAAAGTTCAGTTGTTAGAAACCCATCATCTGGTCGATGTGGTTCACCTAGGCAATAATACCAAGATTGACTTTGTTTTTCCACCAAAAAATTTTCTTCCATATGTGGGAACGTATGAATTTCAAATGTGTCAGTTATTAAGTTTTCATACTAAGCCTAATTACTTTAGGAAATTAGAATCGACACATTTGTTTAAGAATGACCATTTTTATAGTAGTCAACTGTGTGAGGCCAATCTGATTAACTTTGAGGATCCACAATTATTCAGGTTATTATTATGTGCTTCAAATTTATAAGTTGAGTTACTCCAGACTCTACAACCTGATTCTTTTGATCCTGCCTATGAGGAAATCCAGCCCATGAAAATATTTTATCTAGACCCTTTTATAAAGCCTGAACCTGAACCACAACTAGATGTAGTTGTCTTAAACAGAAAACTAGATAAGGTTGTGCTCGTTTTGTTCATTTTCTTAGCATGCTGCAGTTTCCTTTTTTGTGATAACACTATTTGATTCAGATGACAAACAGTTGTTCCGACTACTACTATATGATTTTATGAGGTGACTAGTCCTTTCTTAGCCAATTTTTCAAGTGATTTAGTATTAATAATTATCTTGCAACTCATACATTCAATTGATTCTAAATATTATCAAAGTTAGATTTTCAAAATACTAGTTGTAAATCAAAAGTATGAGATATCAATAGCCCTAAACTAAACATGACCCATCAAAAGAAAACACAAACAATTGATAAAAATCATTATTTTGAATTTAATTCAAAGCAAATAATCATAAAAGAATTGCAAAAATTAATTTGATAAAAATATACCACTTTATTATTGGAAAAATGGCTTCCTCCGTCGACTCAACAATGGGGTCTAGCTCCTCATGTTGTAGACACTCTCAAAATATGCATTCATGGCTCAAAAATTATTTACAAAGATGAAAAGAGTGAATATTATGTAAACAAAGAGTTTGCAACGGTGTAAAGGTGTTGCAGACAACTGTTTCCACTGTTACAGAAGAGAAAGTGCTTCCGCTGAAGATAAACGTAGCTGTTCTGAAGATATCCGTTGCTGATCGGTTGAAGAAACCGTTGCAGATGAAGATATATGTTGCAAAGACGAAGATATTCGTTGAAGATGGGTTGAAGGAACCATTGTTGTATCCCTGTTCTTCACTTTCAGCAGCAGCAGTTTCTCTTTTTTCTGTTTTTTTTCCCGGCTTCCCCTCTATGATTTTTTTTCCTCCTCTTTGCTATTTATAAGTTTAGTAAACCCTAACAACTCCTCCTAACTCGATAAGGACCCAAATTACAATCCAAAACAAACTCAGATTCATGTAAATTCGAATCAGGGAAAAATTCTCTTTTCCGACGTGAACTCGACTTTTCACCCATTTTTCTCGGCTTGGGACTCTTTGATTGACGTGTTTGGAAACGTTTAAATCCTTCCTTCTCATTATGATATTGAAACACACTTTATATCCCATAAATCTCGACTTCGAAACAATTCAGAAAAACTCTTTTCATGTAAATTAGAATTCCCACCAAATCCGGATTTAAATTCAAAATGAAGGGTGCCCCTAATCTATCTGGTGGGTGCCTTTATTAATTATCTCGGTTGCCTTTATTAATTTTTACGGGTGCCTATAACAATTTTTTGAGTCAATTTTGTCATAAATATTTATTTTCCAAAAATACCTACAAAGACATAAAAACCCATGATAAGTACAAAAATGAGTACCAACAAAATATGAAATTGAGAATAATTTAGACACAAAAAAATGTGTCTATCACTAACTATATAACATCTGCTAAAGATGCCAATTATACCCTTGATACCTTTCTCTTTTCAAGATCAACAACAGAAGAAGCATCAACGACAGGGCTTAGAGGTGTAAAACGTTGGCCAACACAGCACAACCCACGAAATCACGTAGTTAGCGTGCTGCGTGCCGTGCTGTGCAGTGGTAGATATTTAGAAGTGATGTGTCATGCCGTGCTAGACGACGTGTTGTGCTGTGCCAGAAAAACAACCATGTTATGTTGTGCCGGCACATTTATTTTATGTTTTACAAAGAAAATATTTTTCAGATATTATATATATTATTATAGAAATAAGTCAACATAATGAAAATAAAATGTCAAAAATAGGCTAAAATAAAGACTCTTTTGTGAAATATACATGAAATGTGGATATAATGTACCGTTTTATGTAGTGTTTTATACATATTATAATGTGCTTTCTTAACGTGCCGTGTTGTACCACGTGCCTCGTGTTGTGATGTGTCGATGTGTCTATTAGTTTGGCACAGTACATCACACTAAGTTAACATGTTGTGTCGTACCATACTAAATCACGTGCTATCATACACCTTAAACGTGCTGACACGATAAATTTTACACCTCTAACAGGGGTGCTCGTGCATCTTATCCTCATTCTGGTAACATATTAGATTATAACGTTCGCAATATACTTGGGTACTTGATGTAATACAACTACCGGTCTACCACCTACTGGATCGCTAATAATTTTCCAAGAATGCAACGTTGATACTTCAAGGAACTGATAAGTAAGCATAAAATAAAACCCTATATTAAGAATAAAAATCACATCATTCCAGATCTATATTTTCAAACATTTCGCAATTTAGTAAACATACTACATAGTACATATATAAAAATTATATACATCTGATTGCTTGGGTTAATACAACCGCCGCTTGATTTAAATTTATTATAATTTAAGAAAGAAATGAATATGATATGACATGGGGATAGTATTTCCTCGACTAAACTCATTCAAAAAATATTTGCTTAGTTGTATAAAATACAATTCCATGAAATAACACAACACAATCTGTGTGTGTGGCAGCAGAATCATTACATTGTTACAAAATTTAATTAAGAAAATCAATATATATGAAATGTAAATCGGTGAATAACGAAACTCATAATTCAAGACCAATTGGACCTCCTCATACTTTGGTAAAGATTTGAGTTCAAGACCAATTGGACCTCCTGATGAGAAGGAAGCTATGTACGGTGTTAGTCGAGTGTCTGGTAAGTTCAAGAGAAAAAGCATTCAAGTTCTAAAACAAATAAACTCAAGCACTCCCCCTCATGAACAGAAGAGTATATTGATCTTTGTAAACAATATACCACTTTTGAACTCGTGTCTCATCAGCTCATGTTCCAGTTTATGCAGCAACCAATTTCTTCAAATCTCCGATTATATCATCTTCATTAAACTTTCCTCGCACTTTTTTACCCAATTGATCATTCAACATCACTTCAATCATCTTTTCTTCCTCTCTTCAACAATTCCCCCTTTCCAGTCAATATGTCACTCACCTTCAACGTGCTAGCACTGCATTTCCCTGACATAATTCTAGAAACAATAATAGCTTCCGCCTGCCAAAGAAATTAATTACACTCCTTTACTATGTATGTACTAATTAGACAAAACAAATCACGATTACATAAAGAAACAAAACAGAAATCCAAAGAGAAGTATGCAACTGCATGAAGCCCAAAATTCAATTTGTAAACTGATGTAGTGGAAAGCCAAAAATTCAATAAGGATCAAATTTTTAAGAAAAAAGAGCGTAGTATTTCCCATTTCCTGCTGTGTTGCCAATGACTTGCCATTGTTTTTTGTGTAATATATATTACCTAACGGCACATTTACAGAACCATAAGCTTAAAAACTCATTTTTAAACAGCATTTCTGTTGTTCTGTAAGTACAAAGATTTTTTTTTTGCATGGATTCTTTTACAAACTATCAAAAACCATTTAAAAAAAGTTATTTTGTTAATATGAGACTGCCTCCTTCAAGGGTAACTTGTTTGCCCAGGCTGTAAGTGACCTTAAGGGTGTGGTTTCTCTTTTGGGTTATTTTGAGCGAGAGAGGATTCATGGCAAGAAAATTGCTGTTTACGGTTTTAAAGAAGTCTCGGGATCAAAATACTAAAGGAGATTTCTACTGATGAAAGATGGATTCATGGGCTCCATGTCACATGTAAGGGAGTTGCAATATAATTTGGGTTTGTGCAAGCTTGGAGGATGCTCAAATGCAAGATCCTTGCCAAGTGTTAGTATCCAAATTTTTTCTCGTACTTCGCATGGAGAAAGAATATAGACGAAACAAAATATAAAGAGGATGTGCTTGGTTGGGTATCACTCTACCGAAAGTTATATGTGTTCCTGTCTTCTTTTTGTTGCAGTTTCTACCGGCCCCTCCTCCCCCTCCGTTTCCAGAAGGTTATGTTCCTCCAACACCTGAAGCCGATAAAGACCCTGACAATCCACAATCAGCTGAACCTCAACCTCCTCCCCTTGATCCCATTATAGATCAAGGTCCCTTCAAAAGGATGAAGTATTAAGAATCTGAAATGTAGCTGATCCTGTACTGCAATATAAATCTCTGTTGCAAATGGTACAATCCATATATGTGAAATTAATCATGGAAAAGTTTAATTGGCATCAATTTACTGAATCATAAAATTATCATTCTGCTAAGAGTATTTTAAACCTCCTTGCGTAGAAATTTTAGTTTTTTTTTCACTGAGCTTGTCAGTGCTTGTATATTCTCCCCCCATGTTTTGGGTGGTTCATTCCTTTGTAACATCTATTTTGATCAATGAAGCCTTCTTATCTTTCTTACATCTTTGAAGAAAAATCATTCTGCCAAGAGACCAAAATATTTTAGCATTTCAAGGAGTTTGACTCGTTGGTTGAGTCTGATGATCTTTGAGACTTACGCAAGTCACAGTTATATGAACTCTCTACTGCAGTAGAACTTGAAGTGTGTTACTGCCAAGGTTAGTGACTTCGACTTTTAAACAGAAACAATAAAATCACACCATGTTACTCAAACCATAAACACAAAAAAATAAACACTTAAACTTTCAAAAGTCACAAACAGTATTAAACAAATTTTTTTGCTTGCTAGGAATCATATTCACAGCTGTGTTGTGGACAACTTGTCTTGAGCCGTTATAGAAAACCCACCCAATGTCCTCTTCCAATTCCTTCATCTTACCCTTAATCAAGGAAAAAGAAGAGATCACAGTGTGTTTTTGTAGAAAAACCACACACCAAGCAAGTCATTCGGGAAGCTAAGTCGAAGATTTTTTCGTGGTCGAAAGCCCATCATAGTCTCTCTAACTTATTTGTGCCTGCAATTCCAATGAAAACAAAGATACACCAAGAGATAGTATGTCCTCCAATACCCAATTAAGATCAAGCACCTCAACCTCACTTGTCGCTGATAAGAAAGTAGACTGATCACATGCTCAAGAATAGACGTCAGTTGTAACTCATCAAAAAACTGAATCCCATGTAACTCATATGTACCTGTCATTCTTCTAACATTCCAATTTTCTTCATCGTCTTTGGCAGATATACCCCTACCTTCATTTCATATCCAGCCGTTTCAGTACGACCCCCAAACTTCATTCTCATTGCCATCAGATAACAATGGTAAATTTTCGTGCTGGCTTGCGGGAAACACAAAATGTCCAGACATGAACATTTCCCGAGACGTTTCTTCATCATTATTCACATCCATCTGATTACCATCACTTGACTCTAAGCTTTCTGGTCCTGGAGCGGCAACATATGTCGATGTTGTTAAAGTCATAACTTCCCACTCACGTGTGGAAGTTCCCTTAACATCTTTCTCATCCTCCATTTCCCTGGTGTTCCTTCAAACAGAATAAAAAGAACTCCCGAAATCAACTATATAGTTAAGTAAAGAGCACATAACCAAAATAACAAACCATCAATGAAGAGTATGTTGTCGCAAATCTGTAACAATAAAAATAAACTAAACAGAAACTTGAATTGTGTCAACGTTAAGAAAAATAGAATCACTCTGATAATTTGAAGCACACAATTGGGCAGAGCCACCTGCTCAGCAAATTGTCCTTAACACGATATTTGTCGGGTACACCTCAATAATGAGTGACGCTATACCCCTACTGACAAATCATGTCCAGGATAGAACTGTCCGCTATTAACCCAGTTAGCACAGTGCGCACATCAAAATGAGAAGAGGGGAAAAGTAGTCAGGACAGTGGCTGCTACTGGGGTGCTTTTCAAGTGAGAATTTCTTTTGCTTTTATAGGTGAAGAGAGGTGAGCTCGAATTAATTGTAATTAATTAAAATATTTTGTATTAATTTCGAATTTATCATCATTAATGAAAAAACGGTAAAATAAATTTATTTTAAGAATTTAAAACAAAACCGTTAAGTACTGATGGGGCACTTGCTGGCTCACGCTGGCTCAGGCCAGGCTCACGCCGAGCACGCGCAAAACACACAAGCTTCGCAAGCCTGCGTGCGTGCTTCGGTGCGAAGCACCGCACATGTGTGATAAGCATGCATCAATCCACTAGCCCATTGCCTTAGTCCTCCCCCTACCACAAAAGCATCTAAACCCTAAGGGCCCTCCCTTAGTTGCCAATTTTGTGGTAATAAAGAGAGCACTCATCCTTGGTTTGTCCAATGTGGGACTAACCAAAGGTTCTTCATTCACTAAAGAGTGAAAATGGAATTGTTATTTCCACCCAATTCAATGGCTAGTGACTCTTTGATCCTAAGATCCAATCCCATCAAGACTATTTTAATTTTAACAAATTCATTTTCATCTCTAACAATCCCCCACATGAATGAAGAAAGCGATTAAATCAGAAATCAGAAAACGAGAAATACCTCTTAAGCAATAGGTGTCCATAAGGTCTTGAACCTTTGCTTAGTGAGAAATTACCGGAACTACTTGATGGACAGTGAACGCGATGTCTTGAACTGCCATCGTTTGGTGTAATTCATCAATAGATTCCACGCGAGATATCTCTGAAAAGTGATGTTAAGTTCATGTCGGTGTGTCCATTTTGGCCCTAGACGTATCCCGTTTCTCAGAATGCTCTAGAGAATCAGCTCAGTTCTCATAGGAAGCATCCCACTTCCTCATTCAGATAGGTGAATTCTATCAAGAGTGTTTACTGCTACACCCCACTTCAATCTTAAATTGAAACTATAGAACTCATTAGGACTTAATCATTAGTCATCCTCACATGCAGTCACACTATCACGTCTACACCATAGGGAAGGGACAGAGAATGTAATTCTCTGATAGTGTTTCCTTTAACCCGCCACAAATTAGTTGTCTCATTAGAAACCTTGATCTTGGGATCTCCAGTCAGCAAGGTTGAGTGTCCTTCATGGCAAGTTTAATTGATGAACTTAAGCCCCATCCCCCTCGATGTTTTACTAACTATCTCCTTGGACAAGCCTTTCGTCAAAGGGTCCGCGATATTCTCCTTAGACCTCACAAAATCAACAGAAATAACGCCAGTTGAGATTAGTTGTTTTAGAGAATTGTGTCTTCTCCAAATATAAATAGATTTTCCGTTATAGTTGTTGTTTTTAACATTAGCTATTTCAGCTTGACTATCACAATGTATAGATATAGCTGGCACAGGCCTATGCCAGAGAGGAATGTCTTCTAAAAAATCATCTTAGTCAAGCGGCTTTCTCTCCTGCTTTATCTAACGCAATAAACTCGGATTCCATAGTGGATCGAGCGATACAGGTCTGTTTGGAACTCTTCCAAGACACTGATCCACAACCTAGAGTGAAAACGTATCCACTCGTAGATTTAGACTTCTCTGAGTCTGCTATCCAGTTTGCATCACAATATCCTTGAAGGACTGCAAAGTATCTCTCATAACTTAAGCAAACGTTTAAAGTGTATTTTAGATACCTTAACACTCTGATAAGTGCATCCCAATGCTCTTGTCCCGGATTACAGGTATACCTACTTAACCTACTCACAATATAGGCAATGTATGGTCTCGTACAGTTCATTAAATACATCAGACTTCCTATGACACGTGAATACTCAAGTTGCGAAACTCCATTTCCCTTGTTCTTCTTGAGTCTACAACAAGGATCATATGGGGTACTCGCAGGTTTACTATCAAACTGGTTATATTTTCTAAGAACAGATTCAACGTAATGAGATTGACTAAGACTATAACCATTAGACTCCCTTCTAATTTTCATCCCTAGGATTACATCAGCGGGACCTAAGTCTTTCATGTCAAAGTTCTCATTCATCATGTTTTTAGTGGAATTAATTACATCTATGGTTGTACCTAGTATAAGCATATCATCAACATACAAGCATACAATCACACAAGCATCATTCACAGTTTTAGTGTAAACACACTTGTCAGATTCATTTATTTTAAAACCACTAGAGAACATTACATGATCAAATTTTTTATGCCATTCTTTAGGTGCTTGTTTCAAGCCATACAAAGATTTTTTAAGTATACACACTTTGTTTTCACAACCTTTCACTACAAAGCCCTCAGGTTGGTCCATGTATATTTCTTCATTTAATTCACCATTTAGAAACGTTGTTTTTACATCCATTTGATGTATCTCTAAGTTATGAATAGCAACGATATCAATTAACATCCTAATGGACGTAATTCTCGTGACAGATGAATAAGTGTCAAAGAAATCTACACCTTCTATTTGTTTATATCCCTTAGCTACTAGTCTAGCTTTATACTTTTCCACAGTTCCATCTACTTTACGTTTTCTCTTGAAGATCCATTTACAACCTATGGGTTTGCACCCTAGAGGTACATCTACAATCTCCCAAGTCTCATTCTGTATAATGGAATCCATTTCGCTAATAGTGGATTCTTTCCACCATGGAGCTTCAGAAGAAGTCATAGCCTCTTTATAGGTTTGTGGATCAGTTTCAGCTAAACATGTTATGAAGTCTGGCCCAAAAGATTTTCTACTCTAAGTCTTTTGCCTCTTCTAGGCTCATAAATAGGTTCATCTTCTTCTATCGGTAAGGTATGGCTAGAAGAAGGGACATCTAGGGGATCTTAACATATCATGCGAGATTCAGATTTCAACGAAAACACATTTTCAAAAAATGCAGCATCCCCAGATTCCATAATGGTGTTCACACCAATTTCTGAGTTGTCAGAACTCACAACCATAAACCTATAAGCAATGGTGTGTTCTGGATATCCTAGGAAGACACAATCAATGGTTCTGGGCCCTATATTAGTCCTCTTAGGTGGAGGGATAGAAACCTTAGCCAAACACCCCCACACTTTGAAGTATGCATAAGAGGGTTGCTTTCATTTCCATAATTCATATGGAGATTTTTCTGATCCTTTAAAAGGCACTCTGTTCAGGACATAGCAAGATGAGGGGACGGCCTCCCCCCACAAGTTCGCAGGTAGTCCTGAACTAATTAACATGGCATTCATCATCTCCTTTAGGGTTCGGGTTTTCCGTTCAGCCACACCATTAGATTGTGGTGAATAAGGAGGAGTTACTTCATGAATGATACCATGTTGTGCACAGAAGTCTCCTATAGGGATTCCATATTCACCCCCACGGTCAGATCTAACGGTTTTAATGGTGGTACTCATTTGGTTTTCAACTTCTAATTTATATATTTTAAAGGCTTCTAAGGCATCATCCTTTCCTTTAAGTAAATAAATTTGACAATACCTAGTACAGTCATCTATGAAAGTAACAAATCATTTTTTACCACCTCTAGTTTGAACCGATTTCATGTCAACTAGGTCTGTGTGAATTAATTCTAAGGGTTTAGAATTTCTATGAATATTTTTCTTATAGGGCTTTTTAGCATATTTTGATTCTACACATATTTCACATTTATGTTCATTTTCCAAAGTGAATTTTGGAATGCATCCTATGCTTGCCAATTTGTTCATTGATTTATAATTTACATGACCAAGTCTACCATGCCAGATATTCAATGAAACACAAACATAAGAAGAATCAAATTTATTCATTTCAATAGAGGTTACATTCAATTTGTATAAGCCCTCAGTCTTATAGCCCTTTCCTACATAGTCATTTCCCTTAGTTATAATCACTTTCGCAGACTCAATTACAATTTTAAATCCCTTATCATCTAACACACCACTAGAAACAAGATTCTTGCAGATGTCTGGAACATGTAGAACTTCATTCAATGTGAGAGTTTTTCCAGAAGAGAGCTTCATCCCAACTTTTCCTTTTCCTGCAACCTGTGCTGCAGACGAGTTACCCATATAAAGTTTTTCTCCTTCCCCTACCGTCTGGTAGGAGGTGAACATTTCTTTGTTTCCGCAGAAATATTTGGTAGCTCCAGAGTCTACCTACCAGTCTCTCACATTGGTAACTAAATTAACTTCGGACACCGTGCCAGAAAACTCATTTTTGTTGTTTTCAACTAAATTTGCATTTGGCTTTTTAAAATTAACATCCTTACGTTTTCTTCAGTGTATTACCATATGGAAAGAAATACCACACACATAACATGCTCCTTTAATTTTACCAATGCCAGATTTTGGTTTTTGAAAAGTACATTTTCTTTGCGGGCCAGGCTTGCGTTTGTTGTGATCCAGGCTTGCAGAAGATTTGTGTTCGCTGACATGGGCTTTGTTGGACATGTCCCTTGCAGAAGATACATTTTTGTCTTTTGAGCACAGCAGTTCTTCAACTTGAATCTTCTTACCCAGTTCCACCATGCTAATTTCACCAGTTTCATGTCTTAGTCTTCTCTTGTACTCAGCCCAAGAATTAGGTGATTTCTCAATCACCGCCGAAACTTGAAATGTTTCGTCAATCACCATTCCTTCAACAATAATTTCATTAATAATTTGTTGAAGTTCCAGAAAATGATCTACCACAGATTTATCATTCACCATTTTATATTCCGAAAATCGTGCAACTAAAAATTTCTTACTTCCCGCTGTTTCTGCTTCATATTTAGCTTCTAATGCAGTCCATAAATTAAATGCATTAAAATTTTCTTTTGCATTGTAAAAATCATACAGTGCATCTTCTAGGCAGTTCAGTATATGATTTTTAGCCATATAATTTTGTCTCTTCCAACTATCTAATTCTTTTTCATTTCCAGGTTCATTCAAGGTTTCGTCAAACGGCTTCAAAACCAATTCATCAAGCATATGAAAACTCAGAAAAAATAGCATTTTTGATTGCCATCTTTTGAAGTCCTTTCCATAAAATTTCCGAGGTCTGTCAACATCAGTCTTGGCCATTGATACAGAAGAATTAACGAATTATCAAATATCGTGTTAAGAATGTTGTCGCAAATCTGTAACAATAAAAATAAGCTGAACAGAAACTTGAATTGTGTTAACGTTAAGAAAAATAGAATCACTCTGATAATTTGAAGCACACAATTGGGCAGAGGCACCTGCTCAGCAAATTGTCCTTAACACGATATTTGTCGGGTACACCTCAATAATGAGTGATGCTATACCCCTACTGAAAAATCATGTCCAGGATAGAACTGCCCGCTATTAACCCAATTAGCACAACTTGGTTAATCCTTTATGAACTTAACAACGAATAGAATCGAAAAGCTAAAGAAATTTTAAATACACAGTGCGCACATCAAAGCGAGAAGAGGGGAAAAGTAGTCAGGACAGTGGCTGCTACTGGGGTGCTTTTCAAATGAGATTTTCTTTTGCTTTTATAGGTGAAGAGAGGTGAGATCGAATTAATTGTAATTAATTAAAAGATTTTTTATTAACTTCGAATTTATCACCGTTAATGAAAAAATGGTAAAATAAGTTTATTTTAGAAATTTAAAACAAAACCGTTAAGTATTGATGGGGCACTTGCTGGCTCACGCCAGGCACACGCCGATCTCACGCCGAGCTCCGCAAGCCCGCGACCCGCGTGCGTGCTTCGGTGTGAAGCACCGCACATGTGTGATAAGCATGCATCAATCCACTATCCCATTTTCTTAGTCCCCCCCCTACCACAAAAGCATCTAAACCCTAAGGGCCCTCCCTTAGTTGCCAATTTTGTGGTAATAAAGAGAGCACTCATCCTTGGTTTTTCCAATGTGGGACTAACCAAAGGTTCTTCATTCACTAAAGAGTGAAAATAGAATTGTTATTTCCACCCAATTCAATGGCTAGTGACTTTTTGATCCTAAGATCCAATCCCATCAAGACTATTTTAATTTTAACAAATTCATTTTCATCTCTAACAGAGTAAAATCATACACGATTCAAACCAAGGGAAGCAGTTACTACGATGCTCAATTGATTCATTACAATGTTTACGAAAAATCAAACTCAATTACAATCAATGAATAAATCACCGATTAAGGTATAATTCTATATTCCTAGTATTATACCACCATAATTGTAACTTGATAACATCTCAAGCAACATCGAAACATCATTACGGTCGACACCACAAATATACTATTCGAAACTTGAAGACATATTTAGTACTTACAACAACCTATACTACAATCAATATCCCCACAACAGCCTTTCAAATTTCATTTTCAGATGCCAATTATCATAATCCCAAAACAAAACTTGGTATAAAAAACCAAGGTGAACAAACTTACCATGCAAAAAACCCTCCCATATTATCTTTTATAAAGAAAAACCATTTTCATTAAAAATGAGACAAAAACCCCATTTCACATAATACTAATTAAATTTAGATTTTAATTATTTTTTATATACCCGAATTGCCCTTCCTATATAATCTATAACTTTTAAATGGAAATAAAATCTTAAAACATAATCTTCGTATGAGAGAAAAATACTGCTCCAAATCTGATTTTCTGAAGAACCGAAGCACATCTTCTCCAAATTCGGCTAGGGTTTCAACTAAACATTTCTTCTCTAAATCTGATTCATGAAATTTAATTGAAGATTTGTGTTCGTTTTTGTTCCTGGTTAATTGAAGATTTGAGTTCATGTTTCAAATTTTGTTGTGTAAGTGAAGATTTGAGTTCGTTGTTGGTTCTGCTTAATTGAAGAACATAAATTCTAGCTCCAAATACGAACACAAATTCTATCTTCTCCGATTCATCTCAAACAGTTTCAAATCCATTATTACTTTGAAGAACCGAGTTCGTATTTGTTTAAGTGATTCTCGAACATCACTCTCTTCTCCGTCTTCTAACTTCAGTTGTATTTCAACAGGTAAGTTTTAATTTTCGATTATCAAATTTTCGATTAACCGAACTCAAAATTGTGTTCGTTTCTGTTCAAGTGAAGAACAGGAACTGTAACTATTTTTTTATGTGTTTTCATGATTATTACTGTATTTTCAGTTTTGATGATTCTTACTGTATTTTTCAGTTGTTATTTGATCATATTCTCACTCTGTTCAAGCTTTTGTATTAGTTCAATCATTCCTCTGAAACTGAAATCCAACTTTCAAATGTTGTTGTTGGTGTTGTTGTTTATATTCACATACAATGAAACCGTTTTTGGTTTCATACTTTTTTTTGTATGTAATTGGAATCAGAATTTTGTTATGTTTTTTATGTTAATTTTTAATTTCTGTTGGTGTTGTTGTTTATATTCACATTCAATGAAACCGTTTTCAGTTTCATACTTTTTTTCTGTATATTATTGGAATCACATTTTTGTATGTTGTTGATGTTAATTTTCAATTTTTGTTGGTGTTGTTGTTTATATACACATACAGTGAAACTTATTTTGGTTTCATACTTTTGCCTGTAGGTTATGAAATCACATTTTTGTTATGTTATTGATGTTAATTTTCAATTTTTGTTGGTGTTGTTTGTTTATATACACATACAGTGAAACTTATTTTGGTTTCATACTTTTTCCTGTAGGTTATGGAATCATATTTTTTCTATTCTGTTGATTTAATATTCAAATTTTGTTGTTTGTTTTTTTTTATATTCACATGCAGTAAAACTTATTTCGGTTTCATATTTTTTTTCTGTAGGTTATGGAATTTTTTCTCGCTGTTATATTTCACGAAGATGATACATTATCTTTTCGTATTGGTCTACAAGCATATGTTTGTGATTTGAAGGGTAGTATATGTTCAAGTTGGTGTCAATTCTCTTCTCTTTCTATTGAAATTTTTCACATAGTTTGTGATCAGCACAAGGTTATCAATTCTGATTTTGATCTCCAATCGGTTGCTTTATTTACTTTGTTTAATAAGCTTCCATCTCTTGAGTTACATGTAAGACATAGAGATGAGTCCTCTAGTTGTAGTTCAGAAATTTCAGGAATCATACCATATGAGCAGCCATGAAGTTTAGGAATTATATCTTTTGAGCATTCAACACTTACAAATTTAGTTGATTATGATGTCCGTAAAAAAGTTAAAGAACCGTTGAAGTCTGCGCATTGGTTTGGCCTTTTTCAGGGTGTCAATCAGGTGTTTAATGGAGGTGTTCAACAAATTCGTTCTGATTTATTGAAATATCATGCAGTATCTGGGTATTCATTTAAGATGACAAGGAATGAGAAGTTGAGGATTGGTGCATGTTGTTCTAAGAAGGAAGAAGATAAATGTGAATGGCATATATATCCTGTTTTTATTGATGGTGTTGAAGGTAGTCCTTTTATTATCAAGGAGTTAAATAAGAATCATACTTGTTGTGGTGGAGTTGTAAACAGACCACATTTGTCGAAAAAACTTATTAGTAGCTTGATTCTTGAAGAGATTAAACAGAATCCAAAGAAGAAGACAAAGGATATTATGAATCAGTTTACAAGAGAGTACGGCTTTGACATTAATCGTTATTATGCATATGCAGGGAAGAGGCATGCATTGAATATTACATGGGGAGAGAATGAGAAATCATTTATGTACTTGAAATGGTATACCAACAAATTGACTGAAACCAATCCTGGATCTCGTGTTGTTTCGGAAGTTGAAAATGGGACTCAAAATTTTCAGAGATTGTTTATTTGTTTCGGAGCATGCATTTGTGGATTCAATTACTGTCGTCCTTTGTTATTCCTTGATGCAGCCCATTTGAAGAGCAAATACCTTGGTCATATCATGGCAGCAACAGGTCTAACCGGGAATGAAGGTAACTTTCTTAAACATTCTATTTTGTTTCTTAGTTGATAAACAGGTTTGTTATTTAATCATATACAAATGAAACCTAACATCATGCTACAAACCAATGAAACCAAGTTGAAAATCAGCGAAACCTATTTTTTTTACAGAAAAATATAATTGATATGTATGAAACCTTATTCGGTTTCATTGTTTTTTATATGCTGAGATATTTTTTCTACAAAAAAATGTAGTTTAAACGGATGAAACCTTTTTCGGTTTCATTGTTTTTTTATATGCTGAGACAAGGAATACATCAACCATGAGCATCATCAGGAACACAAAAAAATGTAGTTTAAACGGATGAAACCCAAGCAAAAACCATTATGGTTGATGAGATCAGAGTGAAGTTTATGAATCAAATGTGTGTACGTCGCGAGGAATGTGCAACATTATTGAAGTGGCGAGAAACTTTGTGTCCAGAGTTTGAAACTGAGTTGTACAACAACAAGATGCACGGCCGTGAATACACTTTCACCAAGTCGTCGCAATATGTGTTTGAAGTTCATTCTACATTAACACAAAAGGTCGATTTGCAAAGAAGAACATGTTCTTGCAACCGCTGGCGCATCAACGGTTTTCCTTGTGCCCACGCTATCCGCTGTATCATGCTAAATGAAGAAGACCCGTATAAGTATGTTGAATTCTATTTTATAGTAAAGTTCTACCGTGAATCCTATGCAAGACCAATCAATCTTGTTCCCACAGTTGAAAAGCCTACGGTTGTGTCTCCAAATCTCTTGTTCTTGGTCCTGAGCTCTACCACAACCTGGTCGTCCAAGGAAGAAGAAGAGAATCCCTAATTCATGTTCAGTTCCTAATAAGAAGATGAGAACTTGTGGTAGCTGTCATGTTTTGAGTACCCATAACCGAAGGATATGACCTGCGCGGCAGATGTGAATTTATTTTGACAACAATTCATTGACTTTTTCATTTTCATTTTTTGTTTAGACTACTATATGTTTCAATCTTCATATTTTTATTATTCTTTTTTCTATATTGTTTACAGTTAAAATTTTATTTTTCTCCAGGTCTTTCATGTTTTTTTACTTTTAGATTAAGTTTTTCAGAGTTACAGGATTTTTATAATTTGTTGGAACCAAAATAGATTTCATAGTTTTGTCACATGAAAGACCTGTAGCATATGTTTTTTTATCTCTAAAATGATGAAACCTTTTTTGGTTTCATCGTGTTTTTTCATCTGGAATAAGATGAAACACCTCTAAGTTGATGGAACCCTTTTTGGTTTCATTGTTTTTTTCATCTGGAATAAGATGAATAAAACAAACGATGGAACTTTTTTTGGTTTCATAGTTTGTTTTCTTCTGGAATAAGATGAAACAAAAATAAATGATGAAACCTTTTTTGGTTTCATAGTTTTTTTTCATCTGTAGTAAGATGAAATAAAAACAAATGATGAAACCCTTTTTGGTTTCATAGTTTTTTTCATCTGTAATAAGATGAAACAGAAAATATTGATTAACATTTCTCAAAAATCATACTGTAATAAGATGAAACAAATCATGCAAAAAGATTTTCATCCTTGATTAAGAGAAAAATATCATAACAAATTTTATAACTTAAGAGTAGTGATTGATCAAAAGACTGATTAACATTGAATAAGATGTTTTACGGATAACCATTTGTACTTTTTATTAGAAACTAATTGGTTAACATTGTACTTCGTTTACCTCTCTTCCATGAACAGACAACCACCATGAGGTTTGACCATCAGTCTTCTTTTCTCTTCCACATTAAGTTGCAACTTTGTCAAGGAGTATTAGTCTTCAACTTTGTCAAGGAGTATCTTGCATGCCAACTTTGGCCTCATATTTTGCACCTTTTGTTTTATGTGCTCTTCAGATGAAAAATTTCCTTCAAAAGGCTTTTCATGTAATAGCAAACATGAAGTCCGCAATCATTCCTGAAATTAACAAAACAATATCTTTAAATTGAAAAATACAAAAAAGGATTAAAATGAAGATATCACAATTTCTTTTAAAAGTACTTACACATCTTGTTGACAGCAGAAAGGGGTGTTCAAAATAAATTCTTTTGTTTGACTTGATGGGTCCAGGCAGAGCTTTGATACATGTTTTCTGAATGCTGACACCATTCTTTCCTTCATGCTTTCAGCACTTTTTTTGCATTCATCTTCAGTGGAGGCCATTGAGTTGTAATGAGAGAATTCTCCAGTCTCATTATCAAAGACTAACAATTTCCAGTGATATGTCTTTTCACTTAGTTTTGTTATGATTGGAACGAAGACATATTCTGGAGTGTAGTCCATTTTATCAATGAAAGCTTAAATCGCAGTGTGGCAACTTTTATCGATTGAGTGCATTGTATGAAATTCAGTGAAACCTTTTTTTTACAGAAAAATGTAATTGAAACAGATGAAACCTTATTTTGATGAAACCAAAATTGGTTTCATTGTTTTCAGAAAGACACTTGTATAAGATAAGTTAGATGAAACTTACATAGACATATGTGCTTAGGAAAACAGCCCTTTTGTACTTAGGAGTGCCATCTAATTTATTGATGTTCTTGCTATGTTTTTTTTGCAATTTGAGCATGTAGAACTCAATCATATCTCATTCTATGTCACATTTTCTTATCAAGGAGTTCATATTTTTTCCTGTAATATACATGCCCATATCGTCCTTCTCTCAAGCCATGTCACTGTTGTTATATTGTTGATAAACAAATTAATATTTAAGAGCAAATACCTTGGTCATATCATGGCAGCAACATGTCTAACCGGGAATGACGGTAATTTTCTTAAACATTCTATTTTGTTTCTTAGTTGATAAACAAGTTTGTTATTTAATCCTATACAAATGAAATCTAACATCATGCTACAAACCGATGAAACCAAGTTGAAAATCAGCGAAACCTATTTTTTTTACAGAAAAATATAATTGATATGTATGAAACCTTATTCTGTTTCATTGTTTTTTATATGCTGAGATAAATGTGTGTACGTCGTGAGGAATGTGCAACATTATTGAAGTGGCGAGAAACTTTATGTCCAGAGTTTGAAACTGAGTTGTACAACAACAGGTGCTTGCATTCTCCTTTTGTTTTCTCTCATCCTTGAGATTATGTTACTCAATTTTTTGTCGGGACTGATGTCTTCACCATGTTCTTTCTCACTGTCAGTTTCCGTCCATCCCAACTTGAAATGAGGCACATCATCTTCTAAAGCAGTTACATCATTTGCCATGTTTACAACAGAGTAGTATCACATGCCTTTACTACTTGGCTTTGATGTAGAAGTATTGGTTGTATACTCGTCTTCCATTTGCTGAAGAATAGTTTCATCAATTGAACCTTGGCTTTGAGTTGACACTTCAATCTGTGTCTCTGGCTTGATGAAGAACTTTTCTTCGCTTCCAGTTCTACTCTCTCAGCGATTCTGATATCTTCTATAGTGTCTGAAGTCAATTCAGAAACTTTTTCTATTGCACTCTTCAAGTTACTCTTCGTCAAAGAAGATTCAATTTGTTCAGCCACTTTTATATCTTCAATTGTGTTCGGAGTTAACTCCGAAACTTCTTCCATTATACTATCCTTGGCTTGCTTCGCTTTGATTTCAGATTCTACCTTCTCAGCCACCTCCAAATCTTCAATTGTGTTCGGAGTTAACTCCGAAATCTCTTCAATCTGAACTCCATGAGCTGAATCCTCTTCAGGTTCCACTGCGTCATGTTGCTCCTGAACATCTTCATGAGCTGAAACCTTTTCAGGTTCCACTGCATCATGTTGGATCTGATCTTCTTCATTAGCTGAAACCTTTTCAGGTTCCACTGCATCATTCTGCTCCTGGACTTCTTCATTAGCTGTCAGGTTCCACTGCGTCATGTTGATCCTGAAATTCTTCATGAGCTGAAACCTTTTCAGGTTCCACTGCATCATGTTGTTCTGTTTCTTAAAACATATTCATTACCTGCAATATTTATTGATTTCAGAAAAATTAGATTCAATGACAACAATCAAATCAAAACATAACAAATTATAGTAAATTATCACCTCATCATTGTCAGACTTTTGTTCTCTATCTTCTTCAGCCTCAACATTCACATCATCTTGTTCTACCATTGCATCCACAATTTTTATAGTATTGGTTATCAATTCCTCCATATCTTGTTAAGTGTATGAAAATGTTTCTTCTTCATCTCGCTTACGTTTCTTTCTCACGTAATTCTTCCTCACTGGTTCTAGTTCTATCTTATCTTCAGTATCATATTTTGCGAGAATTGATTGATCTTCTTCCGAAAGCCCATTGTTACCAACGCTTGTAAGCTTGTCAATCAAAATTCTTGCCCACTTATATGTTTCCTTGTATGTGGTATCTTCATTTCCAGTTTCAACACTCACTTCATTTCTATCACCAATAGTCTCTTCAATTGTTTCACAACCAATATCTCAATTTCTTTCACAAACCATCTCTTCATTTCTTTCAGAACCAATATCTTCATTTCTTTCACCAACCATCTCATTATCCTCTTTATTTGTTTCACCACCAACATCTGCATTTTCCTCTTCATTTCTTCACCATCTATGCACTCTTCAAACTGAATTTCCTCTTCCTCTATACGCTGGACCAAGCGTATTTCTTGTTCATTATATTCTAACATGAAGGATCCCTGACGGTAACCCACATTCATCTGTGGAATACAAGAAAAGTTATGATTAATAAGTTGGTATTAAGTAACTATGAAACCTTTTTTGGTTCCATAGTTTTGCTTTTTCATCTTGAATAAGGTGCAGACATTAAAAATTATAAACAAACAAGAACTGTTGTTGCTTTTACCTTGGATAAAAATTTTGGTTTGTTGGAGAGATCATCAAAATTATCCACCAATTGATTGCTTATTTCATCAAGGTTCCATCTAGCGAACCTTGCGTACATTTCGTTCCCATCTTGTCTCAATGTTATGTTTGTCATCTCAGCAAACCAATACTGTAAAAAACAATACACAATTCAACATTTATTTAATTATAGACTCAATTAGATTTTCATGCAAAACATCAGGCCAACACACTTTATTCATCTCAAATACTTGGTACAAGTATTTTGATGTCAGATTCTGCCCACCTTTGTTTGGGACAAATATTGAAACCAAGAGATAGAGTATGAATAGCTTGACGAAGTCTTCAGCTTTGGTTTCATCTGCCGCTGTTTCCATCATAGCTCTGACAATATCAGTTTTCCTCATCTTCTTATCTCCTTTAAAATACTCAACTTGAAATATTTTTACCTTTTTATTTAGATCAACATCTTGGTGTATATCTACATTCTTCATCATTTGTAGACCAAAGATGACAACGCTCTGTTCAGGTGTTGTCCGTAGTATCATATTCCTTGCTCTCATCAATTTGAAACAATCTGGTTTATCACCCTTGACACTTCTATAAAATGACCCTAAGATCATCTGAACTGCTCTTGTCGTTTTCTTTAATTTTTCTGCTTGAAGGGTACCATCGAAGAACGGTTTGAAGAAACGCCAAAATGGACATACAACAAGTGCCTACATGTGTTTTTCTTTAGTTTGTATCAATGCTTTTATTTTTGGTGCCTCTGTACACAAAATGTTGTAATGAGCACCTGTATGGATTTGGATTTATTTTTTTTCCTGTTACAGAATAAGTAAACCATTAGCACAAACAGAACATAATAGGATGAAACCTTTTTGGGTTCCATCAAAACATGCATTCAGTAAAAAAAAACCAACATTTTTTAGTCACAACCATACACAGAATAAGATGAAACCTTTTTGGGATAAAGACTTTACCACTTGATTCTTCACAACATGGATTGCCTTGATATCATGAACTTCACTTAACTCACATCTTTTGATTTCTTTCGCTTTTGTACTTAAGTCTTCAACATATTAATTGTATTGTTGCTTTACTTGAATATGAAATTTGTTCTTTCTTGAACGGTTGCTTTTAAACCTTGACTGTCTTCAACTTTCTTAAAATTTGTAATCATACGCTTGTTAATGATGATATGTTTCTATGGACCTGTTGTTTTCGAGAGAATGGTGCCAACTGCAAACAAGACTACAAGATAGAGTTAGCAATTCTGATGACACCCTCATGATTGATAGAAATAGCACTCAAGAGATCAAAAAGTAGTTCGAAAATTGGTGCGAGGTTGGGTAGCTCATCATTCTACCCGGAATTTGCATAGATGAAACACTCTAAACGGACAATTGAAGGTCTGGTGCCTCACTCATGGGTATTGAATGATCAACAACTCTAATACTGTATTCTCTACCGGCAGTTTAAGTCCATTTTTGTCAGCTCTAGCCTCTCAACAACTAAGCACTCTGAATATAGTTCTCTAATACTTCTTGGTTTAGTTGTTTCGGTTAGAGCTCCGTATGTAAACGTATCTAGAAGTATACTAAGTGACTCTAAAATTTCAAAAAGTTGAAGGTTTCATGCAAATAATTTGAAAATTTTCTGCCTAAAAAGTGAATACTTAAGAATTCTATATGCTTAAACTCCCCTACACTTAAACTTTACATTGTCCTCAATGTAAACTAACTCATCCAATGTAAAATCAAGATGTGAAATCCTAAAATAGCATAAAACAAGCAATCAAAAACTAAAAAGATAAGGTGAAGAAAACAAATCTGATGGGTTGACTCCCATGAAGCAAATGATAGCATCATATAGCAATATCCGGAACAACTGTGGGTCATCTGGATCAAATAGTACTATCACCAGTAAAAGGAAACTGCAACAAGCCAATAAAAAGAACAAACCGAGCACACCCTTATCTAGTTTTCTGTTTAAGACAACTACTTCTACCGGTGGTTCAGGTTCAGGCTCTATAAAAGGATCTAGATAAAATATTTTCATGGGCTGGATTTCCTCATAGATAGGATCAACAGGGTCAGGTTGTAGAGTCTGGAGAAACTCAAGTAAGAACTTAGAAGCACATAATAATAACCTGAATAATTGTGGATCCTCAAAGTTAATCTGATTTGACTCACACAGTTGATTACTATGAAAATGGTCATTCTTAAGCAAATGTGTCGATTCTACTCTCCTAAAGTAATCAGGCTTAGTCTCAAAACTTAATAACTGACACATTTGAAATTCATACGTTCCCACATATGGAAGAAAACATTTTGGTGGGAAAACAAAGTCAATCTTGGTATTATCGCCTAGGTAAACCACATCGACCAGAGGATGGGTTTCTAACAACTGAACTGTTTTCTGGACATTAGGTTCAGAAAGTATAATTTGAAGATGATCTTGCAAAATAGTAGAGGTGCATATGTCAAGTCCCAAGTTAGGGACCTTTCTAAGAGTCAAAAGTAAGGTATAGGGAGATTGATAATCACCCCCACACTTAGAATCTTGGGTGTCTCTAGATAGACTAGTCACTATTTCCCTATTCTAGATCGTCAGGCGATGGTTTAAGGGTCAAGGTCAGGGTTTTCTCGACATATGGAATGAGTCGAAATTCGGGTAGGACTAAAGATTCAATTCCAGGCTCCCATTTATTAGTGTCAAACAGTGGTGTGGAGTCTAACAAGGCGTTGACTTCACAAATAACACTTTCATCATCAACAGCAGGCCCAAAGTGCGCTAAACAAGCCTCTAATGGATCATCTGTATGGTTCTGCAAGTGAGTTTCATGGACTTCTCATCAATTACGCAAACAGTTTCATGATTAATTGGATCGTTATTATCCTCTTCTAGGTGACCAGTAGGAATCTCAGAATTTATATGATTAGAAGGTATATCAGTTTGCACATCTACTGCCTCTGAGTTATTAAACTCAACAATAGTATCCCCTGTATAAACAGGTTCTTCTAAATCATCATCATCATCTGAATAAATAGGGTTTCTAATCCAAACCTCATCCTTTTGAATAGGCATATCATCATTAATATGATCGTGAGTTGGAAAAGATACACTAGATTCAAATGTCATAACAGTGTCATCATTCCTATAATCACAAGTGTCAAGTTCATCATCAATCTCAAAACACACATATTCATCATCACTATCATCAGTTCTGGAATGCCAGAATTCTCAATCTTTGTTCTAAACTAAGCGGTGCGTGTTTATAATACTTCTCATATATCATTAGAGGGTCATCCTCAATTACCTCAGGTAGAGCAAAAACTCCCTTATGCCTCTGTTCCATATGTTCCCGAATTGTCATCTTAGATGACGTCTCCTGAGAAGGAGTCATCACCGGTGAAGGTTCTTTCTCTTCCCTTTTGGAACGATTCCAAAATGCAATAAAAGAAGCCAAATCATCGGGATCCATAATACCAAGCAAAATTTACCCAATAACTCACCATGCAAAAGCTTTGCGAGAATATCAAATATTTACTTACCTCCCGTACCAGACGGGTGAAGAACCGTTGAAGTCAACTCGAGCCACTGACTCCTGTGTCAGTGTAGGAACCCAAGGGGCTGAGACAATCTCGTAATTGTCGTCGCAGTTTATATTTAATACTACCATTCTGTAGGGTTTAAAAATAATTATGTCCGTAATGTCCAAAAATAAAAGAAAATTACAAAGATAATTAAAGATTTCCTAATACAGTTTTCTAAATTAATTTAACTAATCAAAATCATAAAAACTAAAAATTAACTATTTGTATTTTTCTAAGTTCGTTCAGCTTTAACTTTACTCCAAATCTTTTAATCACCAAAATCTTTGGCTCAATTTCTTTTCGTTTCCGTTCGCAAAACCTGCAGCAGAAGATAAATACCAAAAAGCGTAAAATCGAAAAAATAATAAAAATCTAAAAATAAAATCTAACCTAAAAAAATAATCTAATCGAATAACAACTCCCCGGCAGCGGCGCCAAAAACTTGATGCATCGGAAAACCGACTTTGTTTTATCGCAAGCGCACAGTGTCGAAAGATGTAGACAAGAGCAAATACGGTTCGTTCCCACGAGGAGTTTGGATTAAAATATTTTTTTAGGTTTTTTTATAAAGAATTAAATTAACTAGTGAATTAAAACTATTTAATAAAGTTGGAAAACAGTAAGAGGAAAACGTTAAGGTTCCGAGAATCCGTTGTAGATTAGGGTTTAATTGCGTTCGTCACAAAGGGTCTCGATTTTACTCATGTAAAATAGCAAGAATTTTCGAAAAGAATTGTTTGTTCTCAACCTAAGGTAGAATTTCTAAGTACTAAGTATACGGGGCATAAAGAGTCAAAGAATATTCATAAAACGATTTCATACAAGGTTTCAACGAGTCCTTCTACTAATCAAACAATGAACTATACGTGGCATAGGACATGAAAAATCATCGAGAAGGTAAAACGTTGAGAGAGAGACAAAACATTAATATTAAGTTCATATAATTAAAAACCCTAGTTTTGAAACACGAATAAAACCATCTCTACAAGTTCATCATTTCGCCCTAACAAGGGAATTAGCCCAACATGGCTTTCTTCAAAACCATGAAAATTAATTAAGAAAATAATACAAACTAACCCTTTAAATTTCTCTCGTGAAGTTCTATATGTGAGCCTTGTCTCCAAATTGTTTCTGTATCCGGAGCTTCTGTATCCTCAAATCTGTTTTTGTTCGGAGGTATATCCTTTTCTACGTGAGAGTATGGTGTATATATAGGTAATTCTGTATAAGTCTTCTTAGAGTTTCATATGAATTAGGAAACTCACACCACCGTCATTCTAACTTCCCATACACGGTTCAAGACTTTCCTAATTTTGTCTTTCTTAAGTTGAGTCACAAACTCCTAATTTTTTTCCGTGTAGAACCCGTGTTTTGTAAGCTATAACACACTATTCTTTCCTACCCATTCTTTGACTGCACCTTCAGCAACACCCACACAGACTACTCCATCTCCACAGGCTCACCAACCATCGATTCGAGCTCAATCTTCATCTTCACGTCAACATCCATCTTCAGCCACCACTTCCATCGACAGCATCATTCATTCTCTTCCATGAAAAGCCTCCAGAAACTAAAGCTTCTACCTGTCGCAGCCATACCAAAGAACCATTGAAACTTGATCCACTAGCTGCCATTATCCATCGTCTTCTCCACATACTTTTCTCTCGAGTTGCTTATAAACTACCTTCATCACTCGTTGTTGCCAAGATCTTCTCAACCATCCCATACTCCATTACCTGCTCGAGCTCCTCACTGCCATCAACACAGCAGCCAACTCGAATTCTCAACAGCCGCCATTAACCTTCGCAGCAACCATCTCAAGTTCAAGCTCTGTTTTTCCATTTGAAATGGTGAAGAAGAAGGGAGGTGGCCCCGAGAAGAAAGGCTGGTGCCTTTAGTTACATTCAAAAATGGGCAGCCCTGAGTAGAAATCCTGGAATAGACTGATCTCCACTCGGTCTTTGGCAATTCTTCTCTTGTAAAGCTCCATTTCACTTGTTTCAGAGATGTAACCTAATAAAACACATAAACTAGAAAAGTAATACTAACACACGGTAATTCACACAAAATCTAGCAAATAAGTATGAGGAAATGATACTTAAAATATATAAATTATGCACTTATCAAACTCCCCCACACTTTTCTTTTGCTAGTCCTCGAGCAAACTACAAATCTAAACTAATCTAATATACAACTCCCTTTCGTTGAGGAAACGGTTACACTTAGCACGTGTAACAAGCTTTTAAACCCCTAGGTGTCCCTAGTGGACGAGTTTTGTCTCGTGAAGGTTTACTAAGATTTACCCACAAAACCTACTCCAACTTCTAAGTATTCCAAAACACCTGCATCCAAAGAGCTAAGAAGACATAAAGTTTCTGCACACTAACAATAAGAAAAGTAATACTAACACACGGTAATTCACACAAAATATAGCAAATAAGTATAAGGAAATGATACTTAAAATGTATAAATTATTCACTTATCATTCCATCAAAACATGCATTAAATAAAAAAACACCAACATTGTTGGTCACAAACATACACAGATTAGGATGAAACCTTTTTGGGTTCCATCAAAACATGCATTTTCTAAAAAAACACCAACAGTGTTGGTCACAAACATACACAGAATAGGATGAAACCATTTTTGGTTCCATAACAATACGCATTAAGTAAAAAAAACACTAACTTTGTTGGTCACAGCCATACACAGAATAGAATGAAACCTTTTTTGGTTCCATCAGAATACCAATTAAGTAAAAAAACACCAACTCTGTTGGTCACAACCATACACAAAATAGGATGAAACCTATTTGGGTTCCATCACAATAAGTTAGGTTAAAACAGATAAAACCTAGATGTTGCTACAAACAGATGAAACCTAGATGAAAATCAATGAAACCTAGTTTCAGAAAAATGTAACTGAAACCTAACTATGAAACTTGTAATTTCGAAAGAGATGAAACCTTATTAACCAAATAAATCGATGAAACTAAAATCGTGAAACTAAAAATCATAAACATGCAGAATATGATGAAACCTTATTAACCAAATGCATTTTGATTTTCAACCATAAACAATCACAGAATATGATGAAACCATAAAATTCGATTTACCTTTCTTAGATTCTTGTTTTTTAACTGGTGTATTGAGTTTTTTTTCATCTTCTTGTCTTGTTTCTTCACCATGTTTAATGATCTTCAGTGATTTTTCTTAGGTTTAAACTGTCACAGAATTGAATATGAGTTCAGGTAGATTATGATGAGTTATAAGTAGAAGACTCAATTCTACTGTTGATGATCAACAATCGTTTTAGAATCATAAATTTTTGTTAATTACGACTCAAATTCTACTGTTGATGATGATTTAAGTGATGACTTTTGTTTCAGGGAGATTACTGTGATGATTTTTTGATATGATTGATGATAACGATGGTGTTGGTTCAGGTGTTTTTCTTTGATGATTTTGAAACGATGAACGGTTTGATTTTGGAAATAGTAGATGATAGAAGTTAAGAGGGAAATAATGGCGTTAATCAAGGGAAGGTGGGCGTGCGTGGTTAAGTGGGCGTGATGGGCTTGATCAGTTAATGAAGTTGGGCTGAATAATAAGCAAGGGTAATATGGATAATTGGTTTATAATGGGTTTTTTGTGTCAAATTTGTTTTGTTGGGTTTTATGTAGTTGGATAGTTACACCTTTGGGATTATAACCCATGGCCTGATCCCAAAAAGATAAATCCAAAAGTTAAAGAAAAACCATAAACATCAAAACAGATAAGACCGGCAAAAAAAAAAGTGTTTACGCACTTCAGGTATGTCGAGAACAAATTGCAACACCTACACTAATATACAGTTGTTGCAGTTGGAAAGTAATGAATCCTAAAATTTGGCTACACCTAGTTTGCTTCTTCCAATATTGTTGGATAAACTCAAACGTCAAGTTCTTGGAAAGTAAAAGTCACCAATGGTACCTAAATAAATCATAGTATAAAGATGAATTAACACCAAAAACTTAGTCACCAACTAAATTGTTTATCTACACATTAATAGGGCGTTTGGTTCGGGTAATTGGGAACCTAGGAATTGAATTATGGGGAATCCAATTCCTAGAATTGAATTCCAAGAATTGAATTCCAAGAAATGGATTCCTTAATCAAAAAATAGTGTTTGGTTGGGAGGAATTGAATTACATGGTAATCCAAATATCTAATATCTCTTACATACCCTTACTCTTTGAAATTTTATTACCTACACTAAATTGTTCAAAAATTCAAATTTTAAAATTCAAAAATAGCCAGTAAACAACATTCAAATTTCAAATTATAAAAACTAACTGGAATAATTCCGAAAGAATAGCTAAGAAACTAATATATATTACTAGTTGACAAAATATGTTTCAGCTGGAATCACTGAAGGAGGCCCAAGAGAGCAATAAACCATGGATAGAAACATGAACAAAAACATGGACAAGTATCAGAATACTAACAAAGTGTTATTAGGTCAGTAAAATCTCCTAATCTAGACCGAGTTACAAAAGTATGGCAATACTAACAAAGTGTTATTAGGTCAGTAAAATCTCTTAATTTAGACCGAGTTACAAAACACATCATTGTTTTAGACTTCACAGTTGAGTAGTAAAATTAACTAAAGAATTCTGATTGAGACTTCACAATTGACAATAAACTACATCAAAGGATTCTACTCGAGGATTTTATTCATGTACTGAGCCATCTTTTCCTCTTCCATCCAGAAAAACATTTTAGATTTCGCATGCACTCCCTTTGCGTTTGTATGAGACTGCAAAAACATGAAACAACGAAATTTCATTATGAGACACAACATCAGATTGGTTAAACGAAATGGAACTTCACAAATGAAGTTTAACGAAACCAGAACCAGATTTTACAGTAGAACCTCATCATTTACAGAATAGCTGCATAAAAATCGGATTAAAGAATAATCCCCCTAAATCACATCGTTTGTTTTGATTTGTGTTTTTGCATGATAAAAAATGTAGCCTTTGTCTTACTGTTATACATGTCAAAATCAACAATCTGCAGATGGAAAAATTTGTAATGAATGTAAATGTCTTATTATACACTACAAGCCTATTCATGTAAGGGACAGAAGAACAGTTTTTCTTTACCTTGGAAGGGCCAAAATCAGTTTCTTTGTAGGGCTGTTCTCTTGTGATAAGTTCATTGAGGATAGCACCATAACTGTACACATCGCACTTCTCGTCGTAAGACTCAAACCTTATTACTTTCTGGAGCCATGTAAACACATGTCCCTGCCCCTGCCAGCAAGAAAATAGTCAGATACTGAATTGGCTTTTAGTTTCTTAAATCATAAATATGTTGATGATGTTTTTACTGATGCAAAAAAGAAAAGTTCAGTTGTAAAAGAAGTATGGTTTACTGCAGCATATGCTCTGATGAGGGAGTTATGGTTCCTAAGGAATAAAATTATCTTTGAGGAGCTGAAACCTAGTGCGAGGAGGATTAGGGCAAGAGGAATGCAACTTTTTTTTTTAAATGAGGGGGTTGATGTTTAATCAAAATTATAGTTTGCAGGTTTTGAACTATTTTTAAGATTGGTGTTAGAATGGTGAAGGATGCAAGAGTGGTGGAATGCCAGTGGAAGGCTCCTAGCGTGGGATATTATTTGTTTTATTGTGATGGCGCATCTTTAGGAAATCCAGGGAGTGCAGGTGTGGGGATTGTTGGCAGAGCTCAGTCTTGTCAAGTAATTGGAACAATAGCTGGGGGTATTGGTTTTGCAACAAATTATATGACTGAGGTGGTGGCTATTATACTAGCTATGGAATAGTCAATCGAGCTAAGTCTGAATTACAAAATTGTGTCCCTTTCAGAAAAAAGCCAGAGTTTATGTAATTTATGAAATACAATCAACATCTGTATGCTCATATGATTATGTGTTTATGAGATGTTAAAAGAGTGGACAGATAAAATGATTACTTAAACTCTGCAAAGCACCAAAGGATTTCAGAACCAAAGGATTTCATTGATTCAGCATATCTATGGAAAGGCACAAACAACTATTAACTCCCAACAGACTAACAAATCAAGAGTGATGCTGCTCAGAATCAATACACAATCGACACTAATGCAAGTAAGTGAAACACATAGATGCATATGCCTCAACAACAGTCAGAACAAGAGTCCTGGATTAACTTGAAAGGCGAGATGGATAGTAGGGATGCTAGCTTTAGGCTTGTATATATTAAGACACATAAGAATATGGATTCACAAACTTGTAATAATTTTAATCTAAATGCCAGTCTCTCTATGCGGCATTCTTCACTCCACAAAACACCAACCTAATACTATAGGATTGATTAAGCAGTAAATCAACCTAACTGTACCAAAATGGAATATCTTAGTTTAGACCTTCCCTAAGTGGAACATCTAAACACATTTGAGATTGACTTGATTACTCCATGTACCTTATACCAACCACTTGCAAAACCACACATTAGCATCAGAATATAAAGAAATACAATAAAGGAGGATGTAACATTCTGCATCAGTAGTTAGCATGAGTCTCAAATCATAAAATTCCAGATGCATAAAATTAAATAAAGTGAGCATGTGGGTAACAAAAACAACATGCTAAATCCTGCCGAACAAAAAATGAATCTAGTTCGACAACAACTATGAACCATGCTTCAAAAAAAAAAGAGGAAGCAAAAGCATAAAAGTAACATAGATAGATGTTCAACCCAACTAATTTAAGCACTGAAAATGAAAGAAGCTATACTCATATCTTACCACTTTTCGGATACAATTTACCAACGTGCCCACAAACTCCTCAACACACAGTCCTCCTCTCAAAGCCCTGCCAAACAAGAGAAACCCACATTTAGAATAACACCAAAACATACAAATTACAACCAGAACCAACAAATTTCAAGTATTAAAAACTACAACAAAGCGCAACAAACTTCCGGTACTGAGCTCAAATACCCGACCCACTTCAGAAGAGTAGACAAAACATCTAAAGAACAACAAAATACATACATGCTATATTATTCACAGATCTGGTTATCCAAGGAAACTCGCAGTTGAAAATACATTGAAGAAGTTGAAGAAAGGGCCTGATGGGTGCTATACAAATGTTTGGGAGGTGATGAGTGATACAGAAATATTAATAGGTGCTTTTGAACATATTGTTTCGGGGTCAGAATATTCGGAGCTAAGACAAAGAGGACCCAAGAAGTTAGACATGGAATTCTTCAAGGATATACAAGCAAAAATGAGAGACCCAAACTTCAATTAGTCAACATAGTTGAAGCTGAAACCGAAAAACAAACTTGTCTCAAGAAAGAAATGGCAGAAAACACAGTCTAGGCGGAAGAAAGCACAAAAACGTTGAGCTGGGTTTCTCTCATCCTATCATAACTTTCTTGTACATTTGTGCCTTCTATTCAAGCTTTCTGATATCTAGAACCTTTTTCGATTGTATCTGTATTGCTAGCTTGAAAAGCTCAACTCACATGAATATAGGGGGTTATCCCATTTATATTATGGAGTTTAGTCTGGATTATGTTTGTTCTGTGAATCCAAAATGTGGCTACAAAAACCACGTTATGGTCGAATTGCCCAAGCTATACAGCTCATATATCTAGGATTGAGCATACAAAAATATAACGAAAACAAGCAATTTAATGTATAAACATCTAAAGAACAACAAAATACAACTTCTTCAATTTCTTATGTATATCAAGCACATCTAATGATACCTTACTTGCAACAGCTATCTTTTCCTGGAACCTTACAGCAAATTTATGAATCCCTGCCAGTTCCTCCAGAACAGAAATTAAAGGTGTCTCTAACAAAGAGACTCTAATAACTTGTCAATACCTAAAACAAAACAAACTCAATTTCAAATTTCATTTTTAGAACCAATCAAATAATAACAAAGGGAAATTAGGTTGGAATTTGTTTGATTTGAATGAGTAGAGAGAGGGAAAAAACCTAGAAATTTTCCGTGGCTTCTACACGAGGAATTTCTTTACAGTTTGAAGGTAGAAGATGCAATTAGGGTTTAGAGAAGTAAGGTAAAAGATGCAATTAGGTTCAGAGAAAATCAGTTGAAAAAATCGAGCAAAATATGACCGATCTTTATCACTCAGATTTGGTTTACAGAAGATGCAGTTGAAGAGATTTAACCAAAAAAACTCCCTTTCTTCATCACTCGATCTAACCATGGACGTTCTGCATCACTCCCTTTCTTTGTTTCGTCTTTCTTCTTTTCTCTCTCTGTCTAAGATGAAAATGAAACATGAAACCCACGGTCTTGGTTTTGTTTGAAGGGTAATTTAGTAATTTCAATCTAATTCCCTTGATTTGTTCCGGAATTGGATTACATTCCATGGATATCCCGTTGGAATAGAAAAAAAGGATTATGTGGAAATCGGATTCCTTTGGAATTTGATTCTGGATTTTTTTGATGTGTTTAGTTGGGGGTAATTTGGATGATTCTCTTAGAATCCAATTCCTGGACTTCCAATTACCCGAACCAAACGGGCTATAAATAAAAAGTAAGACTACGAAAAAAAGTAATTATAAAACAAAATGCATTTCCGGGTATTTCCTCTTTGTTCATAATTATCGTGCAAAAAAAAACAATTAGGAATGCAATAGAATGAAGTCTTCATATACCGAATCTTCATTGATTAGAATAATCTTGGAACTTATGATTCATATTTCGAAAAGGATAAGAGTAACTATGTCAAAGGGTCCATTAAAAGATGGGGGAAACCTAAATTGAAGAGTCTATGCATAACCAATTCATCAAATTCTTAACAAAAATATAAAACTTCAAGAGATTACGCATGACCAATTCACAAAATTCATAACAAACACAAAAACCTAAATTGAAGTGTTAAATAGTAAAAAATACTACACCATTCTCATGACAGCGATGGGACATCAAAGTATCAAACGAAAAAAATTAGTTACGCCTACAATTACACCTAGGGCTCTTCTCTGACACCGGATTGCTCTGATCAAATGTTCTACTGAAGGAAAAAAAAAACTGATTTTAATCAAATGGTTCGACGAAAACACTAAGAAAGCTGGGAGAAAAAACCTATATGTTTGAGGGTAGTTGTTGATACTGCTTTCAATTTGCCTGAGAGTTCATTTATATGAAACACCCATTAAATGCATAGCTGAGCGTTATGATTTAAAGGTGTAACCCAATGAAGCATTTAGAGAATAATGGAATTCAAATCGAAGTGGGGAGTGGAGACGCACTTAATACAGAAGAGTGGATCATCTTCCCATATCCTCCAATGCAACCACAAAACTGGAACTTGATCTAAATCAGGAAGAACACAAAACACATATTAATCTATTTCTTAAAACCGAAAAGAACACAAAATGAGACATCAATTAAATGAATAGCACCAAAAACGATTTTACCTCATATGCCTTTCCACGAGAGACAACATCAGGAACAAAAAAACATGAACACCCATGGAACAATAAGAAAAAAATGCTGTCGTTGATGAAAGAGAAAATTAGGGCTCTAGGATGAGATTCCAAGCATAATCAACGCAAAAACATTAACAGCGCCAAGAAAAACAAAAAACAAGTACGTACCTATCATGCGATCCAAAAACCTGGTACCACACACATGTCTCATCTTGATAACTCGCTGCGAAGAGTCATGTACAGAAAACCAAAAATACCAAAAAAAAAAAGCTTTCCACGGCATTATACCTTGATCGAGATCATAACCATTTCTATTGACCGCCGTAAATTCTGACAGTAATTATTTAAAAAAAAAATATTAAAAACAAAAAACAGCAGTAAAATAGATTTTCACGATTTATACCTTGTTTGTGCTTGTTTTGACGGCCAAAAAATTTTCAGAACAGCCGGTATAAATATTCATGGAAACCGACCAACACATCTACTAAACAAAAACATTTATAAAACATAAAACACACATGCAAATCCCTAAACACAAATACTAAAGAAAGAATATCAAATATATCACCTAATCTATACACGACACCACTGATGGTTGATTCATCCCCATTTATAATAAAAAGAAGCACCATTAGCATCTTCAAACAAAACATCAACATTAATATCTGAATATTAGGTATAAAGAGTTAATATCTGAATATTAGGTATAAAAACACGACATCTATTATCAATAATAGTAGAATCAAAAAAATATAAAAGCAAGAAAAATAACAGGGAAACCCTAGCGGGAAAACCCCCCCGCAAAAACAATAAAAACAAACCTACCTCGAGCGCTTTATATAGAGACATCCAAACAAAAATTTCTCCAGCTAACAAAATCTTGAAACCGGGAAAAAAATCTTTAATTTAGGAAACTTCTGAACAAACAATATGGAACATATCAAGACATAACAAAATTAAAAATCGGCTTTATTCAATTTATTTTTTATTTTAGACTTATTTTATTTTTAATTATAGTATGAAGAAAATTAAAAAAAGTAACATAAAAATGAGGAAACATAAAATACGATTTTTTGATTATGCTCGTTTTTGTATTATTAGCTTGCTTTAGATCACAATCTTTGCTCTCTTTTTTTCCCCCAAAATTCTAACAATTATGTAATTTCTTACTTTTGGACAGGATCACTAAAATAATTATTCGCAAAAGAGAGACATCGTCCGATCAAAAGGTTAGTACCCACGACTAATCTAATCAATCATATTTTTTCTAATTCTTATCGAAGGTGTAATCTATAGGAATAGTTTATTTCGTAGTTTTAATTGATAGAATGAAGTTGTAAACGGACATTGGATTTTTTTTTAAAAAAATCTTTTTATTATGCTACGATGATCATGTGATTGATGCATGATCGATTTAATTTTTGATTATCACGATGAAAATCGTGAATGTGTGGTTGATTATTCATTTATGTATTTTTGGCAACAATATTTATTTGAGATAATTGCTTTAGGAAAATAAAAATTCGCTTTCCACTAAAAAAAAAAAAAGCTCACGGGGCCAGAGATTTTTTCCCATGTTTTCTATTAGTCCACGTCAATTTAACTTTGTTTTAAACGCTTGGTGGGGCCAGAATCAACCAGAAGCTCCGGTGAATGAGAGCGCACGAAAAAACTCTGTTATTATATTATAAATTAGTTTTATTGTTGGAGCATATGGACTATGCAGTGGCGGATCCAATATGAAGCAAGGGTGTACACTTGCGATCCCTGCCCATTGGGCTTCCAAGCCTAAATTTTTAAATAATTTGCTTCTCCTTAGTCTAGTTTCTGGCTCCACCGGTGGGACTATAGATTGATGTTGGTTCTATTGCTGGAGCATATGGACTATGGATCTTATTCAAAACAAAACACTATGCGGTGAAGGAGCGGAAGTGTTATTGGTTTTCTGAACCTTTTTTGTTTGTTTTTTTATTGGAATGGTTTCTTAAATCCCGACAACTTTCTCAGTTGTTTAGGTCTTTTTTTCCAGCTAGATTTAGAGCATCTCCAATGTTAGAGGTCAAAGTCTTCCTAGGTAGAAGTAGGAATAATATTGTCTCCGTCCCAGGAACATCGATACTTTTACTTTTTCAATTTGACGTATTTTTAGGCAAAAATGAAAGAAATGAAAGTATCACTTTTCCTATGAAGAAGGTAATATTATATTTTTAGGGTCATCACTACATGACAAAAAAAAGATTTTTTGCCTCAAATTTATCTCCAATGCTCAAGGTTTTATGAAACAAACATTATATAAATTTAGAAATAAAATGATGACGTAGACTTAAGACTCAAGGTCATGAAGAAAGCTAGATACGACTCTATCTCTTTGACACCCACTTGGCCATGTCATCAATCCTAAAAAGAAAGATCCTAACATTGGAGAAAAAATTTAGGTACAAAATTTCTTAAATTCTAAGTGCCATCTCTTTTTATGACCTTGACCCTTAGTATTAGAGATGCTCTTAAAACAATAAAATTTAAATAACAAAAATAATTTTAAAGAAAAATTATTATAGATAAAAAGGTGTTATTTAGGGTTAATTTTTCCTAACCAGACGACACTTTCACCACCATCTTGAGTAAAACTATGCTTCGGAAAAAAAAATCTTGAGTAAAAGATGAACGAGAATTGAGGTTTTGGGGGAGTCACTCCACCTATAAGGGGCATTTTTTAGCCACACTAACTAAGACTAGAGGGGCTGAGTGTCTCGCGCCAGCACGTTTGGCATAACACAACATGTTAAAATTTGAGCATAACACGACACAGTACGATAACGTGTGTTGTTTGTGGCAGACTTATCGACACATTGGTACAACACTACTCGCGATATGGATAAACATAAAGCACAACACATCATGCGTTACGAGTAAGCACTCAATACACCGTATTTCATACATATTTCACAAAAAGTTTTTATTCTAACCAATTTTTAACCATTTTATTTTTGTTATAATACGTGTTGATTAATTTCTATGATTACATACAATATCTCACTATATTAAATAATAAAGAACTTTTTAAAGTGTAAAATCAATGTCATAAATTTATTTTTATAATAAAATAAATAATGGCGTAATTTCTATCATATTAAATTAGGTATACATTTGAAAAATTATAAACAGGGGTTTGAGAATGAGTACAAAGATCAAACCAACTCTCAAAAAGGGGTTTGAGATGCAATCAGCGTTAGACATGGTTTGTCATATTGAGTATTAGTGTCATATCGGTCCTCATAGATGCAGTTACAATGTAGCGGTATTGATGATACTGACCGATACTGAGGGTTTATATTTAATTAAGGTAATGTCGTCCTTAATCATATAGATTTATATATATTAGATGTTCAAATTGACTTTTAATAATAAAAAATAGTTATTCTCATCTTCTTTACGTTCAAAAATATTCCCAATGTATATTGAAAACACACAAATATCAGAAATATTAATAATATATCGAGGTATAACAAATTTTACTATTTCAGATTTATTTGTGTTTCCAGTAAGAATATCATTTTCTTTCTTCAATTTGGTATAAAAATTTGAGCATACCTTGACATCTATATGTCTCATATTTTGTATCTGTTAGTATCCGACGGTATCCGAACATATCGACAGATACGAATCGATATGATACAAATATAATTTATATCGGCAGATATATATCGATACACGGAGATATAAATAAAATAAAGATATTGGATCAGTGTTAACATATACGAGCATGTATCGATAGATACGATAAACCATGATGTTATATCCAGCCTGATTAGATGTAATTTTTGGCGTATTAAAACTATAAAGCTTTTACAGTGTTTAGTTTAGAAATTAGTAAAATTCTTTTTGGTAGCTTCATGGTCAACTACGTATCGAGATAGAAATTAATGAAGCTCGGGGTATGGTAGATTAATTTTGGTTCTTTAGACTGTATGCATTTTTCCATTTGATGGAGGTACGCAACCAATAACCGCCCATCTTGTTACCCAAGATAGATGATGTGAGTCATGTGATAGGATCTTCTGTATGAAGCAGCTGGCAATTTCAGGTATCAACCTAAGCAGAGGATCGATGGCAAGGTTGTTTCCTTTTTATCAGTCTTTTTTTTAAACGCTTCGGTGGAAAAAAAACACACATGATCGGTGGTTCTTGACAAAATAATTGTCGCAACCTAATCAATTGCTATGCACCACTAACAATATATGGCTGGCTTCTTTTCCTGTCCTTTTCTCTCTGAAAATTATGAAGGAGATTGCAAGAGAAAAATAAGAGAGAAATAAAAATTGGGCAATTTTAACTGCGCCTTCTAAAATTTAATCCTCTTAAACTGCGTCCTTCGGATTACAAATTTTTGGCCTCCAAACCGTGAAATCAGAGGTTAAGTCAGAACGTGGTCCCATTTTTTTGACTTGAAAACCCATAAATACCTTTACCCACACTAACTAATTAACTCAACAGTGGTTAACCATAGCTGACACCTAGCCTGACACGTGTCTGCATCCTATTGGTCATATTTAAAATGTGAAAAGGCTGGTTTTTCAACCGTTTTTTTCTAGCCGTTGGAGAAAAACTGCACAAAAAAACAATTATAAAAGAACACCTAACAGTTGCATATATCCTGTGGCCATTTCATACATACATTTTATCCACATCCAAAAATGAGCATTGTTAATCAAAGTTCTGATTCAGAATCTGATGTTATATCCTGCAACATCAAGTATGGGAAAAACAAAGAGGTAGAAATGAGAGAAATTGTTAGTTGTGTGATACTCATGGCCACACAACTAAAGATTGTAACTGGATGTACACAATGTGCTGGGAACCATGTTCTGATGGAATAAGGATGTTATACAGTTCAAAACAAGTCCATTCATATGGTGCTTAGTTCTGGAGCTGTCAACATTACAACTGCAAAGGGTTTGAATGGTTTGATGAAGCTAAAAGGAGAGGTAGGTCATCTGCGACTGCAACTCAATATTTGTACAAGGAAGGTTGTCATGGCTGTGGTGAACTAGATCATGCAATAGAAAAATGCAAACTAAACCGGATTCAATGTTTCAAACCTAGTTGCAGTGATACAATGAAGGTTAAGATTTCAAAAAACAGTCATAATAATAGTATTCCATATATGAAATGCAGAGATTGTGGAGACTTTACATGGGTGGCTGATTATCAATTCTCTAGCAATACAACACAATGTAACTTTACTCTAGATAATATCTGTCATGGTATATCACACAAAATGAATATGAAGTAACAAGAAACAAACAAGTAGTAGACTGATATAAAAAAACAGAAAATGTAGTGGAGACAATCATGTAACAAAAAAGGACATTTTCATATATATTTGTATTTCAGATTCTCTACACATTGTAAAATGATTGTTCTGTTAGAATCAAAGACCTGATAAGACTGAAATTGAAAGATACTTACACTAAACCTTATAATTAAACTACAATCAGTGTAAACCTAGTTGTTCACAGTGAACAACTAATGTTGCCGTCACAACATTATGACCTAATGTTGCTAACACAACACCATCAAAAAAAATTGTTGCTACCCTAACGGTTCAAAAACAAAAAACTGGTTGTTGACAAGAGTAACTGTTTTATATACTAGCAATATAACAAAAAACTAGACAGCTCTAGGAGTTGCCTGTTTTGGCTTGTTCTTGGAAACCTTTGGTATTACCCCTTAGCTTCTTTCCAACAATTGAACTGGTACCAGCTTCACTTGTACTTGCTCCTTGGTCTGGCACATGGAATCTCCCTCTCATTGATGTTGCTTGGCCCATATTGGCATTTTCTAAAGCAAGTGCTTTCTTCTCTTTGGCAGTAGGACCTCCTTGGCAAGTGGATTTGTAGTGCCCACTAAAACCACAAGTTGTGCATTTCCTTGCTTAAAAGGACCACCTTCATTTTCATCCCTGCCTCTTCTCCTCTTTCTTTTTGGTCTTCCTAGCTTCCTCTTAATAATAGGAGGTCTAACCACAGAAAAATTCTACAACAAATTAAACAAAATAGTTATTAGTATCATGAAAAACAAGTTTGGGGAAAAAATCTAACATAATAAGTATAAACCTAAGTTTCCAAGTCAGCCACATGAGGAATAGGAATCACAACCCCTACATAATTGGCCCTGAAGTTGGCAACAAAGTACCTAGGACTTGTGTGCCTGCCAAGTCTGCAAAGTGTTAGTGCCATACTAAAACCAGATGGAAAAATAAAAATTAAAATCCAATTAAAAAACAAAAAATTAATAAAAATTATTCTTACTCTTTGTAGTTGAATCTGAAACTCTTGATAACACCCAGACAATGAATACAAGGAATACCCCTCAATTGCCATTGAATGCAAGTACATTTCTTGCCTCCCAAATCTACCACAAACTTAGCATTTGCCCCACTTGTCACTTCAAACAGATTCCCATCAACTCCATTGACTATCAACCGATTCACTCTCTTTGCCAACTCATCAATCATATCTACTACATATGGAATAATTTCTCCCAACTCCCAAGTTGCAGCTTCTTCCCTTCTGGTATAAAACCTAGTCATCATCATCTGATGGTATGCTTCAACCAAGGTGCAGGTAGGCATCTCTCTTATCTCAAGAATCAAAGCATTCAAGGTGTTGATGGTGGATTTTTAGGAGAAAATTATAATATTGCTTTTCGCCTAGCTGCAGAAGCATGAAATAAATATGTATAAGTTCCTGACCCGGCATCAGAATTATAAATACATACTGGTATCTTACATTCCGCAAGAGAATTGAGAATGCACACCCAGCTCATGGCTAAATTAGCTCTGTAGCCCTTTTGCATATATATGCGCCATAGAAATTTTAGAGCTTGACTTAACTGAATCCTCGTTATTTCATATGCATCCATGCAAACTTTGTATAAAACAGAATCTATTGATTATACAAAAATACAAACATTCAAAACAGAGGCTACGCCATACCTGAATAAAAACGCTAATAGATGCATACCATATAATTACAAAGTCGCATCAAACATAATCTCAAATTGTAAACTTCCATGGCTGAATCTCTTGAATATGTTATGTATGCACTGCATAAAAGTTAAGCATAATGCTAACATTAAAATCTCATGTGACTGAGAAACTCTAAACAGGCCATAAACATGGTCACGACATTAATAAATGTCAGATCTAGTGGTGCATAGGCAATAATCATGGTACTACCAAGTGCCCGCCTTAGTAAGTCCTAACCACATTCCCAACAAAAATAAATAGCATATACATGTGCCAAAAGGCCTGAAAAAGCTAATAAAGCCAACAAAGCTAATATGACAAATGGCTAACAAACTAGCACTGGAAAAATGGGACTAACTAGTTAGCGTTACCAGTAACACTAGCGTCTGTGCTAGCACAAACGCTAACTAGAGTAGCGCTGCCAGCAGCACAACGACCTAGCGCAGGGGCTAACTAAGTTAGCATCGCTAGAAGCGCAACGTCCCGTGCTAGCACAGGCGTAAACTAATTAGCGCTGCCAGCAGTGCAACGGCTTGTGCTAGCACAGGCGCTAACCAGTTAGCACCTCCAGCATCACTAACTAGTTAGCGCCAGTAGCACTAGTGACAAGCCTCCCCCTATTTTCCCTTTGCGGGTCTTTTCATCCTTCACTCTAGCACATATTCTCTGCTATTAATGCCAATACTAGGTTATTACCATACTGAATTGGCACGAACTCATCAATAGTTTTATCTTACAACAAACTCACGTGTTTTGAGTCCATGACTCCACTAACTCTACGAGAAATCAAATCATAATGGGGGGATAAAACATGGGGTTTTGGTCTGAAGGTTACAACAACATGGGTGTAACGATATCCCATGATAAGTAAGTTACAAAGTCGTGGAAAGTGTGAAGTAGTTAACGAAGTAATTGAGTAATGGTTTCCTGAAGATTCCAAGGCGGTTAAAACATTAACCCCACAACTCCCACATCTCCATCTCTTCACTCTTCACAACTTTACGAGGAAACATGTGTACTTTTTACTATTATAGTTAGGCTACTCAACCCATTTCAGAAACACAACAAGATTACGAATCTCTTAAGCTCTGTTATTTTCTCAATAGTTCTATAACTCTACACCAATTCAACATACTCGTTTCCTTTAACTTTCTTTGCTTCCGTCCCGTAAGATCAACCAATTTTCTCTCATCGTGACCGAAGCTGGGCCAAACGGCTACTATCGTGGTTTAATATGGCTCTGTATGATTTTGATCGTTGAATCTAAATAAAGTACTTCTATTGTATATTCTTTTGCCTAGAATCAATTTTTAGGTACTAACAATTGGAGACCACAGTGGGAGATCAATCTCTCGATCACGAATCCAATTCTTCAACTGTCTGAAAATTAATTCTTCAATTATTCAAAAATGGTGCATCATAGGTCGGGTTCAGCAACCAATCCCAATTCAGGTTCAACACCCTCTCCTTACCCCAAAAATACCAGTGGCGGAATTTTTCCAGAGACTACTCCTCAAAATACCACCACCGAAAATACCAAGGCTCCTCTATGTACCACTGAAGGTGTCAAAAACAAGGAGCATACGTCACCTATAATGGCTGATTTAATGAAGCGGCATGATACGTTGGCAAAAACTCAAGTAGCCATGGCCACTACCCAGAAGGAAGTTCTTACTTTTCTTAAGACTCTAATAGAGCAGTTATCACCGGAGCAGCGTCATCGTCAAATGAAGAGAGCTAAGAATACAACTAACGGCGACGGCAACACGTCAAGAGATAACGCCCAAACAAATGACGAAGTACAGGTTATCACCGACCGTGTACCAGAGAGGAGTCAACACCAATAAAATTTTGTCACTCGTGAAGATTTGGAAAGGCTCATACGGAATTATGGAAAAGAAGATTCATCTTCATTCCACCAACATCAACCCCCTTACCCAACTGAAATCCAGAGGATTGCACTGCCAAATAGGTATTCGTCTCCTTCATTCTCATTGTATGATGGCACCGGGAATGCTCGGGAACATATTTCTCGATTCTTGGAATCATTAGGGGTGCATGAATATAACCAAGTGTTGTGGCTCAAGGAATTCTCCAAATCTCTTATGGGAAGAGCTTACACCTGGTACAACAATCTCTCCTCCAACAACATCTCCAGTTGGTCTCATATGGTCAATGTTTTTTACAAAAAATATTTCTTCGCCTCTGAAGAAATCACTCTCTCGGACTTGGAAAGAATGTTCCATATGAACAGCGAGCGCCCCAACGAATACGTAAAGAGGTTCAAAACACAAGCTCTCGACTGCCACGACCAGAATCTAATTGAGCAACAATTGTTTGAGCTTTGCATTAATGGTATGATTCCTGTTTATCGTGCTTTATTAGAAAATTTACAATTTTAAACCTTCTCCGAGCTACACGAGGCCGCCAAAAGATCGACAACAACCGCCAGCCTTGTTGGAAAAAGCAAGGCCTTCCAGAGAAGAAATCCATGGAGATACCCATGGAAGTAGACGTCTGGTGAACAAACAACATTCTACCCAACACTCCATAGGTGTTGTTACTGAGGAAGGAGGCAAGAGGAAGGCAGTTTCTCAATCAATGTACCATACTAAGCTCACCGCATCAACTCCAGCAACATCCCCAGTATAAACTCAAGGACAAGGATCGGCCGAGACTTCACGTCAGCCACGAAAAACTAAGACGAATCCGACAATCCCAGATTTTCCCTTTCACATGGAGGAGGTCCTCGAACTACTGGAATTATGGGTACAAAACGGAGCTATCAAGTTACCACTTGTGCGACATCCACTCACTAAAGAAGACATGTCAAATCCGAAATACTGTCACTTCCACAGATTTATCAATCATCCTACTAGTGAATGCAATGGTCTAAGACGTATCATCAGAGAAAAGATCGACTCAGGAGAACTACATCTAGGATTGAAGGCATCCACAAAGATTCCCTTCCAGTTATGAGGTTCACTCTCTTCGGGGACTCAGTTAACAAAATTGTCCAAACTATGATGAAACGCATATGTGAGCTTCTTTACTTGTCAAAGGTGCAATGAAAAGATATTTTCACCACCCTCAATCGTGTTGTATCGGGAAAGCGTCTACTTTTTACTGAAGGTGATACTGCATATCCCCAGTCTGTCTCCGACGTGATCATACAACACAACGAGAAGCCTAGATGGGGACTTCTCACCACTGCTTGCCTCAAGGATACCGAGTTCGAGAATACACTGATTGATGTAGGCACCGATGTTAATATAATCACTATCAAAACTCTGAGAGTTGTGGGGATTTCTAGCCTTGAAGCTACGCACTCGTTGAATGTAATGAAGAATTCTGAAAGGAATTCCAGGAGTGCTTACGGCTACATCACTCTTGAGGTGAAAACAGGTGACACACGAACACATGTCAAATTTCACATTGTCAAACTGGATCCAAGTTACGACATGATTCTGGGATGCCCATGGGTCCGTAGAAACAATACGGAAGCAGGTGTATCTTCTTTAACAGCGCCAACACCTCCAAGACTCTCAAACAAGCCTGCAAATCCCTAAGATTCCTTATCAGATGAAATCCGCCGCACAATGACGCTGGATGTGAAGCAGTTACCAGAAGAGGACATGGCGTCATATGTTCGAAGGTTTCGTACACAAATAATTCACATCCAACAACCTCCTTTCCAACCAGCAATCCCACGTCCCATCAAAGCTTGGAGACTTGACCCGGATATCAACCCTACTCTGACTCGGCGATGTGAATGAGAAGATGATCCTTTTCAAAAATTTATCAAATGGGTATGGATTGTCTCTACTAGAGACAAGAAAATTAGTAACCCGGTTATTCAGAAGACATGTCCTGAAGTTGAGGGACCTGGACCCAATGCCTTCCATGTCGGAGATATGGTGAAAAAGATAACAGCCTCTCCTGAAGAAGAGCCATATCTCAACACTGAAGTATTAATCGACGGTTATGTTTGTACTTAAAAATTGCCCATATGCAAAACAATGTACTGTTGAAGTACTCTTTAGGTTCGATGATCAAAATCGTACAAAACAAATCCAAACAAGTTGGATGTCTGTATTTGTTCTACTATGGTTAAAAAGAGAGAAGATGGGTTGATCTTAGGGGAGTGAAGCAAAGGAAATTGAAGGAATTGTATGTATAATTGTGTGTTATGGTAGAAAAAATAACAGAGCTTGAGAATGCTTTTCTATCTCTTCTTGGTTCTGTCTTGTTTTTTTAAATTTGCTAAGTAGCCTATTTATAATGTTTTGGTAGCACACACTTTCCTTGTAAAGTAGTGGAAGTTGTGGGGAGATAGAGAAGTGGAGGTTATTGGAATAACCGTCCAATTTATCTTGGGAAGTTTCTGGAAACTTATAGACTACTACTCAATTATCTCTTCAACCGCTCCAACTTACCACTTACTCTATAACTTCCTTGTCATGGGGTATTGTTACGCCCATGTTGCTATAACCGTCTGACCAAACCGCATATTTTATCCTCCCATGTACTATGATTTAATCTCTCGTAAGAGTTAGGGCAACTCCAACAGACGAGGAGACTAAAGAGTAAAGATTACATTTAGTCTTTGGTCGCCCAAATTCAAGAGCAACAGGCGATTATATTTGGATTTGAGGCGAGTATATGTACAGTACCAGAGAAGTTTTACTCAGAAATATATATATAGTCGCACGCTCTTGTAAATGGGCGTTAACAAAAAACGCTTCGTTAAGAAAGCGTTTCAAAACACGGACGTTTGATTAGAGAAGCGTTTGATGAGACGCTTGGGCAGAGAAGCGTATGATTTAACGCTTACTTAAGAGAACGCTGGTGTGCAGAAACGCAAGCTAGAGGAGCGTCTCACCAAACGTCCGGTTAGGAAGACGTTTCAAAACCAATGCTCAACTAGGGAGATGCCTAGTCCAGGCGCTCACCCAAGACGACGCCTAGTCAGGCAGCGCTGCTCCAGAGAGACTCCAGTTTCCAAACGCTGCTCCAGATAGACGTCCCAATTGGACGTTCCTCCAGCTAGGCGTTGCAACAAAACGTCCCCCTGCACGAGCGTTTTTGTTACCGTTGTAATGTATAACGTTGTAAAATATAACCGTTGAACGGCTATTAAATCCTTAATGCATATAAACGAGTTTTCGTAGTATGTTTCATCTCCACAACAATATTTCATAATTCAATTATAACAAATAAGAAATTTCTAAGGTTTTCAAATTTTTGTCCATTCCAATTTGTTTGTAATCACTTTCATTAATGGGTCCAAAACCAAGAGGTCCAAATTTTACTGTTAATGAAGATATAACCATGTGTAAGATTCATTTATCAATATCTCAAGATTGTAGTGTTGGTACCGATCAATCAGAAGACAAATTATGGTCTCGCATCAAAGCTGGAATGAAATAAGCTATACCTTCAATGGCTGATCGGAGTTGGACCTCTATTCAGAAACGCTTTCAGGGAATAAGTAAAGAGGTGGCTCTGTACTCTGCAAAGGAGGCAGAAGTGGAACGTGAACACCATACTGGATGGGGCCCAGAAACAAAGGTCTGTGAAGACTTAAATGTTATGCACTGCCTTTTTAAAGTTTTGAATTGTATATGATGCACTAACTATTTTTCTGAACAACAATAAACAGAGTGTAGAAGTAAGGAGGCTATTCAAGGAAGCTAATGGTAGGAAACCATCTAAGCACGAAGAGTGCTACGCAATTATGTTAGAAAACATCAAATATTCAAGACGATCAACACAAGTTTTCGATTCATCACAAGCCGAAGAAGATTCAGATACCGATGACGATACTCGAAATAGACCTTCGCCAAGCCAAGGCCAATGGAGTGGATACGAAGAAATAGGAGATATACCTAACACGTATCCCCGTCCAATGGGGAAAAAAGAGGCTAAAAGTTTGAAGCTAACAGGGAAAGCAAAATCCAGTGCCTAAGCCGATGCCTTGGACACAATTATTAACAACCAAAAAAACTTCAACAACAGTTATATAGAAAATGCTAAAAAGAAGAATGATCAGAGAGAAGCCGAATTTGCAGTAAAAGAGGAGTATCGTATTATGATGACGGACGTCTCCCATTAGGATGCCGCAACTAAAGAGTGGATTGAAATTAGGAAGCAAGAAATTTTACAGAAAAGAAGAGAATCTCGTCTTGGTTAAACCATATAAAACTTCGAGTATAATTTTTCCGACTGTTAATGAAAATTCTAACTTTTGAGTCCTTAAATTGATTGTCACTTAGAGCAACTAGAACAGAACACAACTTTATATTAACATATCTCATTTTCACATGAGTAGCGGTTGCACTTAGCACGTGCAAGATGGTTGTTGTAAGTTGATAAGTCAATGCAAGGAATTGACAATACCCAGACCACATTTCAATGTAAAAATCAGTTTTCAACATTGTCAGAGATATTATAAAAAGTAAGTTGACAGGGCAATGACAGGAATTAAAGTAAACATTCATATTAAGATTAAAACTAATACAAAGGTTCAACACTTAGGACGTGCAACATGCCTTTAAACCACTAAGTGCCCCTGGTGGTCGAGTGGTGTCTCGGGAGGGTTTACAAGAGATATACCCACAAAACCTAGCCGCATGGTTTACTAATTTTTCATACTTCACCGAAATTCGACCATAAATGTTCGATCAAGTCATTTCGTAATCGAATATGCGTTTCTTTGCTATGTACTGCAACTCGGCGTTGGTGAGTTGACATCCTCGATAGTTCTGTAGTTTGTTGACGGGATATATTAACAGGTGCGTGGTAGCGCCCTTGATCATATTCATGTGGCCAATCACCGAGTTGACGTTCATCCTCCACAATCATATTATGGAGAATAATAACCGTTTTCATTATATATGCTAGTGCGTCCATATTCCACATTCTAGTTGGTTGTTTAACGATTGCAAATTGGTTTTGCAGTGCCCCAAATCCTCGCTCAACATCTTTTCGGAAGCCCTCTTGCATAGTTGAGAATTTGCGTTTCTTTTCCGAATCTGGATGCTTGATTGACATAATAATGGTTGCTATCTCTGGGTATATCCCATCACCGAGATAGTACCCCATATCATATTGGTTCCCATTAAACTCGAAGTTCACAGGTGGTGTTTTACCTCTGATTAGGTTCTTAAAAATATAAGAACGGTTCATTACATTTATATCGTTGTTGGAACCAGGCATACCAAAAAAAAGCATGCCAAAACCAAAGATCTTGTGAAACCACTGCCTCCAATACAATACTTTCATCGCCTTTGTAGGCAGTATAGGCACATTCGGCTGATGGACATCTATCCCATTTCCAATGCATACAATCCACACTTCCTAGCATCCCAGGAAATCCCCTCGCTTTGTTCTGGTTAAGCAACAGTTCTACATCCGCAGTAGTTGGGTTACGCAAATAACGTTCCTCATATAAATGCAGTATCGTCAAAAAAATCGTCGTGTTTCCTCAAGAACCGTGGTTTCTCCGATGCGTAAGTACTCATCTATTGCATCCGCCGCAGATCCATAAGCCAGCATTCGAATTGCAGGCGTAATTTTCACGTGTGGGGTTAATCCTAGGCGCCCGGCCGCATACCGTTTTTGAACGAAATAAGGATTAACTGCTACTATATCCCGTAAGATACGGTTGAACAATTTTCTTCTCATACGAAATCTTCTACGAAAAACATTGGGAGGAAAAGTCGGGTTTCTTGAAAAGTAATCTGTCCATAGTTGTCTAGCTCCATCCTCACGATTTCTTTGTATTTCGATCCGAGTACGTGGCCAGTCAATGTATGAAGCGACCAAGCCTAAATTTAGTGCTTCGTTATTTTGGTTAATCGGAAATGCTTCTTCGTCTGATGAGGAAGTGGTGTTATTACTATCATCGTTAGATGTCGAAGATAGGGTTAACTGATTAGGAGGAATATAAGAAGAGGAATTAGAATCAGCATAAAACATGTTGCAGTTTTGATAACCTGCCATTGAAAGGGGAAGGAAGTATGTTTTTGGGAGGTTGCTAGTTTTTTGGTGTTTAGATGTTCTGGGTTGGTTTGTAATTGTTGATGTGGTTTCAATGGAGAATGATGTGTTCTTTTTATAGTTATGTTTAAGATAACAACGAAAAAATAAAGCAAATACAATCCCAACAAACTTAGACAAGAGCTATAAAGAAGAAACAGACAAATAATTTCAAATGAGAAAATCAAGAGATTATAAGTTTCAGCTGATTAGACAATACAACGCAGAGCTAAGGGTCAAATTAAAGCATACATAAACAACGGCTATAAAGAAGAAACAGACAAATAATTTCGAATGAGAAAATCAATAGTTAAGAAGTTTCAGTTGATTAGACAATACAACACAGAGACAAGGGTCAAATTAAAGGAAACCTTGACAATAGCTGTAAAGAAAAAACAGACAAATAATTTCGATTGAGAAAATCAAGAGATAACAAGTTTTAGTTGCTTTCTCCAATACAACTCATACACAAGGGCTAAAAACAAGAAACTGAAAATTACCTATAAAGCAAAAAATACAGAGCTAAGAAGTGTCGGTGGAGGAGAAAATACATGCAGTAAAATCCAAATTAAAACAAAGCCAAAAATACTAAAGATAAGAAAACGACAAATTTAGTAAAAATAAAACGGTGACATATGCATGACATAGGTAAACCCAAATTTTGTTTTTCTCTATTTATTATTCTTTTGTTTTTGTTCTTCACTTCATGAATTTAACTCCAACCATGTCAACATTTCATTCATCTGAAGGCTTGGCTTGTCGGACGACGTGCACGGCGTTATTCACTACTGGGTAGAAAAATCAACACAAAAGGATTGAATTGTTCCATTACCCTTAAGATCTCGAAATGAGGTTTGTCTCGGAAATCATGTTGTTTCCATCTAGTCCATTCTTCCAGTGATCTGTCAACAACTTCATCATCTGTTTCATTCCTAAGACGAAATTCATTGACCTTAGCAGTTAAAGAAGAAAATTCAAGGACTTCCTTTGTTATTTGCACATATCGACAAAAAAGGCCTGCTGTGTTCCTGTTGTTGGGATTACCGGTTTCATTACAAAAGTTTGCATGTGTATGTTCCAACCATTGCATGCTCATACAACCATTCATCCGACGTTCATGCCCCCTTAATGGATAATGCAATACTATGTTTCGACCTATGGATAAATCTTCCTCTAGTGTAAAATTATCTGCATTTAACCGAAAATTTTCGTAACCCACCATTATATGAAAAACCAGAATTACAAATTTGATCTTAAATGTTACTGAGATGGATTTGGAATGATTTGATACATATAAGCTAATGTATTTATAGGACTCCATGTAAGGGTATTTGTCCGTTGTTCAACGGTAACATTCCATAACGGTAACAAAACGGTAACATATAGGTTGGATCTTTTTTTTAAAACCAAATTAAAGAGTCTGTAAGGCCACAAAGAAAACACATAATTGAAAACGAAAACAGATAAAGTCAAATGTAATTTGAAAATGTAAAACAATGAAGTCCAAAATATAGTGTAAATTGGAATGACTACACAATAATGGAATAACACGATTCCGTAGTTTAGTCCCCACGAGAAGAGCGAGGTGGCATAAACGGAGGCATACTTGACGAAGTCCCCTGACCCCCCGTGTTCCACATTTGCGTTGGGAGAGTTGCCGGAAAATTACCAACCCCTAAGTGTGGAGATTGAGAATGAGCACGGGCAAGTTGTAGGTGCAAATTAGTGTTTTCATTCTTATAATTGCGCAATTCCTCCATCCTTTCCCTCGACTGGGCCAAATGAAACTTACGGGATTCTTCGGTAAAATCGGCATATTCTTGGGCAAAATTATAAGCTTCGGCCTTTATATGAAAAAAAAAAAGGTCAGTTTCTCAAAGCCATGAGTCTTATTGTGAAATAATGATACTAGTAAGCTTAGCATGGCAATAGCATGTTCGTGGCGTATTTGTAGCATGTAATTTGCTCTTAGCAACAATGGCGTGTATAAATGCTTGTTGGCTCAATGGTGTGTTGCTAGCACAAGTGTCGTAGCCGTAGTGCTAGCGACGAAGAATAATATTAGCACAAGCGATGGGAAAATGGCGCGACAACAGCGATGGGAAAATGGCGCGTAGCATACTGAACCACCCTTGAAATGCAAGAATAAGACTATGTAAAGAATATGATATCAAACGGAAAATGTATTATTTCTCAGTTAATACTGGGAGTTAACAAAATTCAGTACATATTCTTTCACCCCTGAATCTTGATATCACTCATAGCAGCCCATAGCACACAATTTGATAGATGATAGTTCTTGGTTGCCTGACACTACATAGGTATATGCTGTGTTGTTAACTTGATAAAGGAAGTAACTGATCTAACACATATAGGGCCATTGCTCTTCAAAAATTATCACATAGGCCTCGACAAAGAGAAAAAATCTTTAAGAAAAATATGACAAGTCATACCATTCTGTATTTTCAGACATTTCCCGACATCCATCCGTTTTCCCAACTACTTACCCTACAGTCTAGGTGAAAATGGTGAAACCAACTCTTACTCACTGATACTACAATGTCTTCTTATTGTCCAATTCATAAGAAAATATGATTTTCGCGTGTACAATAACCAGAGCCAATCATGACTAGTTTACCTTGATGACAAAACGTATACAAACACGAAGAAAAAATTCAGCACGAAGAAAAAAACTCAGCACATATATGAATATGAAAAAAAGAAAAGACACCAATTATCATGCTCAAAAAAGTTACGAGATAACTAATTAGGTAGGACAATAACACAAAGAAAAACAAAGTGACAGGAAAAACAAATTTTCCATCAATCTAATCTAGATCCTCTTTTGTGGTAATACTAATACAGGAAATCTAAACCAGATAACCTGAATGGGTAGGATACCTAATGAGGATGTCGAATACTGTACACCTTGGCCGACGAAAATACATAAAAAAACATTACTTGTAATTTCAGGGGAAAAATTGGACCAACCAATTCAGATAAACCAATTGGTACTGTTTACATAATAATCAATCAAAACACTAAGTACACGGCAGCGCAATTAGAAAAACCAAACCTTCATTACAAGCAACAAACATTCATTCATAATTAAAAGGTAAATTACAAAAATGAGAATTGAACATCTAAAGATATAAACATGAATTTGGTATTTTCATGTTAAAAGAGAATCCGCAAATTCCCCACAGCAATCAAATTATCAATCAAAAACAAACGGGATATGAAAATTCCCCCAATTAATAACCAATACTTATAAATACAACAATTAACAACATATCTCAATTTGGCAGTGGATTACTTTAAACAAAAGTTTCTTGTATTTATTTCATTGTTCTACCCTAAAAATGAACCATATTATTGGACCGGCAGTCTTTGACTTATAGGGATTTACAAAATGATAAAATATGATCATTTTGAATCCAACCCTAATACCCATTATCCAACTATTTTTCATAATACTTAGATTATCCTTGATTAATTAGTGTTAATACTAAACTAATGAATAGTTAGTTAGTTGATTAGTTTAAGGATTTAGTTAAAAGTTAATGAAAATCTAAAATAAAAATATTTTCATTATCTTTAGGAGGGAGAAGAAGAAGTGGAGAAAAAAGAAGATTTTTTTTTTAACCTAGAAATTTTGATTTCAACATCCAAATAAGTGATTCTAACAAGAGTTATGGAGTAGGTGAATCCTCTTCTTCTAAATCAAAAAGATATGCATACAACAAAACAACGATCCAGAGATGGCTGATTTTCTAGATAATCAAGAGTTTTTAACCCAAACTCAAGAATATGAACCTTACTATGATTTTAAAGATCCAAGCCAAGAATATGAAGAAAATGAAGCTCAAACTAGACAGGTATACACCTAATTTAACTCCAATATTGTTTTTGTTGCATGTAATTGCTCAAAGTACGTAGAAAGTTTGATTTTTACGCTGGCAGAAAACCCCCAGATCCCATACGTAGGCTAATTGCGGCTGGGAGTTCATGGTTTCCTAGCCGTATAAATTATATACGGTTATACGGATAGTAAACCATGAACTCCCAGCCGTAAAATCTTATATACGGCTGGATAAATAAGAACTCCTAGCCGTAGAAAAAATATACGGCTAGGTCGTGCCCACAAGAACCCATCTGTAGGTGCATGAGCATATTAAATGCTATTAAATGCTATCCACTACGGCTGGGAAAGTTGGCCGTAAACAAAACTCAGGGTCTCTTACGGTTGGCATATGTAATAGAGTTGGCCGTAGGATATGTTTATGGATGAGATTGCCAACCGTAGTAAAAACTCAGGTTAGGTTACGACTCATTTTTGTATCGAAGCTGGCCGTAAAAGAGTTGTTACGGTTAGGTTTTTAGTTGTCGACTTAGCCGTAAATAGGGTCTTGAGATGGTTTTGAATGTTTTTTTACGGCTATGTTTCATTTTTCTTAGATGGAAACCATACCTGGACCAATGGAAGATCAACCCCCAGTTGTTAGCGTTATGAGTGAGGATATAAGCGATCACTACGCAAATAACTATGAATGGGTACATATAGATGATGCAAAGAAATGGGCTCTAAAACAAGGGTTGAAAAAGATATGCGTTATAGTTTAAAACAATCAAGTAAGGCCCACCTCCTTTCAAATGGTTTGCGAGAATAGTAGGGAGTACAAGAGTCATGAACGAAAGGATTTTGTGTATAAACCAAAGAGCATGAGGAAGAGGGGAGTGCATCATACAAAGAAGTGTGGTTTCCCTTTTAAACTTCAATTTAAGTACAACAAGGTTAAGAAAGTGTGGTTTATGAGTGAGGTGGTATCGGGATTATATAACCACCCAATCCAAGAGAGTTTGATCAACCATCCTTATACGGCAAGGCTCAACCCCAAAGAGATGGAGATAGTAGATGTGTTGAGTCAACAACATGCAAGACCTATTGATATCCTTTGTGGTGTGAAGATATTAAACAAGAATAACTCATCTACCTTGACTACCATCTATAATGCAATAGAAAAAAATGAGAAGTGAGAAATGGCAAAATAGAGAACTTATGCAACAATTATTGTATTTAGGGGAAAAGGCGAACTACACGGTAGTATGAGAAAGATAAGAATGAGGAAGTGATATATCTTTTGTTGGCTCATCCATAGTTTGTAACAATGAAAAGATACTTCCATCAAATTCTTTTTATGGATTGCACATATAAAGAGAACAAGTATAAGATGTCGATATTGAACTTTGTTGGGAAAACATCGACGAAGTCGCATTTTAATGCGTTTTTTGTGCCACCACTTGTTGTTGTTGTCTGATCATATTTGGAGCAAGGTCACTTATATCGCAGTAGGGAGAAGTGTCGGATTAGCGTTGGGTTTTATTTTTTACAAGATGAGAGGGAGGAAAGTTACATGTGGGCATTACAAAAGGTAAAGTTATTCTACCAAGAGGGCTATACTCCAAAGGTGGTGATTACGGATAAGGAGCAAGCATTGATGAGTGTGATATATCGTGTTTTTCCCGACGCACATCATCTTCTATGCACGTTCCATGTATGGAATAATATCTAAACCAATTGCAAGCCCAAAATTGTACCGCCAAGGAAAACCGAGATGTCAAGGATTAACAAACTACCGGTAGAGAAACAACAAGTGCAGAAAGACAAATTCGAGGAAAGCGTCAAAGTAGCCAAGGTTAAATGGGCTAGTTTTAGTTTAGAGTGGGATGCTTTGAGTTGTTCGATGAAGAAAGAAACTTACTTTCAAAATAAGTATATGCTAATAGCCCATTGGGACTTGTACCCAGATGCTCTAGAGTATTTGAAGAAACAATTGTTGGATCCCCAGAAGGAGAAGTTTTTTAGCGCGTGGGTAAACAAACATAAACACTATGACAACCAAACGACTAGCACGGTCAAGTCATCTCACAATAGTTTCAAGAGGAAGCTAAATGGGTGCAATGGTGGATTTGTTGTTTTGTTTGATGCTATGGAAGACTACTTCAAGCATGACCTCTAACGAATCCAAGGGCTCTTTGAATTTAGCCGATCTAGAAAGCATGTTGTCTATTTGGACAACCCTTGGCTATGAGGAATAACATACTATGTCTCTCATTGAGCCATTGAGAAGATAATGGGTGAAGTTGATGAGATGAAAACTCCCATTCCGGGTGAAGAGTGTATATGTCCCAACATGTCGGCTTTGGGACTTCCATGACGGCATATGATAGCTAGGTACGAAGAACAAGTGATCCCAATCGAAGATGTGGATACTTTTTAGAAACAACTTTCATTCAATGATCCATTACCAAATGAAGGCTTAAGTGATGTGTTTTGCGACACCGAGGCTCACAAAGAATTGTTTGACAAGTACGCTTCATTGAATCCGTTCCAAAGACAAATTTGGTTGTACGAGTTACGAAAATTTAACCGCCCCTTCAGTAGAGATGATATTATGGAACCAACAAAGAGACAAGGGAAGGGTAGGCCTAGTACTAAAAAGACAAGGAAAGAATAGAGAAAAGATGCGAAGAAAATGGTCCAAGAGAATGCAAAATTGTTGAAAAAGAATGCGAAGATGGCAGTTTGAAATCAAAAAGAGCCTTAGGGTTTTGAGCACTTGAGAGCCTTGTATGAGGAGGAGGATTTGAATGGAAAAGGTATGACTACAAACAAACGGAGTTGGAGTAAAACCGAAGAAGGTGAAACAAGCGTTAGAAGTGGAAAAGAAAAAGGTTTGGAGGTTTCCTCCCAAGGAAGTTCAACCTTTAAAGTTGATTCTTCTAAAATTGGTATCAAAGAATTAGCAAAAAAGATGTTTGATGTTAAAGAAAAAGCTTCGGCGGTTGAAGAAAATCTGGTAATGATAGCATCAAATTGTGAGAAGGAGACGGTTCGTATCGCAAGAGAATCGATGGTTGGCCCCCCTAGAAATGAGAAAGGTCAAACTTGCCTAACTATGTACCTTATTTGTAAAGAATACTTGGAGTATGTTCGCGAAATCATTCGGGACTATATCAAAGCAACCGACGATGTTGATAGTAACGGGAATTATGGTTTCCATGTTTGCACAGAACAACTTGGAATTTATAAAGGACCCGGAACTAACAATGTTTATGAATGCACCTACATAAGGCAAAATACGTTGTGTGAACTCCGAAAACAACCGGATTTCTACAAGACAATGATGACATATGGGGAAGATGGAGAACAAGTGGCACAACACCATATGGGCAAATTTACAACGTTTTTTTTTTGTTGTACAACGGATATAGACATTTCAAACATTAAAGAAAGGATATCCCTTGCTTTAAATAAAGATTATCTCAAAATAATTAAGCAACGTTAATGTCACATTTTCTTCCGTTGCAAATCTTGGCATTATTGTAATATTTGTGTCTTCGAAGGGTTTTTATGTTGTATTATCTTTTTTGTTTTTACGGGTTTTAGTTTTCATTCAAAAACAATTTTTGGCAAAAATGAAATTCCATTCCCCCCAATTTCTCCTCTCTTTTTTCACTACTAAAATGATTTCCCTCCAAGAATTGAATCTAATTTTTTATTTCCCCCCAAAATCAACTCCTTCTACTTCATTAATTAAACCAAATCAGTTTTTATTTGTACATCAGACAATATAAATATGCTTCAAAAAAAGACAACATAAATGAGCCCTAATTAATATGTTTTAGAAAAAAAAGATCCCTAAAATAATAAACACCTATCTCTCTCTCTTTACGCCTCTCTCCCAACACCGAGAACAATCCTCGATCAGCATGGTTTCAGCAAAAATACCAGAAATCTAGTCGGTTATTTCTGAATCTTTTATACCCTAATCAATACTTGTATACTACAAATCTATATTTATAACTTTTTGATTTTTCTAACCCTAGAAAATTGATTGTGTTCCTGATTTTGAAAACCAACAAACAATTTGATAGTTTTAATCGAGAACCAACCAATAGTTGGTTGATTCATCAGGTATGAACCCCAAATTTGTTGTTTATGTTTTATGATATTTGATTTAGACCTAAATATCATAAAATCAAGGGTTTTATCTTGATAGAATTTATTTTGTAAATATTTTCCTATTTTGTATGTGTTATTTGTTTCTAAGCATGGGTTTGTCTTTGATTTCAGTTTAGTTTGTTTTGTTGTACAAGCAGTTTGTTATGATTTTTTTTTGTACAAGTACTACGGTCAGTTCCATGTCTTTTGAACTTGTTTGAAGACTTAAATCTTTGTTGCTCCGTGAATGGTTGTATGGGTCTCTTTTGTTACTTATTTTTGTTTGACAGAGTTGGGTTTCTAGATTTGATTTGTGTGGTGGATATGTTTGAGGTTGATATGAATCTAGTTTATACAGAGCTTTCATCTCTGGTAATGAGTTGGGTTTATAGATCTGATTTGAGTGTGTGGGTTTGACGTTGATATGATAGAGCTTTCATCTCTAGTAATGAGTTGGATTTATTCGGTTTATTGGGTTTATTTCAATGCTAGGAAGTTCACAGAGTTGGGTTTCTTGATCTGAAAGTAAAGAAATTTATTTTGAATTAGTGTTGATTTCAATGTTGGGAAGTTGAGATTCATTGTGTGTGTTTCTCTTGTTTAATTTGTTAAAGTATTTCACTTGCATTTTTGCTCTGTAGCAGATAGAGTTGTTCTTGTTTTGGCGAATTCCTTGACAGCGTAATACCTATATCGCCTTTTCCTCTCCGGTGTTGAGTTTTAATCAGTTAGATTAGTTAATTTTCTTCATTAAAGTCGTAATCACATAATCACTTCATCCAGAAACATTTTGTGTTGTTATGTAATGGTAATTAGAGTTTTAATAAGTTCAGAGATAGTATCAAAGTTTTTAAGGAAATATAGTTCATTACAGGTTTATCCTTGTTGGTTTGGAACTGAGTTGTTGTTTGTGACTCAAATTATGCGTAATTTTATGTACTAGTTGAGAAAAGCGTTTTGTTTGTAGAATTTGGATATAGTGAAAGTGATTATAATATATTCAATCTGAAACTTAACGGATGTTTTGAGTTATTACTGAGTGTTTTTCTTGATTGTACAAGGGTGAAGAAGTTAGTAGTACCAAGGACTTGAAAGGTCATTTAATCTCACTTCGATTTGTGTTTTTTTTGTTGATCGTGTACTATAATATGCTTAGGTTCTTACTTTGGTTTTTGTTGGGTACTTTATTAGGTATTGTACGTGAAGTCGGTTCATTGCAGCGAGAGGTGTGTTGCCTTAAATTTCCTAACTCACTTTCGCAGGAATCGCGACTACATTTAGCATATGTAATAAGCCTTTAAACCCATAGGTGTCCCTATCAGACGAGTTATAGTCTCGTGAGGGTTTACAAGAGGTATACCCATAAAAACTTCTACTCCAAACCCTAGCTACCTGTGAACGATTGAGGATAAACACTAAACAAGTTATTTAGATGGCATACTAAATTCTTCGGCTATGAGAATCATTACCCTATATGAGTCCAATTAATGTACACGAGTTTGCACTCAGCATACTAAAATTAATATATAAGAAAACAAAACTCTACTTAGATAGTCGTCAACCACGATACTCAGAATCTATCAAAGTTCAATCACATGAAAAGATTTAGAAGATGGATATCGAAATGATGAAGTTTGCGCATGTTGACTAAGGTGAACGGTGTTTCCCATATCTTTCTAATGGTCAGCGCCAGGATGAATCCTAGTGGATTGAGATACGCTCCCATTGGTCTTACTCCTTATACTAATATCGACTCAAGTGGTATATACAAGGGTCCCAGCGATCAATTTATTGAAAATAAAATAATTATTTATTATTTAAATGTACTGACAACATGATTGGATCAAATGAATCCAAGTGCATGATCCTTATCAGCATCTTACATGATAGTTCTCATGGATCCTGCGTTCCACGCTTGCTTAGGTGACGGAGACAAGGAAAACACACACATATTGCTATCAAAGTGTCATTACTCAATTTTTATTTTTATTTTTTAAATCAAAGTCTAAATAATCTCAAACATTCTACTCCATCCTGGTAGTGATAACAATTCTATATTGGTGCCCCACCAAATCACTTAGAGAGACACAAAATTGTAAAAATAAAAACAGAAGGTGATATGGTCGAGATAGACTCCGATATATGGTGACAACTATCATGTTATTCCTAACACCTGAACTTTGTCCTTTATGAATAGACCATTTAACTGGGCACACCAATTCCTATAGAAAAAAAGCTAAGTTTCCATCTACCTAGAATGGTTAGTGTCATCCTGAATTGTTCACAAGTTTCTAGACTTTGGAGTTTCATATTTCAACTTAAAAGCTTTTCCCTTACCCCCAAACTTAAATCTAACATTGTCCTCAATGTTCTAAAGATGAATGATTAAATGCATGAACAAGGAGAAACTTTTACCAATCGAAGGAAATGAGTTAAGGAAAGATATTACCTTGTCGCATGAGCATGGATTACCTCCCAAGATGTGCTAAGTTTCAAGTCTTCATCCAGACTAAGAAAGAATTAGTCACCTCATAGAATCATATAGCAATATCCCGAACAACTGTGGATCATCTGAATCAAATAGGGCTATCACAAATAAAAGGAAACTGCAATAGGCCAAGAAAATGAACAAACCGAGCACACCCTTATCTAGTTTTATGTTTAAGAAAACTACATCTAGTTGTGGTTCAGGTTCAGGCTCTATAAAAGGGTCTAAATAAAATATTTTCATGGGCTGGATTTCCTCGTAGGCAGGATCAACAGGATCAGGTTGTAAAGTCTGGAAAAACTCAACTAATAAATTAGAAGCACATAATAATAACCTGAATAATTGTGGATCCTCGAAGTCAATCATATTTGACCCACACAGTTGACTACTATGAAAATGGTGGTCATTCTTAAGAAAATGTGTCAATTCTAATTTCCTAAAGTAATTAGGCTTAGTCTTAAAACTTAATAACTGACACATTTGAAATTCATACGTTCCTAGATATAGATGAAAATATTTTTGTGGGAAAACAAAGTCAATCTTGGTATTATTGCCTAGGTAAACCACATCGACCAGATGATGGGTTTCTAACAACTGAACTTCTTTCTGGACATTAACTGGCTCAGGAAATATAGTTTGAAGATGATTTTATAAAATGGTAGAGGGTAATATGTCAAGTCCCAAGCTAGGGAACTTTCTAAGAATCAAAGGTAAATCCGAGGGAGAATGATAGTCACCCCCAAACTTAGAGTTTTCAGTGTCTTTAGATAGACTAGTCACAATTCTTAATTTCTAGATCGTCATATTCTTGAAAATGGTCAATTGCTTCTTCTAGGTTATAATCAGGTGGTGCATCCTCACTCATATTTAAAATCTCTATGGGTTTATCTTTGTTATCTAAGACTGTTGTTTCTAAACTTTGGACTCTAAAACAGTATTCTCAGGATAAACCCGTTCCTCTAAACCATTATCGGCTTCAAAACAAGAAAATTCTACATCGTCTAAAACAGTGGTATCTCTAGTAAAATCCTCTTCTTTTTTAATAGGTGAATAATCATTAAAATTATTTAGATTTGAACCAGAAATAACACTATCATCATGAAGCACACTTGGAGTGACAATTTCCTGATCACTCTGCCTGTATATTTCAAGTTCTTCATTAATACTATCCTCATCATCATAGTAATATGAATATGTTTGAACCTCGTCTAAATAAGTAGTCTTACCAATTCTATCCTCGTCCTTTTGAATAGGTGAATAATTATCAAGGGTAGCACTATGTTGGCAATTAAGATCATTTTGAGCAATATTATTCTTTACAAGACTTTCACTCATACTTAATCCAAAACTTTTTTGTATTCTCAGTCAACTCCTTGAGGGATTCTTCTAGAAAAACAAATGGATCATAAGGAGTACTAGATCACAACTGCTCGTGTGATTCTTCTAGAGAAAGAGTTGGACTACTATTTGTTCCTCTCACACTTTCGACATTTTCTGACAAAAACTTCCTAATATATTTACAAAAAATCTAAGAAAATAAATCCTAACAGGAAGGGGGTTCTAAACATACACAAACAAGGCCGACTCAACCAAATCAAACCTACTGAATCTAGCAAACAAAAAACATGATGGATCCACTTAGATTGTTTCTAGACCAGCTTCTATTCTTCCAAAATACAATTAGTTACAGTTTTAACAAATATCTTAGAACGATTCGAATTAGATTAAGTCGAATAGAAACAGGATAAGCTCTAAGGAACTTTGATAACCCTATCTCTTTGGAAACGTTTCCTTGGGTTACAAGGCGGCTCGAATCTACTTAAAATAATCTTCCTGAAGTTTGAGTTAGGCTAACAGAGTAACCAATACGGTCCTTTTGAATGATTTTCCAATAAGCTCGTTATCCTATCGGTCTCTTTCTAGTAAAATTTTAATGCTTAGGTTCACGTTTGGTAACGTGTTCCTAAAGCGGGCAAGAAGGAAACGGTGATGAAATCCGAGTCCTTATCTTATATGGCTAGTTTTTTCCCTTTACTAGAAAAGTAAATCCGTATTCAGTCCTCAACATATACGCATTACGAAGGAATATAGAAAACCCACTGACAGGGGATTCGTGGGTGGTTAGAGTTTTACCTCCCGTACCAGACGGGTGATGAACCGTTGAAGTCGACTCAGGTCACCGACTCCTATATCAGTATACGAACCCAAGGGGCTGAGACAATATCGTAATTGTTGTCCTTCCCTGTTGCAGTTTATATTCAATAATACCCTTCCATATGGCTTAAAAGATAATAATGTCCAAAGGTCCCAAAAAAATAAAGTCCAAAAATAAAAGAAAAATTACAAAAATAATAAAAGATTTCCTAATACAATTTTCTAAAAACAAAAATAAATAAAACTCTAAAAATTAAAAATTATAATTAACTAAAAAAATTAAAATTAACTAAAAAAAGTAAAATAAATTTTTCTTCTTTTTCCGTTTTTTTCTATTTATCTTTTACTCCAAGTCTTTAATCAATCAATATAATCTTTTGTTCCAATTTCTTTTTGATCCAAAACCTGAAATACAAAGAAAAATACTCAAAAACGTAAAATAGGACAAATAAAGATAAAAATAAAAATTAATTAAACTAACTAACCTAAAAACAAGTCTCCGACAGCGGCGCCAAAAACTTGATCGTTTCAGAAAAGTGGTAAAAATGTGTTCGTTCGCTGAGACTTGTGAAGATTCGTTTTAGATCTAATTTTAATTTTAACTAGAAAATAAGTAAAAGAATTTTAACAAAATTGGGAAGAACTGGAACTCGGATTCCACCAAAATCACTTCTAATTGATTTCTACAATGATTCTATAAAAATTATAGCTCTTTTATTGACTATGTTTCTTTGCCAAAAGTAGATTTCAAAAACATTAATTGTAAATCACAAGCATGGTGCATCAAAAGCTCTTACGTCCCAGCATACACCATCAAACAAAATCACAACTAATTAAGAAAAATCATAAATCAATTAAAAATAAATGCAAAAGTCATATAAGAATCAAAAATAGTTATCATTCATTCATGAAATATGGCTTCCTCCACTGTCCCAGTGGTTGGGTTTAGCTCATCATGCTCAAAACACTCTCAAAAGATTGGTACATGGCTCAAAAGTGCTTGAGAAGAAGAAAAGAAGCTAAAAATAATAAAACAGGAAATCTTCAACGTTTCTGGGCGTTACAGATTAACTGTTACAGTTTAAGTTCAAGATAAATGTTGTAGACTGAAGATAAACGTTGCAAAGTGAATGAAGGAACTGTGACAAGGTGGTTGAAGTAACCGTCGCCTAATCTTCTGTTCTTCGTGTTCTTCAGCAGCAGCAACAGAGAAATTTCATGGATTGATTTTCTTTGCACTGTTTAGCTTCCTGAGCTCGACCCAACCTTCTTAACCTCTTTTGTGACTTGATACAACCTTTTTCTATACCACAGGAGCAAGGAATCTCTAAGAGAATTTCTCCCTCCAATTTCCGGCCGAGACTCCCTTCCTCCCTGACTACCCTTATTTCTTCATTCTGTTTTGCTTATATAGGTGTAACAAACCCTATCTAGTCCTCCCAAGTCGATAAGGACTCAAAACACAATCCAAATCAAATTTTATCCAAAATCAGGGTGAAACCTTTTTCCGGCTGCAGATGGAATTTCAGCATGTTTTCTCGGCTTGTTACACTCAGAATTGACGTGTCTTGGTCCCTAGTTGTTTCTGTTTCAATTTAACAAGCTTTGAACCTCCTTAAATCCCAAAAAAATCGAGTTTAAAAAACTCAGTATTCACGCGTCAAATATATCATCTCCCGCCAGTTCTGGAATTTGAAAACGAAAGGGGTGACCCTATCCCATGGCTGGGTGCCTATAGAAATTCACCTTGTTTGCCTTTAGTAATTCTCTGGGGTTCCTTTATCAAATTTTCTTGGGGTGCTTTTATCACTTTTTGAGCTAATTTTTCTACAAATGTTTATTTTTCAAAAATACCTACAAACACATAAAATCACACAATAAGTATAAAATCGAGCACTAGTAATATAGAGAATTGAGCATAATTTAGACACAAAAATATGTCTATCACTTAGGTTCTTACTTTAGTTTTTTTGGGTGTTTTATTAGGTATTGTACGTGAAGTCGGTTCATTGCAGCGAGAGGCGTGTTGCCTTAAACTTTTGGTTTATAGTTCTCTTATTTTGTATTACTTTATTTCTGGTTATGTATGAAATCTATTTTGTGCCATGTTTGCATAAAATTCAACTTCTGGTTATAGATGTAGATGTCTTATTTCAGAAAATGGGTTTTCTGCTTTGTTTTGGATCTTGAGTTACAAGTTGTGAATATCTATTGTTAATCTAGTTTGTGTTGTAGAATATCGGAACAGTGTGACAAAGGTTGGATGTTGGAGGATAGATTTAGTGATGTGGACATAGAGGGGGTGAAGACTTTCATTAAATTTTCATATAAGAACAGAATTAGAGACTCACCTTTTTGTCCTTTTCCTTGTCGTGTTTGTAGGAATAAGAAACCCTTAAGTTTTGAACTAGTTAAGCATCATTTATTAGTGTATGGCATACTGGATTCATATATAGTTTGGTATCTGCATGGAGAGAAGTCGACACGAGCATCAAAGGTAGTTCAGGAAAATGTAGAAGTAGAACATACAATCAAAGAAGAAACATTACTGGAGAAAGACTTACCAGATTGCAATAGAGATGATGGCCCTCATGGTAGACAGGTGAAGCCTAATGAGAGGAAGATCTTTATCGAGAAAGTGTATGACCAAACAGCAGTTATTTGGGATGGCCCTCAAGGAGGTGATATTCACTTCTTAAGACAGCTACCACTCCCTACTTTGGTTATATGGGATGAGAGTAGGCTACAAATTCTGCCTAGTGAAGTTTAGTATCAGACACATGTAAGTATTTTGGTTTATGATTCTCAGCAGGTTATAGAAAGACATAACTAATCCTACAGAGAGCTTTTTGGGGTATTTTGATTAAAGGTATATTATACACACAATTGGCGAATCCTACAGACTTCTTTTTCGTGTTTTTTGGCTGTAGGAAGATTGGACAGACTAAGCCATTGTCCAATCTGTCTTTAATAGTTTTTTGTAGTTTTTCTCTTTAATGAGGTGTTTGTAGTTGCATATGCTTAATGAAAAAATATATTTGTTGCTTGTTTATTTTTATAGTCTACCCCTTTTTAACTCCGCCAATGCAATTGCGTTGCCGTTCCCAAGCCCGGATAAAGGAAGAGGGGGAAGGTGGTATGTCTATGTAATTCTTATAATTCAGTATGGTTTCGTTCAACAATACGAAATAATCATAATGGTTCTTACATGAATTTTGTTCCTGACTTGATTTTGTAAAGGATTAACTACCTCGAACTATACTCAGCTTGCTCAATGGTATCACAGTTACAACGCACAAGGTTAGTAGCAATGCTAGTGTTTCATTCATTGAGTAAGCTTCTTCTTGTTGATCTGAATTGTTAGATTGATATGCTAATGAGGGATAAGAGATGACTTAAACTTCTATGTTTCCATTGGAATTTGTGGATGAATGTTTATAGATTTATGAATATTTTTGAGTCATAATAGTAGTAAGAAATATGGATGAGTGTTGGAATCGAATTGCAGGGAGGGAGAAGCTGCGAAGGGACCCAAAACAAACAGTCGAAGCACACCTCTTGTAAGCAACAAGACTGCACAACTACTGTTTGTCGAAAGTCCTGAATAAAGAGCACAATTCTTAGTATGAATGGCATATTTATTTCTTTAATTTTATGTTTGTATTTTGTCACCTATAGCTGATCATTTTTTAGGAGTAGCTAACAGATCCATGTCATACTTGAACCATTACCAGACCCATCTACATTACTACCACCACCATCTCCCTGCAACCATGTTCAACTTAAGCAACATAGCCAGAACCATTACCATTATCACTTACAGAACCACATCTATTACCATGTACTTTTCTCTCTTTCCGTTATTGCAGTATCCTTGGTCATAATGGATGTTGATCACTCTTTTGTTTCTTTTTATCGTGGGTATACACAAGTATTGATGCCTTGAGTCATTTCATCTTTGGATGCCTGTATGGAAAGTGGTTACAAAGGTCGTTATTTCTTCTTCTCTGTGTCAAGGTCTCGGTATGAATGCTAGTCCTTATTGAATGAGTTGAAATATGAATAAAATTGTGTTAACTCCATTTTAGTTATAACTTCTAAAAAAAAGAAAAATTAATAGCTGAGAGCTTGAAGTTTTGAGTTAGCTCCTAGTCAGAGTGTCACAATATTTTGTTTGGTGGTGATACTTGTTATCCAGCCTAATTGTCACGTTTTGATGACTTAGATGAGTTTTTGTGATTGACTATATTAGTCTGTGTGATTAACTACCGATATAAGTTTGTGTGATTGACTACCGACTTTAATCCATGTGATTGACTACTAACTTGAATCCATTTTGTGATTGACAACTAACATAATTATGAGAAACATTGTTGACTCTTTTCTGTTTCTGTAGGTAATGAATGGTCAATATCTGTGTAATTGTCAGATAACGGTTTCCTATGCATAAAAAAAAGATACCAAGGGGAGTGTCACGGCACACCAGTAGGTACTTTCCTCTCTAACCTGTTTCATCTTAAAATTTCTGACCATATACTTACTTAGATTTGTGTAGACTAGCTTCACTTGATTCATTCATACCTTTAGTATCTGCTATGATCAATTAGGCCCAAATAACCCACTTTTAAAACTTGTTAACTTGTTTTTGGAAACTGATAAGTGTAACTTTTACATGCTCCCCATAATAATGTTGTACTGTTAACATCGATATCATCTAGAATTAATAGTGACATGTTTAGATTTTAGAAGTTCTCAGTTTTCAAAACTGGGGTTAGTTTTCGAAATGGTTAGCTGGGAATATAACCCTGGCACTTATTTGGCATGATAGCTTACTGACTTGTTTCATTTGCAGAGAGAGTCTTAGCTGCAACTAATCCATGTACAACAAAGAATAGGCCCCATATTATGTTTGCGAGTGGACCACCTACACTGCTTAATGTACCTGCTCAAGGAAATATTGGTCAAATGGGTGCACCAATGCCTCCACGGCCCTTCAAGAATGGCGGTATTCTTCCTGGGAAACTTCCACCACCCCTTCGTCCTCCACCAATGCCACCAAGTGGGTCATTCCCACCTCTCATGCAACTTGGAGGTCCACCTCCATCTTGGCCAAGTCATCAGCAGTAACAACAATAATAACAACATGGCCAAATGATTGTACCATCTGGTATGCCGCACTACACTCAGCTTGATCATTAGTTCTTGGCTTTAATATTCAACTGCAAATTATGGTTCTAACATGAATTTTGTCTCTGACTTGAATTTGTAGAGGATTAACTACCTCGAATTATACTCAGCTTGCTCAATGGTATCAAAATTACAAGGCACAAGGTTAGTACCAATTCATAGCAATTCCGTAAATGCACCAGTTTTCAGTTTGTTAAGAATAATATAGTATACCATGATTACCAGAATATTACATGATCATATATGCATTATTGTTTTTACCTGGTATCGTTGGATATTCTGATTAGTTAAAATTGGTTTCAGGAACAACTCTCAAAGGAGGATAACTGCAGTTTGTTTCTGATTTTGAACAACTTCAGACCTAGATGTTTCCGGTAAGTGTCAAACCTCATACCCAAATATGAAACTAGCTAAAAGTATGATTCTGTACAAGTAATACTGCTCATTATTGTTAAGAACTATTCATTATATGTATTTGTTATCAGAATCTATCGAATGCTTATATAATTACATGTTATTGATAAATTGAATGTGATGATCAATCATATGTATGTTACATCATTGTTGTAATTTCTTTTGTATGATAAATTGGGTCTTCTTTCATCAAGAATGGTATACAAGTGCATGATTGAGGTCTAGAACTGTATATGCAGGTGCAGAATCTATATATATACAATGCAGAAATCTGCAGTAACATTATTAGCGATTCTAATTTTTTTTGAAACTAATTTAAATTTACAAGGGTTATAGATGTTGGTAAACAAAACGTTGCTTTACAACTAAATAATTAGCAACGGATATAAGCGATACAAAGAAAATAATGGCCGACAACACTTATGGTGGGACCCACTTAAACATTACCCTAAACAAAATAACGCTATAAAAACATTGTTTAAATTCATTTATCTGTTGCTTTAAATAAATTGAGAAACGTATAAAAATAATTTAAGCAACAGATATAAACGTTGCAAGATACGTAACAAATATTTGCTACACCATTATCGCAACGGATATAAACGTTCCTATAAATCAGGGAGACGGTTATAAACATTGCAAAATGGTCGGAATGGTGTAGTGTGGAGGATATTGAGGAAATGTTCGTTGCATTTGAAATGCGTTTAAATTGCAACGCAAAGGTCACAAGTGATCATTGGATGCCCATGCCGATTTGCGTCCGCTTACTCGTCGAAGAATTCTCTTGCCTCATGTACTATTTTATGCTCGCAATGGTGTTTACAATTGCACCAACCAAAACCACTTATGTAGAAGAATTTTCTAATAGAAGAGTTTTCACGTCCCACGTACGGAAATGTCATTTTATCGGTCTCCAAATAAAAGAAGATAGCCTATTGCCTCCTTTGAGGGCTGCATGCGACAAAGAAATCTCCAAGGGTTGGTGTATAGGTTCGAGCACCAATTTGAACTTTGGAATGCGATCACCATGTCGAAACCAAAAGAACCACCATATGTAATTTAGTAGATGGGATGAATGGTGGTGAGTTTATGATAAAATATGTATCTTGAATCACTCATTATGAATGAGAATATATTTTGTTTAGTTTTGTCATGGTTTCCCTAATTTTCATTAAAAATATGGTGAAAACTGAAAATTCATAGAGACATACGACTGGGTATAGCTAGTAATGACCTAGCCGTAAGTGACCCTGCATTATGAACTCTATTATTTTCCATGTTTACGGCTAGGTATACTAGGAAACTCAGTCGTAGAACTGTGATTTTGAAGTTCTACGGCTGGGTTTTCGTGGTCGACCTGGCCGTACACCTGATCAACATGATTAATGAGAAAAAACAGATACTTACAGCTAGATCGATAGTTTAAAAAATTGGAATTTCCCAGCCGTAAGTGGCCCTGGATTTTGAAATTTTACTTGCATTTGAAATCGATTTTAACCCAAATTGTAAATGTACTTCCATTCATTAAACACTATTTTAGCCCAATACATAATGTACGACAATTATATCCCTTAAAATTATTCTAATATCTCATACAAAATATGAAAAAGTCCTTAAGGATATCAAAATGAGGTTCAAAAGTGAAATTTGAACCTTTCCACTTTCTCCATTCCTTTCTAGCTTGAGATACAACCTTGATAAGGGCATATTTTACATGTTTAGAGTGTCAATTTCATGCTAGTATTTGCTAGATTTTTTGTGAATTATTGTATATTACGTTTGTTTTGTAGTTTATGTCTTTTATTAGGTGAATCATCCAAAAAACAAGATACAAAGTGTTAGAATGTGCGAGAAAAGAAGTGTTACAAGTGAAGGAGAGCCAAAGACAAAGTGGAAGTGTTACAAAGTATTAGAAGGTTCATTTTCCTTCCCGCCATTCAATGTGTGCAGGATTTCTATCTTCATTCCTGCCTGCACACATGAGAACCCATTGGTTTTATATTTCTATCTTTTGTTTTTAATTTCTAGTTTGCATATCATTATTTGATTTCCCATCTTGATTTTACATTGGAGGAGTCAATTTACAGTGGGGACAATATAAAGCTTAAGTGTGGGGGAGTGATTAAGCATATAGATTTTTAGTATTTACTTGTGTAGGTAGAATTTTATAAAATTTTGTACATATTTGCATGAAAACCTCCAACTTTTAGAAATTTTAGAGTCACTTAGTATACTTCTATCTAAGTATACATACGAAGTTCATACCGAAATAACTTAACTTAGAATTATTAGAAAACTATATTCGGGTTTCTTAGTTTTTGAGAGGTAATACCGACAAAAAGGGACTTAAACCGTCGGTGGCGAATTAGGTGCAGAAAGAATACAGTATTAGAGAAGCTGATCATTCAATAACCATGAGTGAGGCACCAAACCTTCAATTCCTTGTACCTGTCTAAATTGTCCGTTTAGAATGTTTCATCTGCGTAAATTCCGGGTAGAATGATGAGCTACCCAACCTCGCACTAATTTCAGCACTGCTTTTGATCTCTTAAGTGTTATTTCTATCAATCATAAGGATGTCATCAGAATTTCTAACTCTATATTGTAGTCTTGTTTGCAATTGTCACCATTCTCTCGACAACAACAGGTCCATAGAAACACCATTATCATCAACAAGCGGAGCGACATCAAAATCATGAGGAAAGTTGAAGACGTTCAAGGTTTACAAGCAACAATACAAGAAAGGGCAAATTTCATATTCAAGTGAAGCATCAATATAATGAGCAGAAGTATATATATGTATATATATATGTTGAAGACTTATGTACAAAAACTAAGGAAAGCAAAAGAAGAGAGTTAGCGAAGTTTATGATATCGAGACAATACAAGTTGTGAAGAATCAAGTGGTAAAATCATTATCCCATGGCCATAGTAGTTTCATCGTTCATTTTATTTATTTTTCAGTTTGTATTTTTATTAAAATATATATATATATATATATTTATCATTGTTTTAGTATATTTGTTTTTGTATTCATTCAATAAGGCTGTGGGGGAAGAATAAATCGATAAAGAATTTTCAAATAACAAGAAATTGAGGAAAATAGTTACAATTGTCAAGAATCTACAAAGTTCAAGAGTTCATCATCAACAATTGAAGATCGAAGGCATAAGACATTTCTATTGGATGTTGTGAGAGTGGTGTTGATTTTGAATCGAGTGAGAAGGTAAGTAAGCGTTCCCATCCTTACATAGTGGTTAATTTCCTTTCTTAGAGGTCATCAGGAAAAAAAAGGTTTTTTTTCATCCCACGTTTCCATGGGATAACATCTTCATATAACTTGGAAGGTTCCTTTTCCTTCCCACCATTCAATGTGTGCAGGAGTTCTATCGCCATTCCTGCTTGCACACATGAGAACCATAAAGTACGTCTTTTGAGTGACAAATTCATAAAATCCTATTGGTGAAGCAGAGTGTTTATTCGATTGCTCTCAAACCTGGATTTTTTCATATGGTTGGTTTTCTCCTAACTCAAGAGCTAAGAATGAGAATAATGTTCTTTAGTACTTCTAACTTCTTGTTATTAGTGTGCAAAAACTTTATGTCTTCGTAGCTCTTTGGATGCATGTGCTCTGGAATTTTTGAAAGTTGAAATAGGTTTTGTGGGTATACCTCTTGTAAACCCTCACAATACTATAACTCGTCCACTATGGGTTTAAAGGCTCGTTACACATGCTAAGTGTAACCGTATCTTCAACAAAAGGGAGTTGTATTTTAGTTTAGTTTAGTTTAGTTTGCTCGAGGACTAGCAAAAGCTAAATGTGGGGAATTTGATAAGTGCATATTTTACATGTTTAGAGTGTCAATTTCATGCTAGTATTTGCTATATTTCTTGTGAATTATTGTATATTACGTTTGTTTTGTAGTTTATGTCTTTTATTAGGTGAATCATCCAAAAGTAAGCTACAAAGTGTTAGAATGTGCAAGAAAAGAAGTGTTACAAGTGAAGGAGAGCCAAAGACCAAGTAGAATTCGTCCTAATTCAGGATTAATATATTGAAGATAATGAAGAAACGAATCCAATGGAGAAAGAATGAGGTCATTCCGACTTCATACGTAGAAGTTATAAGAAAAACAAGTTCAGGATTTTCTCTGAGGATCAAGCCATCGAGAAAATCAATATTCTCGATGGGATGACCCATCAAGAAAAGAAAACTCAGAAGAAATATTTTTTATCGATGGGTCATGCCACCATCGGGAAAAGAAGAAATCTTGATGGGTCGAGCCATCGAGAAACTGAGCGTTAAAACCTATTTTTGGCATATTTTGGAGTTTTGGAAACCTATTTCGACCGGAATTCGAGTACGGGCACTTCTAAAATTTGGAATCTATATAAGGGACAATTCTAATACTTTTGGATATATCTCTACAGACACATATATTCTTATACCTAGTTTTTCACAAGAAATAGAGAAGAGATATTTATTCCATATTCTAGGGTTTACCCCTTTTGGGGGAAACCATGTTATTTTTTCTTCTTTCTTGTATCATGAGTATCTAGTTTTTACTGATTATGAATGACTTCAATATTCTAAGCGTGAAGCTTTTATTAGTTATACAAGTTTATTCAGAGTTTTAATCTTTAACGTTTATTTTCACTATATCTAGGGTTTATGATTGATCTCTTAGATTGTTTGGAGTGCATGCTAGATTAGTTTATTGATCATTCTATTGCTAGTAGAGATTAGTGATCCGTAATTGTCGATCACCTCCTACACAAGTAGAGAACTTGTGACCTTGCAGAGGGATTCTATGAAGCAATCGTTTGTGAAGAAAACACCAGTAAGTGGACCGACCGTACTGAGTTTATCTGCTGGGATCAAACCTAAATTCACAAAACATAAAGCGTTCGATTGAGTTACACCTTCTAAGCAAACCTCAAGGCGGCTCAGTTGGATAGAATCCGGTGTCTAAGCGTACTTGTTATCCGGTGATATAAGGAGTTTTGGAGATAGTTAAGAGTACCTGTATTCTACTGTTGGTGATGATTTATTCTGACGAAAGATAGATGATTATACTAATTCAGTCAACGTTTGGTAACGGCGAATGACTCCCTAATCATCTCTTTTTTTATTATATTTTTATTTTTATTTTTAGTTAATTAAACCAATCCCCCATAGTATTTCTTTTTATTATAATTTTGCTAATCTAAATAGCATATCAATTACACATCTCTTTATGGGAACGATCCTTACTACCACTATATTATTAGTTAATTAGTGGGAAATATATCGAGTAATTTGTTGCACTTACAACACGCATCAGACCTCATCATCAGTTTCTCCTTCAAGTCGAAGTTCATTAAAAAGACGAATTAAACCCATATATTCTTCACTTGTCTTTGTATATCCATAAATCGAAAAAACAAATTAGGTACATTACGGTTGTTAGTGTTACTGGTGTCGCTACAGAAATTGTCGTGAATATTTTTCCAATGTCTAAGACCGACCAAACCATCTTGCCTTCGTTCTTCTCCTCTCTTTGGATAACATAGTACATAATTTTTGCAAAGATATATGTCTTCATCCAAACTAAAATTGGGTTGATCCATTTAGAAGTGTAATAGAGTGAGAATGTAAGAGTTTTGGATGGATGGTTTGGGTGTAGAAGGTGTGATTTTGATTTGTTCAATTGAGTATATATAGGTGGAGTTTTTTTTCCATTAAATAACCACCTAATTAGTGTTATAACGGCTCTATTTTCAATCAATAGCAACCTAATTAGTGTTATAACGGCTCTATTTTTCAAAAACACGCTAATAATGGGTGCTTTAGTCAAAAAACAGGGCAACTTACGGCTAGGAAATGGAGTGTCGATCCAGCCGTATGTATTGTTTACGGTTAGGTTTTTAATTGGATCGAGTCGTAAACAATCTTTGTTTTACCATTTGTGGATTACTTACGGTTAGGAATGAACGACAATACAGTCGTAAGTTGCCCTGAATCTCTGTATTATTTTAAATATAATTGGAATTACACATATGAAACACTAATATTGTTCATAACAGGTTTCATTGATGGAAATGACATTACAATAAGGGAAAAAAACAAAAGTACATCATAACATTACACTTAAAGAGTTAATCTATGTTGAAATACTCAAAAAAAATATTCAAAACTTCATAGCATTCACGATGGTTGAAATTCTCCCCACTGACATCCTTATATCGTCTAAGAGACAATCTACCATGAAGAAGAAAAATCAGAAATAAGTTAGTATTATTCTAATCGGATTTGATAAAAAACTTATTGAGATATACTTGAACATATACTTACTCGTCTCCCACTATCGATGTGAGGATAACTTTCCTTCATGTCATATAATGCCCTTCTAAAAAAATCACATTTATCATAGATCATTTCGAATATGGACTTGGTTCCATTCATTGTTCTTGAACCTTTATTCCCGTCTAACGCCACAAAAATGTGAAATACACAGTTCCAAAAACAATTCGTGGTTTGAGAAACATTTCTGTTTGGACCTGAGTCATAATTTGTTACCATCACCCATGCTCGAACTATAGCAATATCTTCTCCGGTGCTGAATGCAGAAACCATATTTTTGTTTTTTTTATTATGAATGGATGAGAAAAAAACTGAGAAGAAGAATGAGAATAATTTTGAAGAAAATAAGAGAATACTTCCTCTATATATAGATGAAACACCTAACGACAAGATATTTTTAAAAATCAGGCCGTTGGGAAAAATATACTAGTCAACAAAAGCAATTATTGCTTTTTTTGAATTTTTCTTTAACATACGGATAGGAAGTGGATGTATCGACCCAGCCGTACCACAAAGTTACAATCATATTTTTAAGTAAACCCAGCCGTAAGTAAAACTAGATGAGTTGTCTACGGTTGGCTTTTGTGCCCTTGCCAGCCGTAAGCCAAACTAGAGTTGCCTATGGTTGGATTTTGTGCTCGATCCAGTTGTAAGTAAAACTAGAAGCAGTTATTAAGCAGTTATTGCGAATTTTGAATTTGACTGACTAACCCAACGGCTTTTTTCTTTGAAAAACTAGTCGTTGGGTAATTAAAGCCTATAAAAGGAAACATGTCCATTTCAAACTTAATCTCATTCTTCACCTGTCCCTTTCATTCTCATTCTCATTCTCACCCGTCCCTTTCCAACTCATTCTCACTCATCCCTTTCAAACACTTAATATGGTTACTCTATACACTAACGATGAAGATGTTTCCATTGTTAGAGCGTGGGTTACGATCACAAAGCACGACTACGATAGAGCTACCATAACCCAAAGTAACCAAAACATTGATCAAGACATTGGCATGGATCATACATCTGATTCTTGGTGAAACCGTATGTTTATGATTTTTGTAGGATTAGATGAAAATTGTAATAATAGAACGTTCAAACTCGTTAAGAAAAGGTTCGAGAAGCTATTTCAACGATTGGAAGCTTTGAAACAGGAAATGAAAGCTATAAAGGAAGCTCATCCCACCAAATCCAGTGTGACAAGAGTAAGTATTTCAATCAATAAGTCGTTCATCAAAAATTGTTTTCAAACACACAAACTTACAATTGATTTGTTTTTCAGTGGGTGATGGCTCTCGACAGATATGAAACTACCCATGGTAAAAAGTTTAAGCATGAAGATTGTTATCGTGTTTTGGAAGAAAGTACTTATGATTTCAACCTATGTGATTAACTGTTTAAGTGTGATCGAAATGATTTCCATTAGTTTTTCCTTTAATGTAACGTTGTAGAAAGATGTATGCCTTTTCCCTTAATGTAATAAATGAAATGATTTTAAGAATCTCAAAATCAAACAAGCCTCATGGGCAACTACGGTCAGGCTTATTCAAAAACCTATTCGTAGTAAGAAACTCAGGGTCACTTACGGTTAGGTAAGTGTTAAAACCTAGTCGTAGACACAACAAATGGGTTTATTACGGCTAGGTTTGTTCACAGTTCTAGAAGTAAACTAAAGTCAGGGTCACATACGGTTGGATAATGTTGTAGAGATAGCCTTAAGTACCCATGGATATACAGGTGGTTATTTTACGGCTAGGTTTTCTCAATCATGTGCTAGCTGTAAATGACCCTGAGTTTTGTTTTTTCATCTAGTTATACCATGAATCACTTAACAATAAAAACTTTGTAACTACAAGCCATTCATTCAAGCTAAATTAAGAAGTACATTCATATTAATTATAAAAGAACTAATATTCACTCAAATCCATAATCAACCATACTACAAAGTCTAAGAGAGCAAAAGATAAATACACTAAGGTTCAAGAAGTCCATAACTTATTCATCCACTACGAAAACATTCTCTTGCACATCCTTCACAGGTTTAGCTATCTCTTTAGCTATCTCTTTAGATATCTTCTTAAGCCCTTGTAGAAGTGTTCTTTGTTTTTCAACACTCAACAACTCCCCATCTTCAATGGAACGGCTCAAGTCCTTGACCAACCACTTTGCTCGATTCCTAAAAAAATTACAAGTAAGCAAAAAATATGGAAAAGTTAGTTTCACAATTATCTTTACGGCTAGCACATAATGTACGACCCAACTGTAAATTCACTTACGGTTGGGAATGTTATGATTTGTCAACCGTAATAATGGCATAAAGCTAAAATCCAGATTAATTTACGGCTAGGAAAACAAGCCGTAGGTACCATTTACGGTTGGGAGTTCATTTTTTCCCAACCGTAAAATAAATCTACGGCTAGGAGTTCATCTTTTCACAACTGTAATGAATAATTTACGGTTAGGAAATGTGGTCGACCTAGCAGTATACAGTTCAGAATATTTTTTTCAAATCCCTAACTTCATCAATCAAACCATTTTTTTCAATAAAAACCTAATATAAGCGATGGGTTTTTCGATTCTTACCTAATATCACCCATTTCTGTAGGATTCACTGGTGATTGAACTTCTTCATTCACCAAATCTTCATTCTCTGGATCAACAACGTTACCACTTCCTGATTCAGTCCATTGTGGATTCAAGCCAATTCCCCCTGATCTTGTTACTCTTGACCTATTCATCTTAGCATGAAGTTTTCAGAGAATCAACAAAAGAAGAACAATTTATGAAGGAAGAGAGATCAGATCTGATGAAGTTTTTTAATTTCGGCTCAAGAAAAAAAAAGGTGTTTGATTTTGAAAGATTTAGTTTAGGTTTAGTTTTTTTAGATATGGATAAATTTAGTTTATTATGAGGGAAGGGTGTGAAGGTAATAATACTAATGAAAATATAAATATGACTTTTGAAAACAGATTAGGCCCTTCTTATCCATTATTTGGATATTTTAATCCATTGCAGCCCCTATGAGCCAAGGGTTGCAGCTCCAGTAATAGGGAGACATCTGTAATACTTTTGCTAGTACACGGAAGTGGATACCATGATTCTTCTATCTATTAATAACTGCATGCATTGCGCGGTGGATGGGAAGAAGTAAGCCATTATTTCGGCAATAATGAGCCAAAGCTAGTATTTGCAGTTCCAAGAAATTCAACCATTATCAACGCCATATATGTTGTGCCTCTATTATCTCTTTTTAACTCATAGATTCACCATATCTTTTTTTAACTCCGGCAGGAACAAAAATCAAAGTTTTACTGGAACGGAAGAAAGAGATGAGATGGATTTTGTTCCTTCTTCTCCTAGCTTTGCCTCCAACAACCAAAACTCACTCATCAACCCATTTCTCTACCTCTCCCTCTCTCTCTCTCATATTCACATGGAAGAAGAGGATAAATTTACACATCTGAGTTCTATTACGGGTATAGTTTATTCGGGACTGACAAATGAGTATAGGTTAGTTAAAGTTAACCTGACCGAGAATATTTAAGGAATTTGATGGACGATTTGTATCAACGAGTTAAACCTTGTTTTTTTATCACTTGTTAATAAAAGCGACTGACTCGTACCGTTTTGATGAGAGAGGGGATTTTTTTTCACGCTGTGTTTACTGTATATTAAGGAATATTTGGAGAAATAGGTGTTTTCAAATTTTCCAAGGGAAAGCCTTGATCATCAAAATCCTGCTAGACTTGCCATGAAATTAGTAATTGACTCAACTTTGTACTCGTCTAGTTCTGACAATCAGGGACAGGAAGGGTGACAAAACATGTGGCTCAGGACCTGAGTTCTTTGATTAATACTCTACCTGCAGATTGCTTGCTTTTATACAGTGATGCTTCTTATGACAAAAATATAAATCTAACAGGAATTGGTAATGGTTATGATGTCTATTTCGGGTGAGGCCTGCAAAATTATCCCAGGAATAACAAGAAATACAGAGGAGGCAGAAAGTTTAGCTTTATTAGAGGCGTCTATGTGGGCCATAGAAAGAGGCAAAAAGCCAAAGTCTGCTTCATTAGTGATGCGAAAGTAGTGATTTCTCATTTGGATTTTAATAACAACCAGATTAGCTGGATCAGTAGTACAATCTTAAATTATTGTAAAAACTACCTTAAAAACTTTCTCTTATGCAAATGTTGAAATCCTGAGTAGAGATTATAATGATATCGCTATACAGCAGCTAAGTATCGTAGAAGAACTAGAATTCAAGGAGAATGATTGGGTTCTATTCCAACATTCCTCTCAAACAATCCGTAATCTTCTCACTTTCATTTAAAATTTTCTTTCCGAGCAAAAAAAGAAAAAAACTCTCAAAGCTACACTTTAGAGTAACAACACTTCTATAAAGTGTGCTAAGGATCTATCAAAATGGGAAGCAACTGCCATACCATCAGTAGATTCAGTACACATAATTAAATTTGAAACACAGTCTCTGAGCAAGTCTCTAGCTTGTACCACGCATAAAACTGCAATAGAGATGTTTACCTTTGTCTTTAACCTCTTAGGAAGTGCCAGTCTCCTCCTTCACCCTCTTTTCAGCAATCACTAAGACACTTGAGCAGTAAATCCAATGAACTTGGAAGTTGGCTTTCCTTGACTACCACATAAACTGAACAGAATAAATAAGGCAAAGCTACTGTTTTGCCAGATCAGAATACTAGATATTAAAGAGTGAAAGAGGTCATCGGATCACAAAGCAAAAAGAGAACCAAAGAAAAACAGCACAAGAAACCAAAACAAGACAGGGTAGGGCAAGCAAGCATCATGCAAAGAAAAACAGCAGAGAGAGTCCTAAACAGGGTAGGCGAAAACACTGGATGACAATCTTTAAATGCTGATGCCTATTCAATGTTGCACATATCGATTTCATCTTTTGTTACTCCACAATTTTCACAAGTACACCCATAAAAACTTGAAGAAAAAAAAGAAATACTACACAGATAGTACAATCACCTACGACAAGGATCCTTATAAATGTTGCTTGTGTAACATGTAGTGCTATCTAGTTCTGTATTCTCTGCTCACAAATGATTTGTCTAAATAGAAGAGTCAGATATCACCTTTTAGCCTAAGTGTGGCCCATTTTTGGATGAGCTTCTCCCAATTATGTAAAATCCTATGTATTCTCCAGGGCTATCAAATGACTGTGTATCATGTAACTTAAAAATACTTTTCATCAGAAGCTCATTCTTGAGTTTAAGAAGTTCCATCCAACTAGCTGCTACACAAGAGAAAACTGAGTAATCTTATTACCTGAATTGAATAAGAAAATTAATACAAAAGGTAATTAAAGACCGATATTCCTCACTAGACATATGCCATCTGTCTGAACTCGTGGTGCCCACTGACAGCTTGGACCATGGACCAGACCTCGTTCGTATCGAATTACTGTAGTATTAAAGCAGAAAAATAAAGAAAGACCCTTCCACTGAAAAATCATAATTAAAAATTATCCAGTGAAAAGATAAAACTAATTTTGTGAACAATGAAATGTACATTCGCTGTGTAAACATCACATCAGTCATTGCAATTGCACGTTCACCTACAGGTTTGATGTAACCACATACCTATTAGAGAATCTGCTGCCATGGTAATTACCGTCTGGGAATCAAAATTCAACACTCCAAAATAGAAACCACTGCCTGGACCAAAGAACATTTTACGTCAGCTTCTGTGGTTGAAAAATCAGAAACTAAATTGATTTGAATTGAACGGCCATGTAAGCCACCTTCCAAAAATACCACAGCCTCAACTTGAAGGAATGACTCATCACATGAAAGCAGTAGCTAATGATAAATAGCATAACAGTGATAGATTAATTAAGCTTGAAATAATGCGTATAAAGAAAGATATAGCTACGTATATCTATATGTAAAACTACATATATATACAATTTTTATATTTAACAGAAAACTAAAACTTTCCGAAGGAAACTAATTTATGGTAGTATGATAAATTCGGCAGGGTGTAGATTTTGAAGCATATATTACTACAACTGCATTTCAAGTTCAGGATGAATAATGGCAGGTATATTGGCGAAAAAATTATCGATTCCACTTAGTTCATGTAAAATACATACACATATGCATCGAGATTATCAAAAAGGTAATGCTCCAAGCAAGAAAATGTAGACTTTCTGAAAAAAAAGATGCCCTTCATAGTACAGATATAAATACAGCAACTGCAAATTTAGAAAGCTAAAAATAACATTTACCATTCAAAAGAAAAGAACATCATGTATTACATCATGTATTGCCCGATCATTTCTTTCTTTAATAGTTAAAATAGCTGTTGCAGAATCTAAATATAGTAAAATTCATTGCAACAAGTACACGTCGGCGAGAGCCATGTTTTCGTCTATCAGACCAATAGCAAAGGAGGCTGACATTTTAGAGGACAAGTTTATAAGAGGCTCTAGTTAGCATCGTCTAAAACAGCTTTTCTAACACCTACAAGAAACCAAATTTTTGTGGCCCAAATTTGAGGACACCTGAAGTACCACCACTAGCAGACTGACAGCAATGAAGACTGACATTTTAAAGGACAAGTTTATAAGAGGCTTCCTATGCCTCCCCCAAGGATGAAAAATAACCGAAACATCCGATACATGGAACATGGAAAGATTTTTCATTTTTAGGAACTTTGGAAGTTCCGTACACTTATAGAACTTCCATTTGTAAGTGTTTTTTACTTTTTCTTTCTATTTTAGATTAGCAAGAGTCACTCCAGTTTTAGACAGGACGTAGGTTCTTCACAGTTCTAATTTTGTGTACCAATACTATCATGTGGTTAATGATAAGGTATAATTCTTCTTTTTCTTCTTCTTCTAAGCCTTTAGCCCCAAACAAGTTGGGGTAGCCTAGAAAGGAAACACGAGGACTTTCCAAGTGGTCACTCTTTTTGGTACTAGGCTCGCCCTTTCTTAAGGAAATGGCTGGTTTTCAACCAAACATAAGTACACGACGACTTCCTAAGCGGTCACCCATCTTGCTACTGCTCTCACCATCTTTTGGTCTATCGCTGTCTCGCCACTCTTATCATGACCCTATTTTTATAGGGGAATGGTTGTGTTTGTTCCCGTTGGTACACCACGCCAAACACGAACCCTCCTCCTTTATTCTGGCTTGGGACAGGTTGTGCAGAAAAACTATACCGGCAGAGTTAATGATAAGGTATAATTAATCTTCGGATATTGTTGACTATATTTGGATCAATCTCTCGGACAGTTGAATGAATGAAAGGGTGTCAATGAGTATCATACGGCGTCAATGTTTTATCTAGAAAAGATCCGCACAGGCAAACTTGCTAAAACAAAAGATTTCACGAGATCAACTTTGGGAAAATTGCTAGATGGGATGCACTACATCAATCGAACTATGCAAACCTTAGAAGAGCATATTGGAAGTGCAACAATGTATAAGTGATGCACCGGGAGATATGCACATAACAACCATAAGCTTGGTGCAAAATGATCGGTCTCAATGAGTTAAGGAAGCCTTTCCTAAATTTCTTCTCAATTTAGAAGCCAAATTATAAAAACAATGCTAGAGATGAAATTTGACGTGAAACATGCTCATGTTAATCCACGAGCCAACCTTTAAGATTTAGGGAAATTATAGCAAATTCCTTGTTAGATTTTATAGGATTTCTACGATTATCATTTCAGTTTACGCTTATTTATTCTGTTATAGCAATTTTAATGGAGAGGAATAATTGGATCCTCAAATGTGCGTGCAAAGATTTTTGCAGCGACCTGTGTAAGATGATCCATTAGAATAGGTATCATTTCCCATTCAGAATTTTCTTCATATGCATTTCAAACAATGAGCTTTGTCAATGGAGGATATGAGTACAGTATAAAGCTGAGGATTTTTAGCTCCCCCTAATAACTTAGTCTACTATCGAGATTCTGTTCGAAAACAATAAGTTTCTGGCCGAAAGAATACCAAACCTCAAAGTTGGAAAAGATAGGTAGTATCCAACTACTAGACATTCTAGTACATTATCGAGTATCTTTTTCACATACTCCCTCCGTCCAAGTTATATAGGCGGTGAACATATTTTTGCTTGTCCAACTAGATAGGCAGAGTTCATATTTCAAAACTATTTTTGACATATATACCCTTATGAATGTTGCATGGATATCACCACAATTAACTTGATGTTTCTAGCATTGGGAACATAACAAGGGGTAAAACAAAAAACTGAAATAAATTTTTATAAAACCTAGATTTTTTCTTAATCTAAGATATTTGGATTTTCCGCCTATATAACTTGGACGGAGGAAGTACTAATTAGCAACAATTAGTATATATACTTATCAATGTTTACTTATTCCATAACTCACTGTATGGTGTTCAATATCTTAAGAATTTCTATGATCCATTTACATAAGGAAGCACATACATATTCATCTATGACAAAATTGGAAATCGGAAAGAATGACTACTAAACAAAACATGAATAGCTTTCATTTATATCGTCTAGTACATATGCAAATGTCCAGTTCGAAGAGAACTATTTGTGGAAACTTCTACTTAGTTGGCTAATCCAGTAAATATACAAGTGTCAGCTTTGAAGAGGACAACTAGTGGAAAAGGTTCAACTAAATTTAGCAGGCTAGTTTCCTATGCTGGAACCTCATCCGTTTATTTCTTAAGACTCCCATGTTTCTCATCTTCCTTCCTCCCAAATATCTATTGGCATGGGCAAATACGATTTTCCCCTCTTCCTATGTGGCTTGCTTTTGAAAACTATCTCATTTACATTCCAAAGGTGTTAGTCTGCCGTTAAACATACTTTGCTAGACCGGAAATGGCAATATTGGCTCCACCTCCAACTAGTAAAATATCGACCAATAGCAAAATCAGTGGAGATCCATATCCTATTTTCACAGTCGAGCTACATTCCTCCCTGTCTAGTCTCTATGGAAGTATGGGATAGCCTTCCATGGTGATATAGCAAGTAGATTCTCAAGGGTTTCTGTGTTAAGCTCTCAGCCAATTACCATAGTAAACCTTCATAGTTATCCATGACGAAGACTAATACATATGTTTGAGCAGATTTAATAAACCCAGGTAATGTTACATTTGTAACCGGTCATTAATCAGACTGTTTGTATCCATAACAGATTATTCCGAAATCCTAAAACTATCTAGAGGACTCAGCTCTTTACATTGACGAGAACAATACTATTGGAACTTTATTAGATGGGGAAGTACTGGGGACACTATTGCGCAGCTCCGCTTACAAAGACTGATATTTCGTACATCTGTACTATTGGTTGCAGCTGGGCCTAGACAAAAAATTATGGTAGGTTACAAAATCAGAGTAGCAAGGTCGTCAAACCGCATTGATCTTGCTATATAGTATAGTAAGACAAAACAATGTCAGAACATCTGTGGCATCATTTTAACGGTTTTTATTTGACTAAACCACACATGTCCTACTACTATTCGCAAAAACATAAGCAAATAAAAATCACAAAAGGAAGGATGATCCATAGCATCAATTCAAAACTAATGAGAATATAGGTTCAGACAAATGAGAAACAGAATACGTCCACAACTACTCCCATTACAAAAAGAGTTCTAAACTTCTAGCACTAGAAAGAAATTCAGAGATAACATTGCATCAAAGTAAAAGAAGTAAAATCATGATCTGTTACCTCTCCCTTTTTCTACCATCCACCCTTCTCGCTTTCCGTTGGTCGTTCAAACTCTTAGAAACCAGCATTATCCCTGAGAAACAAACATGAATAGTATGAGTTACAGAGCATTGCCGGTAAGAAACAACATGTATAAGATACTGAACTGTTTATTAATTTTGTGCCCATCTTCTTAAGCTTCTCCTTTAGTTTCAATTACCATCCCAGCTTGTTCTTGCTTCAATAAACTTATTTGCTTAGGTGAAACTAGACTCTCTACATAAGTCGTTACTTCAAAATGTTTATTAAATTGACGAATATTCAGAACTCTGGAATTTTCTCCCTTTGGATTATATAAGATTAAAGTTCCATTGTCAATTTCTAATATAATCTCACCATTTCTGAAACGCTGAACCGGTATCACATACTTAAATGATGGAATAACTGTCTGCAGGGAGATGATGATTTGCTTAGTCCAAGATTCACTTCTCCCATACTCATTCATAACCCAGAAATTGACACTAACAGTATGACAATCATGATCAATTAAACAGAGTTTCCGACCAAACTCACCCAAAGTGATATGGTTCGGCTCATTCAAGTTTTGAGGTTGTGGCACCTCCTTGAACATCTCTTTCTTAACATCGAAAGACAGTATGATTCTAACCCCGTCATAAGGAAGTGTTGCGGACAAGGGGTTTGCAACCCAGTGAACAGCTTCATTAATGAGTACTCCATATAAATGTCCATGTTGAAATCCATAAGGAACATGTGATTTTGACTGCCATTCATCCGTACCCACAGTAAGAACCCTAACAGTACACCCATAGTCACAAAAGTCCACAAGACTTACCATTTTGTAAACATCATTCTCGGAATCATGATCAAACCCATATCTAAGGGAGTGGATCATCCCTACACCTTCAGGACGCTCAATTGACGCTGAAGGTACTTTTTTATACTCATTTGTTGTTGGATTCCAAAAACAAACTGTATCATGAGCAGCGAGAAAGCTAAGCAAACCATTGCATGTACCCAAAAGATTAATTCCATATTTACCAGTCCCAAAAGGGAGATTTACCTAGGTAGCACTATCAAATATTGGTCGCATGGGCATAGACAATGACAATGCTGGTAGTGCTAATGAAAATGATGACAAGGATGCAGAAGATGATGATGGTGATGATCCTATTGAAAAGGATAATGGTAAACCAAAAACCACAGAGTAAAACCTCTTGAGATCACTTGCAAGAATTTTAAAATTGCTATTTTCTAGAGCATGTTTAAGACACAAATTAACAAAATTAGGGTCAGAAAATAAGTTGAGCCATGGCTTACATACACAACTGAAGTGTTTGATACTCTTTACTGGTAACCTTGAAAGGATGTTAACTATGATTTCTTCTGGAAGATGTCTAGACATGATGTTAGCTCCTGTTTTTTCTTTTCTTCTTCTCTATTGAGATTCTGATCTGATAAATACAAGAAGAGGAAAATAAAAATAAAAAAAAAAGAATAGTGTTTCTAGGTAAAGAAAAAATTGATGATATCAATGTTTGAAACTGTTATGAGTGTTTAGGCAAATTACATTAATTAACGCATTAAATGCGAGAATCTAAAGAAGGTGAATGCATTAACACAAGAAGATCCCACAGAATGTTGAAGGATTTCTGAAGTATGTCGGTATCTACAACAAGTATTTGACTCTTATCTGTAAAAAGAGTGACCAGTGTCCAGTAGTTCTCAAATGTGTGTGAATCGTTTTTTGGGCAGCGAGATGCTGGGCCGAAAACAAAATGTAGACAAAGTTGTGTCCTATATGGTTCGGCAACCACTGGCATATCTCCTAAGAACTTTGATTTACTATTCTGCGAAAACAAGAAAGGTAAACACTGGGCAGGATGAGGATTCCAAGTTTCTGCCAGTTGTGGTTTTTATCAACGTTGTGAAACCCAGGTAGTTGCATTATCAAGGACCACAAATGAATCAGCTAACAAATGAGGGAAATCAGACTGATTTCTTCAGCTTACGAATTAAACAGAATAACAAAGTTGAAATCATTTCCTCGCTCATTTCCTTACATTCACAAATTTCCAACCCATCCAAGAAATGGGGGAAGCAGACTAGTTTTTTTACCTTTCAGATATTGTTTCAGCACATGCTCAGATGGTTCAGCGCCAAACATTACTAACTTTTTTTTATACAGCAGTGTTCTCTCTTTCTCTCACCATCCCTGATTTTCATAATATAGGTTGCACCCAAAATAGGAAATCCCTGAATTGGTGACTTTTTGAATGTAATTCTTCGTTCCAGGTAATAATTTTCTTCGCTGAACGAATATGAGAGATAGTGACTTCAACTATGAGGCTAATGATGTTTTCGACTCAACTGTAATGCAAACTGATCCACAGCCACCATTGCACGAGATGCTGCACCAATTGATCCATCGTACCTAGAATTGAACCAGTGAAATGAGGATCAATGACCTATGCAGTTAAGATACAACAATCTCCATGTAAACCAAGTTTCATGAATACACAATTGTTACGAAGACACAAATCAGTAGTCCTCACATTCCAACCAAGAGAAATGATGCTGTCTGCATAACAATTGCACCTTCACCTGCAGGTCTTGATGTACTCAGACTCCTCGCGCAAAACCAGCTCTCATGAATTGAAGTGACTATATCTGCATCAAGGAAAGACAAAATAAGACTTCCCTGGTCTGACAAATCAGTACAAGTATGTACAGATTTTCACATATATAAACATGACATATGACTTGAATTCCACCACACAGGCATGGAGTTGGGATATCCAGATAATTCACTTCCATAAGAACATTATTCATATAATACCAAACTGAAATGGCACCACTTGCAATATTAAAAATTCTAAAATTGCTGTTGGTTTTAGGTGCATGTAGACACTGACATTGATCAATGACTCTTAACTACGAATGCTGTTGAGATATCCAGAGAAGCTTCAATCAAGCTCATCCTCGTACCCTAACTTCTGAATTACGTCCTCCAGTAACATTTTTATATCATTACGCCCTCCAGTAACACAATTTGCTTTCTCCAATTTGACTTTGAATCCGTTCAATCTCACGGAAAAAGATTAACATACATGAAGATGAGCAAGCGTCTATTCGAAAAACAAGGGGACTAAGCTCAAGAATTCAACTTTAAGTAGGAAACTGGAAAATGAAAATCCAAAAACACTAAGTTGGGTAGAAGAAGGTGGAAAACTTTTAGAAATAGTTATAGAAAACCTCAGCATACCTATTACATAGAGATGACGTAAAATACTACATAAAAGCCATTGGCATTATTCCATTCATTTTCAACGTAACGCAAAACGTGTTGAGTTCAAATAATATGGATAACAGACTTCGTGTTAGAGTTCCTTTTGCCAATCAATACTCCCTTTGGGCTTTGAACTTTAGACAATGTTGATGTAATAGTACGAGAGTACATATGTCCGCATAACTAAAGCATGAAAACCCTGGTTTGGATCTTGTGAGCAGTTTTCATCCTCTACAACAGCATTTAAGCACCAGTGGCAACAAGTTAAACTGAAATAATTTATTCATGATGAAAGTGTGTTTATACTATTCACTCTTACAGCTCCTACACTCCTGACTCATTTAGCTTCAAGCTGATCTAGAATTAGTCGAACGAATTCATGTTCTTTCTGCAAAAATATCTCCTACTCATTACGTTGTAATATGCTAAAAACATTCTTGGTTAATTATACATATCCACAAATTTCTCTTGAGATGAATTCGAAAGAACCTACTAAAGTACAAAGCATCAGAAACAACACATTTTAATGACACGTGATTTAAGGGTTTCATCTTTCAATCAAAGAATCATCCTGAAATTTATATCCCCGATATAGTACTAGTTATAAAAAAAATCAACAAATGCAGCAAGCAAGACTCACACTCATTTGAGCCAATGAAGAAGCTTTCCCCTTGGAGATTATTCAGTTTAATGAATTCAAGAAACGAACACAACTCGACTGGTTTTGCCAGTATTCCTTGCTGCGCTGCTCTGCCAACAGAACTGCCTAATGTTAAATTTTAGTTTTTGACTTGTTTTTTTTCTGAGCACGGCATTCTTTTAAAAATCAAAGAAAACCAAAGTATTTTCATCAGAAAAAACAAAAAAAACTCCAAGAAAAAAAAGTTAGGTTAATCTTACATAGTGGACATGAGACGAGAAGGTCCAGTTGGATCATAGTTGAGTAACAAACCTGCCTTTAATGGTTCACCTGATGAACCTAAACTGTTTGATGCCCATTTTTCCCAAACCTTTTGTGTAAATACCCAATCCATGAATTGAAGGTAACTTCTGGAGTTTGATTTGTACTCTCAGCTATTTTTAGGGTTTTGGGTTTGGGGAAACAAGCGTAGAAAAGAAAGACCTAGCTTTATTTTACGAACCGGCCGGGTTTATTACTGGATCTTTGGAATGAAACTCGGTTCGAGAGGACCGACAGACCCACTGGACTGTAGACTTGAACTTTGGTACAGAACAAAGGGCACAACATCCGAAGTTCCCAAGTCTATTTTTCTTTATGGGAGGGCAGGTGGGAAAGGCCTACTTTTTCAGTATAGATGATACATAATGTTGTACAGGACACGTGTACACTAGGGTCTTGCACGCAGCTCGTCTATGCATCAGAGGTATGCCTCCAAGAAAGCAACTGCGAAGACTAAAATCTGAGTGACCGTAATAATTTAATACCAGAAGTCAATTCTAAAATTTATAAGCAAAAATATTTTAGTTTATACAAAATTAATTTTTTTTTTTTCTTAAAAGTATTTTAAAATTGTAGATCTAAACTAATTTTTTATTTTTTTATTTTTAAAAATCAAAAAAAAAAAATTTAAATGTATCCAAACATGCTATAAATAGTTGAAGAGGTTAGAAACCAACTGTGAAAAAATTTCCATGTGTATTGTTTTTCCGTGGACGTTTTTGTGTGTGCATGTCTGATCTGATAAATAAATTTAGCGAAGGTGTATCCCTGTATAAAGACAAGCATACAAGCATAATAAACGGTGTCTGTTTATTAGCAAGACTTGATGGTATCCCTAGTTGTGGGTAGCAGTTTCATCTAGCTAAGACTGGAGTTACAGATAACCCATCCTCCGAGAAATCGATATACAAATCATCACTCTTAGAAAGTGTATAAACAACTTCTACCGTAATCGGCCTTTGAGAAGCTTCTCTCTGTAAACAAGCAGCTGCAACTGCAATTACGTTCGTGATGCTCTCTAACATGCAAGATTCCCCATTAAACAAGACCCAAATCCATCCATCTCTTTAATCTCTCAAGTTTCTCGTCTTCTTTTCCTTCTAAAAGCTTATGCGCATCCGTCCATAAGACCTAACGGAAATAACAAATGAGAAAAGAGGAAATGATTTTTATTAATTGTTTTATCTTTTACAAAATACTATTTATATACACATGTTATTATCTCATGACTTGGCAACACCATGTGAATACCATGTGATTATCTATGTGGATTGATGACATGTCGTGTCTAGTCAGCATCTTTTGTGTGATGGTTATTATCCCCCCTCAAGCACAAGGGGTTTGAAACCATCTTGAGCTTGCTTCTTAACATATTGAATCTTGGGCCTGGTAGACTTTTGGTGAAGATATCCGCCAATTGGGTCGTTGTATGAACATAGAAAACATCTAAGTTTTGGGCCTGGACCATTTCTCTTACAAAATGGTAGTCAAGATGGACATGCTTCATTCTTGAATGTTGGACTGGATTTGAAGCTAGGCTTATTGAACTTATGTTGTCACAACCAATTCTTGGTGGTCCTTGTGTTTTGAAATGTAAGTCATTCAAAAGATAACATAGCCATACCATTTCCGCCGCCGTATGTGCTAGCGTTCGATATTCCGCCTCCGTGCTTGATCTTGCAACCGTTGTTTGTTTCTTAGAGGACCAAGAGATCAAGTTAGAACCCAAGAAAATTCCATAGCCACCGGTGGATCTTCGATCATCTATACACCCAGCCCAATCTGCATCCGAATAGCCCACTAATGTTTTTGATCCCTTTATAAACCAAAGCCCAATGGATAATGTTCCTTTAACATATCTTAAGATTCGTTTTGCTGCCTCAAGATGAGATGATCTAGGCTCATGCATATATTGACACACAAGATTTACGGCAAACGAAATGTCCGGTCGTGTCCATGTGAGGTATTGTAATGCGCCGACTAAAGACCGATACTCCATGGGATCATTCAAAAGATCTCCTGATATTTTTGTTAGAGTTGTAGAAACAACAATAGGGGTATTACAAGGATTGCAACCTTCCATTTTGTATTTAGTTAGCAGGTCCATGGCATATCTAGTCTGACCCAGTAGGAGTGAGTCTGGACTTCTGGATACCTCCAGGCCCAGAAAGTAGTGAACCTGCCCCATATCTTTGACTGGGAGATATCTCTGTAGCTGATGTATTACATGTTGAATATAGTCCTTTGAGTTCCCTGTTAGTAGTATGTCGTCTACATATATCAGTGCTACAGTGATTATTGTTTTGTTGTTATGAACAAACATAGATGTATCTGCCTTTGATTGTGAAAATCCAAGTGTTGAAAGATTTGAACTCAGTTTATCATACCAGGCCCGTGGCGCTTGTTTGAGCCCATATATTGCTTTGTGTAGTAAACAGATAGCTTTGGGCCTTTCCTGATCTATGAAGCCTGGTGGTTGAGTCATATACACTACCTCTTTGAGAGTACCATGTAGAAAAGCATTCGAGACATCTAACTGAGTAATAGTCCAGTTGTATTGAACAACAAGAGGCATTATTACTCTTATGGTTACTGGTTTTGCTACTGGGCTGAACGTGTCTGCATAGTCCAGGCCTGTTTTTTGATGATACCCTTTTGCAACTAGTCTTGCTTTGTGTCTTGCTACACTACCATCTGGGTTGTATTTGACCCGAAATACCCATTTTCATCCCACTACATTAGCTTGGTTAGATATGTCAACAAGAGACCATGTTCCAGCATCCAATAAAGCCTGATATTCAGTTTTAGCTGCTGCATTCCAGACTTGGTCTTTGTTGGAAGATGTAATGCATGTTGGAACATTAATAGAGGAACTAAGTAATGCTGAAGATATTGGATACCTGGTAGAGTTAAGAGACTTGGGCCTGCTAATGCCTGCTTTCCCTCTTGTGATCATGTTGTAAGTATTTTGATCTGTAGGAGAGTTGACTTCCTTAGTGAAAGAAGACTGATCTGTTGTAGAGGTGGAACTGTGTGAAGATTGACTAAAATTTGTAGGAGACTGCTGTGCATTAATTGAGCTGACTAGATTTGAGTAAGGAAACTCAGTTTCATCAAATGTGACATGCCTTGATATGTAGACTGTTCCTGTTGTAGGGTCCAAACACCGGTATCCCTTTTGGTTCAGACTGTACCCTAGGAACACACAAGTTTTGCTTTTCTGTTGTAACTTATTTGTTGTATAAGGTCTTAACCATGGGTAACAGCTACATCCAAAGGCTCTTAGAAATATGTAATCTGGCATCTTGTCAAACAATACTTGATAAGGAGATTTATATTCTATGGACTTAGTTGGGAGTCTGTTGATCAAGAAGTTTGAAGTCTGCAAGGCATCAACCCAGAAACATGTAGGCAACTTGGACTGAGACAGTAGTGTTTTTGTGATGTCTAGGAGATGTTTATGCTTTACTTCTGCTACTCCATTTTGCTCAGGAGTATGTGGACAAGATATTTCATGGGTTATTCCTCTACTAGCACAGTAATCTTCTAGGAAATGATTTATTAATTCTCCTCCATTGTCAGTTCTAATAGTTACTACTGGATGAGATAACAAGTTTTCAATTCTCTTAACAAATAGAACAAACACATGCTTAAATTCAGACTTGGAAGACAGTGGCAAGATCCAGCAATATTTTGAATGTTCATCAATAATATTTGCATAATACATGTTTCCTGATGCAGATACTACATGACATGGTCCCCATAGATCCATATGCAATAACTGAAGAGGCTTATTTGCTACAGAATGAGACATAGTAAATGGTAGTTTATGACTTCTACAAACTTGACAGTCCATACATGATAATGGTTTTCTTATAGGACTGGATACATGTAAGATGTGACACAGCTTTTGTAAAGTCTGGAGATGGATGGCCAAACCTCCTGTGAAGTGTAAGGACATCAAATTTTGTAGATGATAATGTTTGTGGTTGTGGAGCATGATTGGTGCTGTTGAATGAAAAGGGATAGAGATCATTCCTATGTGGACCTTGGAAAAGTAATTTCCCTGTGGTCTTGTCCTTCACATAGAAACCAGATGAATCAAAGGTAAAGATGCAATGATTATCATCAGCAAATTTTTGAATTGAAAGAAGATTATGAGATGCTCTAGGGACAACTAGAACATTATTGAGTATGAAAGAATGAACACCAGTAGATTTTCGAGTTTTACCTAGATGTGTGATCTGCATACCTTCACCGTTTGCAGTTTGTATTGTCTCTGTGCCATCATATGGTGTGCATTATTGTAGTAAGTTGCTATCAGATGTGATTTGGTTTGTAGCACCACTGTCTGCTATCCATTCCTCATCACCGAAGATATCAGCTGCAGCCAACATTGCCGTAAGATTTACTGGTGGTGTTCTCCCTTGATAAGAAAAATTGAGCCTCTGTGTACAAGTAGTAGCTATGTGACCTGGAATATTACAGATTTGACAAACTGGTTTATTTGTCTGACTTACTCCTCTGTCAGTGATTTGTTTGTGAAAAATTGTTGGATTTGGATTTCTCTGGCTATAGTTCATGTTCCTTTGATTTGGTCTGTGATACCCCCTCTGATTTGAAGAGGAACCTCTGTTGTAGTTTCTGCCATAGTTAGTGAAGAAAGCTTTTGCATGATGTTCCTCTTTTTGTATCCTTATGCGTTCTTGAACAACAGTGTCTTCACTCTGAAGATTATTATGAAGTTCAACACAGTTTATTGGTGGATATCTGTGACGCATCGATGTTGCGAAGGGGATGTAGTCATCATTAAGTGCTTTGAGAGTGATTACAACTAGTTCTTGATCACTGACTATTTCACCAGCAGATGCTAGTTGATCAGATAGGTTTTTGATTTCATGAATTAGAGAAGAAACAGAACGTGTTCCCTGAGTGATGGAAATAAGTTTTTTTCTTAACTGGATGGAATGGGTTGAAGAGGCTCTACCAAAACGATTTTCAATGTTTTGCCAGAGAGAGGCTGAAGTTGTTGAATGAGTAAAGTATGCAATGATTGAATCAGAGATTGTGGAGTTTATCCACATTGTAATAGTTGAATCTTCATCAATCCACTCACTATAAAATGGATTTTCAACTCTGTTTTGTTGATTTCTCTGATTAGTGAACTGTAGAGGACAAGGATATGAACCATCTAGGAATTTTTTAAGCTTGTATTTTTGAATGATTGGATTCAGAAGATTTTTCCACACAAGAAAATTTTCTTCTGTTAACTTCAAATGAATGAAGTTATAGAGTTGATTCAGTAGTATTTTGGAGAAAGGATTTGTTGAAGTATTTTCCATGACTAAAGATGTAGTAGGTTGAAAAGTTTCAATCATATAGAAGATCCGAAGATTGATTGAGAACAGAGATATTGTAGATCAGGAACAGAAAATGATCAACTCAATTACAAACAAGAAAATCTGGGTAAAGATTATCAAGAGTAGATTTGATACCTCTTGATAGTTTAAAACCATATTCTAGTTTGTATTTTTAAGATCAGAGATGAAATGAGAGACTAACAAAAGAAGAATAGAGAGTAGATGAGAAATTTGAAGAAGAGAGAAGTAAAAAATTTACCTCTAGTTCTTGTACATCCTATATATGAATGATTTGGTTTCTCGAAGTTTCTCTCTGATAGATGTGTCTCGAGATTCTCTGTGAGTTAATGAAATCCACTAGTTTTTGTTTTGTAACTTATCAATACAGAAGAAACCGTTGGTTTCTTGGTATTTCTTCTGAATCAAGAAGCATGCATCTGACATTGATGTTGACGAAACACAGATAAAGAGAAGAAAGTAATTGATTACCGTGTTTTCTGCTTTCAAAGAAACGAGAAATGAATATTGTTGTTTCCAAAACTCTGAAGAAGCACGCAACTGACAGCGTTGAATGACTTTTCTGTATTTTGCATTGAATTCTTCAAGAAACGAGAAGAAACGTTACTTTCCAAGAAAGTTTAATGAGAATTTTTCTTCTTTGTCTGATGTGAAACAAGAAAATATCAAGAAGAATGCGAAGAATAAGGTGATCTTTTCAATTTTCTGCCATTAATGGCATTTGCAGATCTGAAGAAAAAGAAATTAATTCTTCTCTAGCATTTTCCCAAGAAAATTGCTTTGATACCATAACGGAAATAACAAATGAGAAAAGAGAAAATGATTTTTATTAATTGTTTTATCTTTACAAAATACTATTTATATACACATGTTATTATCTAATGACTTGGCAACACCACGTGAATACCATGTGATTATCTATGTGGAGTGATGACATGTCGTGTCTAGTCAGCATCTTTTGTGTGATGGCTATGAAGACCTTCCCTTCTTCATCAATAGCTTCCTTACCTGAAATTATCTCAAGTAAAATCACCCCAAATGCAAAAACATCCATTTTTGCTGTCACAATCCCGTCTTCTAGATATTCTGGGGCAATATAACCTTGGGTTCCAACAATGTTCATAGTTATGGCATTACAGCCAGATTTAGCAAGAAAAATTAGCAATCTTGGCTCTCATATTTCCGTCTAGTAGAATGTTGCTAATCTTTATGTACTACTGTCGGCCTAGTGTGCTCATGGATATATTGGAGACCGTTAGCAACGTCGATGGCGATTCTTAACCTTGTTTTCCAATCAAGTTTCTTCTTTGCCCCAGTATTAGATTCCGCATGAAGACATGAATGAAGAGACCCATTATCTACAAACTCATATATGAGATAACAGTTGTCATCGTGAGGATCTACACAAACCCTCAAGCTTCACCAAATTCCCATGGTTTACCTTTATTCAGAAACAAAATATTTAAACAACATTATTAGACATTAACAAGCAGATATTAGTTATCACTCAAACGATTGCCAAGACAAACCAAGAAGCTGGCTAAGTATAGATGAACTACGAAGCAAAGTTCCATCATAATAAAACAAATGAATTTAATCTTTTAACCCCTTGCAAATGTCAAGTTCAGGTAGGGTCTCATCAGTAAAGCCTTTAAGTTGGAAGGGAAGGATCTTGTGCCTACTAAGACTGTATTGCTTTATGTCACTCATTTCTAGGATGAATTAAGCTTCTACGAAGCTCAAGCTCAGGCAAGAAAGTAATGCAGCAGAACCTTTGGGCCTAAAGGTTAAATTCTAACTGCTGTTGAATATGTATGACCAGAGTACAAATGAAATTGAAGTCCGGAAATGTTGAACAACTCTGAATTCAAAGATGTGCAGTTTTTTCCAAATGTTGATATGCTGATTCTCAATTCTGTAATCTATAGTTCAATACCCTATATAGTCTATACACATACTAAACTTATCTAAACAAATTGAGACCTTTTTGCTTACGACCGAAAAGATAAAAGAATCTTAATTAGAGACAAATAGCACATTAGGAGACAAAACTGCGGAATACCAATTATTTTTTGGTTTTTAACAGTTCTCATATACTACTCTTGACCGTGACTTAACCGAAAAACAAATATATTTCCAAATAAAAAAACTCCGGTAGAATAAGAATGAAGTATTCATTTCACCTAATCTTAACATCTACTAGTTTAGTATTAGAATGAGACATTTGCAGTAACTTAATCATATCATACAAAGAAAATTATAAGCATATGAACGAGTCAAATGTAATTGAGGCCCTACATAAAGCTTTTGAAAAATGATAGTGATCATGAAATGGAACACAATCTTATTCCATCTTAGACTGGCCTATTGTAGTACCGAAATTTTCTCGCCTATGAAATCACCATTTTCATGCCTTTTGACCGACCTCCCTCCATCAACTCCAAAGCATATTCTAAGGGTACTAGTCCACAGCTTTCTTGATGGTGTATTCCAAGGGTCTAGTTCTCTAGCCGGACAAAATGGACTCATTGGCACAGGATTTAAATAACGTCTGCTAATGTGACGAAGTAAGCGACGTGAGTTTTAGGCGGCTGATTTTGTCCATATCGGTAAAGGCCGAGTATTTCAGTTTCTACTAATTATGTTCAGGTATGTACATGTCATGGAGTGTCAGCTCCGCTTATAGGCAGAGGAAGCACCCATCTCAACTCTTCCTTGTAGTTACGTGCACACCATGAAGAAGAGATAAGAGACGGACCGGACCGGACCAACTTGTAAACACAGGCTCTCATGGTCTCATATGTACCAAGCCAGATTAAAGTGCTCTGATAGCAGAATTCTAAGTATTATCCTAGATTTGTTTCTAATGAAAAATTTGATTATTAAACTAACTAACCTAAGTAAATAACAAGTCTATTTACACTAAATTATTATCAAACAAAGTAGTAAAAAATAAAATATTACCTTCTGTGAGATCTTGAGTTCTTCACAAGCATTCCATTTCATCCTTTTCATGGCATAAAATTCTCCACCAATACATCCTTAATACACGGACCCATGAATCAAAGAACTTTGTGAAAACCCAGCAGTTGCTTCTTTCAAATCTTGAATTCCATAAACTCTGTACTTATCTAAACAATCTGAAACATCAGCCATTAAATTCTCTTCATCAAAGGAATTCCGTTTCCCAAACTGATACTTGTTCACTTTCTTATCTTCATTTTTTGCTTTGTAAAATCTAAAACCCATAATCAAAATCAATAGGATTAATAAAAAAAACTGCAATTCCTAATCCAATTGCTAATCCAACAACAGCTCCTTTTCTCACACTACTTGTTGGATTATCAGAAACAGGAGAAATAGCAGCAGTAGGTTGTGGGAAACTTGGAAGTTTAGTAACTGGAATGAAAATTATTTCAGAAGGACTGAAATTTTCTTTTCCTCCATTGATTTCTGTCAATAAATTGATATTTGATTGAAATTTTGCTGCAACTGTAGATAAAGTATCAGAAGGTTGAAAAACATAAGTGATAAGAAAAGTTGTTTGATTCTGAGCTGGAGTCTCTGTGCTGGTTTTGTCTGGACACTTGCAGAAGATTGGGAAAATTACTTGAACACCAATATCGAGTTTAGTTGGTACAAGTTGAGGATTAACAACTTCAAAGTAGTTAGTGACTAGTGAGGTTTTGGAAATGATTGGAAGATACTAATAGCCCGTTTGTTTGTATCTGACTCGGCATCTGAATTTGACTGGGTTCCTTAGATGTCAGATCGTTTATTTTTAATTTTAAGTCAGATCTGACTCGTTATCCGAGTCAGACTTAATCCTGATTCGGATTTGTTTGAGTAAAGTATAAAAATACCCCTGATTTATTGGACCAAGTCACTAATTCACATAATTTTAAGTCAGATCTGATTCAAAAAACAAAAATAAACACATTGAATGAGATTCAGATGAGTCATATGATTTTAATCAGATCCAGATAAGTCAAATCTGATTTAAAAAAACAAACATACTGTAAATAAAAAGTATCACCTACTTAGATTGTATAAGAAAGATTAAAAAAATATATATTGAAACTTGAATTACAAGTTATGGGAATCAAAAGAGATTGTTGAGGTAAAAGTGGAGAAGTTGGTGATGAAATATTACTTGGTTTTGTAATCATAAGTCTACTTTGTGAAAAAAGATCAGAAATATTTGCCAAGTCTAGAAATTTTGGAGATTGAGCTCTGTAATGAACACAAGTTTGACATGGATATGTTAATGGAGTTGGTGTACATGTATAACCTTTTGTGCTTGGTTGAGCTCGGAGATTGTCAAGTGAAACTAGTTACAGAAATGTGGCATCCATTCTCATGGTTACCACAACCAAAAAATGAAATTGAAATGATACAGAGAACGAAATTGAAATCAACACAAGTAGTTTAACGTGGTCGGCAGAGATCTGCCTACATCCACAGGTAATGAAAGTTGGTTGTTTTTATTCATTCTAGGTTACAGAAGAAATCAAATAGAAAGCCTAGCCAAAGTCCTCTCTCTCATACATTTGTTTTAGTTTATAAATGGGTGATAGAAATGACATTTACCAAAAAAGCCCCTTTGCCCTTATCTCCAAAACATTAATCAGCTATCTATTTCAACATCAAATTTTGCCACGTGTCGATGAAGTCCGCCACGTGTCGATGAAGTCCGCCACGTGTCGATGAAGTCCGCCACGTGTCGATAGTGATCCGGCATGTGTCAATGTTGATCTTATCCTTAAAATGGTGCGGGACAAAATATTACGGGCAAGATGATGGTGTGGGAAAATGATGGTGGAGACACAATGGTGCGGGATGGTAGGCGCGGTCATCATTTCATGACAGAGTGGTGCGACAAATGAAAACTTCTTAGTTTTCATTTTGGTGCGGGAATGATGTATGAAGACAATATGTGTTTATGTATTACGGACAAGATGAGCTTAGCATTGTGGGAAAATGGTGGTTTGCGGTTAGTGTTGTACGGTGGGCACGGGAATGATTGGTTTGTGAAGTGGGTTTTAGTGTGCAGGTATCCATTCAAGTTGTTATTGAGGACAATATGGGATGTCAAAATAGTGCGGGAATGATTTGAATGGTTCTGAAGCTTGAACACTCGTTGAGTATTGTTGTTGCGTTGGATAGTGTTGTTGCGTTGGGTAATGTTGTTGCGGTCTTGGGCTTTGTGTTGCGGACAAGAGTAGTTTTAATGTTGCGGACAACATCACTTGATTACCACAGACATAAAATCATCACTTGAACTTGAACTGCGAACAACTTCACTTGAATTAGATGGTGCAAACTCATGCGGTACTTCATTGTTGTAGTGAGGTTTATTGAACTATTAACATCGGGTTTGTTTTCTTCTTCGGACTTGAGTGCTAATAAGTTGTTGCGACCTGGTGCCACGTGTTGAAATAAATTTTTGGTACTCACAATTTTCCCCTTTTCTTAAGGTTTGTTCGAAGAACATTTCTTAAGAAAATCTCTTCATGTTTTACTCGTACCGTACTTTAATGGTTGATGTTGCCGATGCACTGTGGTGAGTCTTGGATAAGTATGATGTTTCTAGCTTCTTGTTGGTGTTTCTTGGCAATGGTCTAGAGCATCTTGTTGTTCTTCTGCTTTGTAACGTTTCTGCTTTGTTCTTGCTTAGTTTTTCCTTCTTTCAAATTGTACTTGCACTTTCATTTTATCTTGTATTTTTGTCCCTGCAAAACAATTTATGAATATATATATATATTGATTGTTAGTGCATTGAATGAGTGTGTATTGATTAACCGCAAGGAAATTTTGTACCCTGAGTTACTTTGAAAGGTTGTAGGGCATCTCTAACTTCTCTCTGGTCATAGAAAATTAGGATGCGGTCCCTAGAGTACCTCCTGAAATAGAGAGTACCTGATACAATAATTAATGTCATGTTAGGCATCCCTGTGGCGAAAGATCCAATAGTCATACACTCATAGACATTTACATGGACTTTATAGAGAGATTGCATATTTTCTGTTTTACCCAGTATGAAGCCAAATTATTGTATGATTGTATTGAGGGTTTAGGGGTAATATGGTTTGAGATATTGTGCGCTCCATGGATGCCGTAAAATTTCTCCATCCATATTCCGCAAGTGGTATGAACCTTGTCCCGCAATATCTTGTATAATATGTCTGGACACATGTGAGTTAAATGGAGCTGATTGTATCCTCTCGTCACGATCGTCAAGAGAGTATTGAAGGTAAGAAGTGATAGACACATTTTAGTGTCTAAATTACACCTTAATTTCTAGTGAG
>JAJJMC010003991.1:9318350-9361246 GCA_023531435.1 Papaver californicum
AGTTCGAGAAACGAACTCTTTATTTACCACTTTCTAAATCACATCAAGAAGTAACAATCCTTAAATATGTACTCTTTGCACAAATATATGAATTAATGGAGTATCAGAAAAATGATGACATCCATGAAGTATATACGTCATAAGTAAGTATATCTAATAAGAAGTATCTCAAATATGAAGTATCAATCCTCGAAGAATAATAATATCCTTTGCATAAGAAACCCAAAATATACGCAGATTGTATATGAGAAGTATCTTCGAGAAGTATATGAGAAGTATCTTAAATAAGAAATGAAAAAATCCGTAAGAAGTAAGAAATATCACTTTCTTACGAAGTAGTCGTTCTGTAAGAAATACGAAGTATAAGAAAATAAAAGTACTTGTCTTCAAGAAGTACTTAATAATGAGAAGTATGAAGTACCCATTTTCGAATAATAATTCCCGAAGAAACATTTAGATTCCCACACAAAGTATAAGAAATATCCAATGAGAATTCTTCTCATAATTCATATGAAGTATAAGCAATTAGAAGTGTCAATCCTCGAATGCTTATATGAAGTATTTATGAATTGATGACTTATGTTAAGAAGTACAAGGCATATAAAACAAAAATTATGAGCAATGGGAAGTACTGAATCTATTGAGGTTTAGTAAATTGTCGAAATGAAATACATAAATGGCGCGTAATACTTAGCTCATTTCCCAGCTAAAAACTTGGTTTCTACGTAAAATGCCCCTAGTACATCATCGCATGACCGCTGCATCTCTGAAGTGCCTTTCAAAGGTATCCTCGCATTTCATAAAAATGGTTTAAGCAGTTCATAATATTCGAAATAGTAACTGGCAACAATTTCAGTAGTATCGTAAATGCAGTTTTAACATTAGCAATGTTTTTAGTGAGAGACTAGCATAAATACAATGTATGAATCCATAAGGTATGTAAACATGGATCAGATGATGAATCGAGGTAATTGCTCATGCTACTAACAATGTGTGAGACTATATACCAACAGCATGTGTGACTACACCCTGTTAATGAGCTGTAAATGGTATGAATTAACTTTTCTCAAATATCACAGTAAGCTATATATTGCTCAAATTGGTGATGTACAACATTAAATGCCATTCAGATGCAGTCAGACGCAATAAATCATTGTCAACCTGAATAACTAAAGTTCATCAGATTCTTAAGAAATTTCTACCAGGGTATTAAAATAGATAGCAATTAAGGGAACTTAAACATCCAGCTCAAAGCTAGAGATTAGAGATAAGTCATCATTTTTATTTATATGCAGCCGTCTAAACGGATTAACATTCATATCTCAATGGGTACAGGTCAAAGATGATTCACATGCTTTTAATTGCATACAAAATTTATATATAGTCAAACAAGTTGAAGTTTGTACAGGCTGAAATATATGAGTCAATATGCTCTTGGCTGAAATGAAACATTCAGTTCACGCTCATGCTTTTAATAGTGAAGCCAGATCTTTGTGCCGGTAATGATTTAATCTTTCAAATATAACAATTAAGAATCATTCTTAGGTTTAAATTGTTATTTAGGATATGCAACAGATATAGCAATCAAAAAATTGAAGAAGATAATAAAATCTTATCTTTCTTGAGTTTGATTCTTTCACAGATATTGACGAGAGTTGCTGCTTCTCTTAGAAATATTAATCCATGGAAGCATTAGCTCATATCTCTCTTTTGTTGTAGCATTTGTTCCTAAGAAGTTGTGACTGAAGTTTATGGAGCTATGAAACTGATGCTTGCAGAGCAAAATTGAAACTTGAGGAGCCACAGAATTGGTGCTTGCAGAGGATGGAATTATGCTGTGCAAGCAGGTCTTGTTGAGAGATGCCCATTTTGGGTCGGTATCTTTCGGGATCTCAATTCGTTAGTCCATGAACCATACCGCAACACTTACTTGTATTGGGATCAGACCACCCCAAGGAACTTTTCCCTTGGCAAGCTCCCACAATACAACTCCAAAGCTATACAGATCAGATTTCTCATTCGCCGGCTCATTACGTATAACCTCTGGAGCCATCCATTGTGGCTGCAGAAAAACAACAAAATATAGCACTACCTGGTAGAAATACTCATTCCAAAACATCAAGTTAAGAAGGAAATAAAATAAGTAAGGAAATATATTAAAATGTGTTACTTCCATTCCCATTCTCTGTAGTTAAGAAGGTTGCATGTTTGAGTCGTAAGAGACCAAAATTCCCCACCTCATGCAATGTCCAAAACCCTGAGAACACGTCGTTTCCAATCTAATGTAGGAGGTTCACGTGGAAGCAACTAAAACAAACTCCCACTTGGGAGGAACTCAGTGACAATGCACAAATGTTGAAGTGAAGTTACTGCCCTCATAAACAGTAGAACATTCGGATGTCGGAGTCTCTTCATAAATAAAACCTCTTGTATGAAGGTTTGTAGCAAGTCCTCTGAGTACTCAAATTCAGAAAACACCTTAACAGCAACATTCGAGCCACACCAGAGACCATGATATATAGTCGCACATGAGCCTCTCCCAATTAGTTCACGCAGTATGTCTCCCGTAGCATTAGGCAACCCATGTTAAAGCAAATTAGTCCATAGGGTTTGTTCCTGTAGTAGCCTTTTATAAAATAATTCATCTGCCTTTTCCATTAAAACCACCCGCAACCACAGAGTTATGAAAGTATTCTCATTTATATTATTTCTTTGTGACATTTTCAGCTTGTCATCACCGTAGTCACATTCTTTAACCAGCACAAATACAATCGAATATATAAACTGCAATTCTGACTCGTACCCAAGTCTTGGAATCAGCTCATAACCCAAATCCCCGTTGTACTTTCCCCTTTTAATTTGTGGAAGAAAATCATCTTCATCACAGCTCAAACTCCAAGCTACACGCTCAGGCATTTTAAAGGCAATATACACTTCAGCTGCAGAAGAGAAATTGCTTTTCCCCACATCTCAAGCCTTTGATCACACATTCTGAATTTCACCCATTCACAAAGGCATTTATAAGCATTCTGAATTTCACCCCTTGGCATCCATAGAAGCATCAATGCACATTTAGTAATACTACTATTCATACTTATTCTGAACTTTCCGTCATAACCAACCATTAAATTCAAACACACATGGACTATAAACGAACGATAAGCAACCGTATCACAAAATCTATATTCACCGTCAAGATAAGAGTACCCCCTAATGAGTTCAAATGTTTTCCCACGGCCAATTACTTTACCAGTAAGGTTGAGGGTATGAATATTTCTTACTAGACAATTGGTGACTGATAACATTTTTTCCTTTGAAATTCACAACATCCATTTGAATCATTTTAACAAACAACATCCAAGCAGTACCAGCAACACCACCTTTGGTTAATATACAAGCAATTGTTTCACCAAACATCAAATCTGACCATTACCCATGTTCACAAACCAACTCATCAACATATTTCACATCATAAACATCCATCAGAATTAGAATTGACCTATTAATCAAACAAGAAATAAGCATATCAAAACTGAACTTAGAATTGCTTCCAACACAATAAGGATATCTTTCAATAGTTACAAAATCTTTACCACGATCAAAATATTAATCCAATTCAGATAGTTAATTCGAATGGATGTCTGGGTTGGAGTTTAGCTTGAGAGTAGGAGTTTATCTTGTGGGTGTCCCATAAAAGCTACATATAATTTAGCTCATATGTGACAAATATAAGGTCATTACTCATGGATAATGATGAAAACATATTCTCATGCTGTTTAGAAGAGAAATTTAAATACTTATTCCGCTTGATTTATTTCAGCTAAATACACATCTCACTAGATCAATATGTTTCTAGCATAAATAATTATGGAGTCAATTCTGACTTCAATATTTTAGAGCGAGTTCATGATGTATAACATCACATGTCATTCAGATACTATCAGAAGCAATAGATCAGTTCATAATGTATGACATATAAGAAGATGGATTGCAGTATTCAAGCAAGATATGTAAGGTTGATACTAGTTGAGCAAATTTAATCATCTAGCTCATTATGCAGATGTTTTATTCACAAGCAACAATTATACCTAGTTAAGCAAGCTCATGCTTTTTAAGTAGTAAAGATAGATCATGATTCAATTATTTACAGATGACAGTTAAGAATCATTCTTAAGTTTAAGTTGCTACTTAAGATATGCAACAGATGTAACAATCAAAAGTCGAAGAAGATAGTGTAAACTTATCTTTTAGAAATGTTTGTGGACCAGTAGATGTGTATTTATGGGATGACCATAAATTATCGTCGTACTTCCATCACCAGCTCCATCAACCGCTTCTTCTGATGGAATGAAGAATTTTAACTAAAATCAGTTATCACTTCTTCAGCCTTTTTATACGGCTCAAAACTCTTACTCAAACCATACAACTCAGGACATTTTACTTCCATAAGAAAACCAGCTTATCCCTAAGTTTTCTGAACTCAGAAAACTCTAGTACCCTCATAGAACCAATGGCAAACTTGGAGTAGTAGACTGGTAATGGTATGAACTTGAAATTTTGGAGAATTGGTCATTTGGGCATTTCTTCGAGCATCTTATATATGTGCAATTTTGTGGGTGATTCCAACATGAAATTGGCTGTAATTTCAATCAAATGTAAACTCCTTCCATGCATAATTCATTACAATTCAATCATGCAATTACACTCATTCATATCATGGCAACATTAATAATTCTTTGTTTACGGCCTCAAACTCATCTGAATTCATCAACAACACCTTCTTTCATCTCAAACTCGAGCCCTAATTCCTAAAAATAGCAGCAACCCGTCTCAGCAAACTCAGATTCCTTCTTAGTTCACAACAAAATAAACCATTAACGACCCATTTCCAGCTAAGAATCTTGCTGCCACAACCTTCTTCACTCACTCTGTTTCACGATAAAAACTCATAACAGATAACAACTTTTCTTTCACGGGCATACAATTATCATTCAATCCCATTTATATTTTCACGACCCATCTCTCTGCAATTTTCAGGTTCTTCCCTCTTTCTCTCGACCTGTTTTGAATGAAATCCAAAACCCGAGTTTCCGCCGTGAATGAGGGTTTTCTACTGTTTATTGATTATCTGAGACTTACTTTGTTCTGACAAAGTTCTGTATTTTCCCCTTGAACTTTAAGATCCAGCAGAGTAAATACTTTGAAATTCTGAAGCTCAGATATTTCAATCGATAAGCAAGATGTTTTAATGAGGTTTTAAAAGATGAACCAAGAATCCAGTTGTTTGAAAATACTGATAGAGAAAAATAACAACTAATAACTATTAACCACAAGGTTTTCTTAACAGAATTATCTTCATCCCTGTTTCTAGGGCCAAATTGTGGCATCCATTCTCATGGTTACCACAACCAAAATGAAATTGAAATGATACAGAGAACGAAATTGAAATCAACACAAGTAGTTTAACGTGGTTCGGAAGAGATCTGCCTACGTCCACGGGTAATGAAAGTTGGTTGTTCTTATTCATTCTAGGTTACAAAAGAAATCAAATAGAAAACCCAGCCAAAGTCCTCTCTATCATACATTTGTTTTTGTTTATAAAGGGGTGATAGAAATGACATTTACCAAAAAAGCCCCTTTGCCCTTATCTCCAAAACATTAATCAACTATCTGTTTCAACATCAAATTTTTTCACGTGTCGATGAAGTCCGCCACGTGTCGATGAAGTCCGCCACGTGTCGATAGTGATCCGTCATGTGTTAATGTTGATCTTATTATTAAATGACCCTAGTCTAATTTTGGTGCGGGACAAAATACTGCGAGCAAATGATGGTGGAGACACAATGGTGCGGGATGGTAGGCACGGTCATTATTTCATGACAGAGTGGTGCGGCAAATGAAAACTTCTTAGTTTTCGTTTTGGTGAGGGAATGATGTATGAAGACAATATGGGTTTATGTATTGCGAACAAGATGGGCTTTAGCATTGTGGGAAAATGGTGGTTTGTGGTTAGTGTTGTATGGTGGGCGTGGGAATGATTGGTTTGTGAAGTAGGTTTTAGTGTGCATGTATTCAAGTTGTTAATGCGGACAATATGGGATGTCAAAATAGTGCGGGAATGATTTGAATGGTTATGAAGCTTGAAAACTCGTTGAGTATTGTTGTTGCGTTGGATAGTGCTGTTGCATTGGGTAATAATGTTGCGGGTTTTGGCTTTGTGTTGCGGACAAGAGTAGTTTTAATGTTGCGGACAACATCACTTGATTACCACAGACATAAAATCATCACTTGAACTTGAACTGCGAACAACATCACTTGAATAAGATGGAGCAAAGTCATACGGGACTTCATTGTTGCAGTGAGGTTCATTGAACTATTAACATCGGGTTTGTTTTCTTCTTCGGACTTGAGTGCTAATAAGTTGTTGCGACCTGGTGTCACATGTTGAAATAGATTTTTGGTACCCACAAGAAATGTCAAGAAGAATTTTTGTATGTTCATAATTTCTCTGTCTAATTTTTTTTTCCATGTCTAGACTTCGACTCTGAGGTGCATTCATGTTGAAAGTGGTGTTAAAAGTTGAAGTTGAGAAAACAGAGAAATTTGTGGTAATGAACTTATAGTACACTCCATGGACAAAGGGATTGGTCGTATTCATGTATTCATGTGTGAGTCGTGTGACTGACGTTCCGTAGTCTGTTCTGTTGTTTTCATCGTCAGATGATATCTGATTATATGTAATAATGAAGGCTTCTTTAGAAGAAACACCACATGACTAAACTAAAGTATTGACTTGGTGTACCTCCCGTTAGTCAAGAGTTCATGTAGAATACAAAAGCACGTTTGTGTTTTTCTTGGTTTTATTTCCCAGAACAGTCGGTGAAAAGATCACCCATGTCCAAAAGTAATGTCCACACAATTTCTTCAATTTTCACCAAACAGTTAAAATCCATTTACTTTTCTATGTTGCATATAAGTAATAAGTTTGGTTAAATTTTAGTAAAAGGTGTCACACTAGTACATTTGGTCTCTGGAAGGTGATGGACTACTTGAATGGAGGAGCAACATCAATCTCTTGACAAACTCAACGTATTTTGGATGAAGTTAAAAGGATCTCCGTTGAACTTAAGTAATATTTTGGATTTTTTTATTTATTATAAAACTATTATTCCCTCCTTTTTTAAATGATAGGTCTATTTGATTTAACACAAAAAATAATAAAACCAATCATTTAAAGTATATTTTTATATTTTTTTCTTATTTGTTTTTGGAAGAAAAGTAGTATCTTTGTGTTTAAATAATAAAAATAGGAGAGAGAAGCGGTTTCCATGTGGACAAAGTAGTAATTTTAAAACATTTAATTTTCTATTTATGGAAACAAACCTATCTTTTTGACATACCAAAATATAATAACCTTATCTATCATTTTAAAACAGAAGAAGAAATAATTTGGCAGACATTTTACAAAAGAAGCACGAAATATGGGTGTGTTTCAGCAATGTTGGGCAGACATACCATCTGTAATTAGAAACTCAACAATCTAATACTGTTTCTTGTATTTTGGTTCCGGCCTTCTAGGTACATTAGAAGTATCTACTGATAATCTTTGTAATTCAGTTTCTTTGGTTTAAATTTTGGATATGATTCTCAAAAAAAAAGAAGAACATTTGGTCTTTACCCAAAGTTTAATTTTTTCCTTTTCTTTTTCTTCTACTTTCAACCATTTGATAATTAGAGTAGACGAGTCATAAATTATACTAGTTTGAAGGAGTTTTCTTTTATAGAATAGAATTAAATGAGAGTAAGAGGGACTTATCTAGTAATCGGAAAATTAGACAAGATTCATCCATATGCGTTGGTTTTGTTTCAGTAGTAATTATGTATGAATATGGTTTTAGCTTGTCAGTAGTGGAAAATTATTTTATTTGTATGAGTGAAAATGTTCAATTTTTCTACTTTCATTTCAAAAGTAAAGGGAGAAAGTGAGACCATTTCAGATGATATTCATTTGCTTTGATCACCACGGCAACTACAACTACTTCAACTAACATACCCCATTTATTTTGAAAGTTTAATTGGCCATAGACCATCATCCACGCCTTTCATAACAACAATGAAATATGTAAAATCGTTGCTCCGCAGATCGATTGATTTTCGGCATTTACTCATATATTTTATTTTTAGTAAAAACTTTTTTTGCTCAAGTACGTAAAATTATCACATGTCACAATCATTTTAATGTGATCATACATATCCACAAATGAGTAAGATATATATCCTGACGAATTTGGGGTTGAAGAAAAATAATTTGGAGCTACTAATAAGATAAATAGGATCATTAGGAAGTAATATTCACACACCCTTTATCCACATATTTTTTTTATAACGGCTAATATACCCTTGATTAATTAATAGTATTAGTTGTTAAATTAGTTTAATTACAATTTATTTATTTATTTATTTATTTATTATTTATTATTTATTTATTTTCAATAATTTTTTTTTTGAAAAAAAGCAAACTAATAATCAGTAGTTTGTAAACTACCGATTATACAAGTAGTCCCAAAATGAATAAAAAAAAGAATTTTGAAAATAACGAATTTTTCTACTTTTCAAATCGGTAGTTTTGGTAGATCAGATATCTACCGCTTGTGAAAATAACTCCAAATATAATTTTTTCCAAACTTATAAAATTTTAAATTTTTCTACATTCATAATCGGTAGTTTTGACAAATCATATATCTACCGATTGTGAAAGTATCCCCAAATTTAAAAATTTAAAAACTTAAAAACTTTAGAATTTTTCTACTTTCACAATCGGTAGTTTTGACGATTGATATATCTACCGATTGAAAGTAGTCCCACATATAAATTTTGTAAAACTTTAAAATTTTCAAATTTTTCTACTTTCACAATCGATAGTTTTGGAAAATTATATATCTACTGATAAAACTGATTTTTCAAGACCAGAAACCTGACTAGTTTTTGGTTACAATCGGTTGTAATTGGGGTTATAATATTTTACCAATTACCTTACAATCGGTAGTAGTCTTAAAACTTAGTCTCTGATTGTTGTTATTTTTGTGTATAGAAAACCTGTCTAGATTTCTATATGTAATTGGTAGTTTGTGATTTTACATTAGCAACCGATTGTAGTATAATCGATAGCTAATTAAAAAAATAGTTTAAGCTTGAAAGGTAGAAACATAAATTAAACTTGTGAGGGTAACTTAGTACTTTTACCATTTTTAGACACCCCTTATCCTTTGCCTTTGGATGGGTATAAATAAGTAACCCCAAATTCGCCAGGATATATATACTCATACAAATGCTTCAAAATCAATATGAATTTGTAGTGCAAGTTGCTCAAGGTATCAAACAAAGACGATGAGCTTCTATAGTTATAACGTCATTTATAACTTTCTACTAAGCATATAATCAAACAAATGAGATGCATATTTCATAACTAAAACAAGATTATGAAATAAGTGCTATAATGTAAAAAAATTTATGTAAAATTCTTACTTCTCTATTCTCTAATCTCTATATCTCATCTCATATTTTGAACAAACATGCACAAATATTTCAAAATCACCATATATCTTAAACCATAATCCCAAATGGAAAAATTCATAAGGAGTTTCGAAGATAAGTACCTAATCTACAAATTTCATGTTATACACGAATTCAAAATATCCATACAAAGATAAGAGTAGAAAGAATTCAACTTTTCAGCTACGTTATGCGGTTTTATACAATACTTTAAAAATACTTTCCTGTGTTCAAAAATCTGAAATTTAACATGGATGATCTTTATAGTGTCTAATATCTCCAGTAAAAATAGTTTAGATCAAATTATTTTTTATGTATGATGTATACAAATAACTCTTGAGCATGTCAAAAACAACTTGTTACCATCAACAATTTTTTTATATGTTAAGTAATCATGAAGAATATATTAACCATGATACAATTTTTATCAACTGACATCAAACACCAAAAATTAATTTTAGGGATCAAGAAACCCGAATTTCCAAACATTATATTAAATCGTTAAAGAAAAATTATATCATTAGTAATTCAATAAAACGAAATAAACAATGATACTTATCGTGTTTTAACAATTGTTTTTTCTTTTGATCTCTATGATAAAATAAATCGTCTTAAAATTATTCCAACACTTATATTCTTGAGTTTGTTAATGTCTATTATGTTGAGTAAATGGTGCTGGAAATACGGTAACGAGAAAAATTAACTGTGGTATAGAGTACTAGACGGGACAGTTGATTCTTATTGGTGGCCAAGTGCTGTTAATAGTTCCTATGACGTATCTTGTTGGAGAGAAATTGCGAAATCAACATTATTGATTCAACAATTCTCAAATTGTGTTTTGCAATCAGGTAATCTTATTTTGTTTTGGTATGACCCGTGGATTGGTACTCAATCTTTGAAAACTCGTTGTCCAAAGCTATTTAAAATAGCGTGTCACAAGCTTGCTACAGTTGGTGACTGTATCAAATTTACTGGCCATATTTCGAATTGGTTTATTGATTTAAAAAAATACCTGAAATAGGAGGTAGAGGAGTATATGGTTTTGTTAAATCTTATAGGTGATGAGCCTCCAACTTTGAACAATAAGACAGATAGAAGACGGTAGGTGCCTTCAGGTGATGGTTTTTTCTCGGTTAAATCGTTGTATTCTCAACTTAATTCTTGTGGCTAGACTATTTCATTCTAGCTTGTTGAAACCTAAGATCCCTTCAAGAATTTGCTTTTTCATGTGGTGTGTGGTTCATGGATGTCTAAACACCATCGATATGTTGCATAGAAAAGGAACAATGGGTTATAAATCTTGTATTATGTGTGGAAATGAGGAGGAATCAATTGATCATTTGCTTCTCTATTGTAAGGCGTGTTTGGTTTTATTTTCTACCATCATAGAACTGATCTTGGATTTTCCGAAGCCAGTATTTGATTTGACTATGGGTTGGTATGTTAAAAGGCTTATCGCAAACGGGACAGTCAGTGTGACAATTCATTTCGACAGCGGTAATATGGGTTATTAGAAGAGGCGAAATAATAAGATTTTTTACAGAAAATTATTCTTTCCTAACTGGTTTAGATTTGGGATTGGAGACGAGAAAATTAATAACTTTGGCAGCTGCAATGGGCATAAAAATTTACATAAACTTTTCATTTATGTTGCTAGACTGAAAGTTTATTGTTTGTAATTTATGTACTCCGGTCTAAAATCTTCTCTTATATCTAGTTCTTGCAAATGTTTATATCTTCTATTCCGAAAAAATAATAATCTGTGTTTTAAATTTTTTTTTCGCATTGAAAACAAAGAAAAGAGATTTATCTTTTTTTTTTACACATTTTGTTGCATAAAAAATGCCTCCCCCTATCCTTCGAGACTTGAGTAGTTGATGTCTGTTCATGAATGTTGAACTCCTAAGCATCGAAACTCGAAAGCACTGAGTTTTCGCAAAGCTTCAAACGTAAGTAGATGTAGAAATCTAACTCAAGGATACCACAAAAGGCCAAGTTAAGGGTAGACTTTTTGAGTGATAATGTTCTTTGTACTTACCTATATAAAGAAAGACGTGATTGTTATGGGACGAAGAGACCTCAAACAAAGGAGCGATAATATGTATGCGAATTTTCATAGATCCTATACGAAATCTCGATATGGGTGTTGTTTTAAGTTCTTTACATACCGCAAAAGAAAACGTCAAATAAAACCAAGAGAAAAATTTCTCCCACATTGTATGGGCCCCGCCCCACGTGGATTAGCAGAGAGCTGGTTATGGATCTCGCAAATACGAGAGTAATTTTTTCTCGATTTGTTTCGTCGGACTTTTTTTTGCCCTCTGTAAATTATTTTTATTTATTTTAGAACTCTTATATAGGGTTTATGGATTCATAGAGGGGCTTTTTATGTGAGGTTAAAATAGGATTATTAGATATAAATTTCAAAAACCACATATCCACTATATTTTTATAATGGTTAAACTATCCTTGTTTAGTTAATAATAATTATTCTAATTAATTAATAGATTAGACTACTAACAATTAATCTAAAATAATGTTATACTTAATCAAATCAAATTAGATTTTTGTTTTGGTGGGAAGAAAAAGAAAAAGAAAAAAAAGAGAATTTTTTGGAGATTTTTGAAAAACTCTAGATTTTGATTCAATCAACCAAAATGAAGATTCAACGACCGAGAATAGTCAGGTATACCTCTAACTTAAACTCTTGGCCTTTTTATTACTTAAATTTTCTAAAAAGGAAGATGTTTTTGTGATTCAAGCAACTTACGGTTAGTTTACGGTTACTGTTAGTTTATCATATAGAAACCATCGTAAATGCAATTTACGGTTATTTTTTATATAAATTTAACCTAACTGGATTTTGATAAAGGAAAAATCCAATCGTAACAGTTTTACGGTTGAGTTTGTAGCATCGAAACCAACCGCAACTCATTATGTGCATGGGTGTATTTATTACTATTTATTGCACCAATTAGGGTTGGGTTCGACCAACAATTTCCAAACGTAAATAATATTATACTTGGGTTCGATTTTTAATTCTCAGTCGTAAATAAAATAAAAAAACTCATGATATTTTACAGTTAGTTTATACCAATCGAAAAGTAAATAAAATTACGGTTAAACTTTGACTTTAAAACCAAACGTAAAAAAAATCCTCCAAATCAATTGAGCTACCAGGAAATTTACGGTTGAAAATTGACATTCGAAACCAAACGTAAACTAAAATTACGGTTGATAAAAATCAAACGTAAAAGATCAAAAAATTTAGCCTCGAGTGATTTCTACGGTTGGAAATTGACAAACGAACCCTACTGTAAAATGTCATCTTCATCTTCATTATGTAAATTTATTGTTGGAATTTGGAAAAACTAAACGTTAATTCAATGAAACCCAGTTACGTTAGGAAAACCAACCGTAAGTTCTTCAAAACATGGTTTTACGGTTGGAATTTTAAGAAAAACCAACCGTAATTTTTTTGAATACCTAATTATTTTTTTGAAATCAATCAAACAAACACATTTTAATGGGAGCAAAGGGGGAAAAGAAGAGTTGAAGGGGGAAGAAGAAGATATGGTTGGAGGGGTTGAAAGGTTTTGAAATTAAAAATGGATTAGATAGTTAGGTTTTTTTTCTTGTTTATGTTTTAATAGATTGAAGGTTAAATCAGATTTTTTTTATAGATGGAAGGATAATATAGACATTTGCTATAACCATAAACTATCCCCTAACCAATTATTTAACCAATTATCCCCTAAACTATAAGGATTCTTATTTTAACATGAAGGCGCTTATGCTTTTACCTATGCAACAGCTAAAAAAAGAAAAAAAATAGCATATCAAAAGCTTACCGATTTCGTCTTCTAAAAGTTTTTTTTTTTTGATGGGAAGATCATATCCAAAGCTAATAATCTTGTAAGGTATGCCCCGTACTGGCATCCGGTTCTATGGAATCTATCACGTGAACCTGGTGTCTCCAACGTTTACGACTAATTTTTGTGCAGAAACCTAATAAGTACCAACACAAACATTATGGAGCTTAAGTTAATCACTCACACCTTCATTAGGGGGTCCTCCTTTTGTCCTTATTTAAATAAAGGTTTAATTGTTTTCGTACATATATTAAGAAGAAAAAAAACTATTTTTTCTCTTAAATATGCCCTTTAATAATACTTTAAATCTCTTAGTTTTATTCCTTGAATCTACTTGTTTAGAAAACTTGTTAAAAATCAAATTGTTTTATGAAAAGTTGAATTCTTCGATGTTTTTTTTGGAATTGTATAATTTTAATGCAGGAACAAACGAGGAAGTTTTATGGAAAATATTAAAATCTTAAGTAAAATGGCAAGTCAAACCATGAGTATCTAATATCATATATCAAATGGAATCAACATCTCTTATGAACGGCAAATGGATAGGACTCATGTTATGAACCAAATATTGTGGATGAAGTCTGTAAAGGGGAACTGAGTAATTCTTGGCATGCGTGCATATATATATACGTCTCATGTGTGCATATATAAGAAGATAACATCGTTTAATTTCTTAGTTTCATGTACCTAAACTCTCAGATCTTAATATTCACCTAAACAAAAATTACTTAAGTTCAACAAAAATTAGTTGCAAATGGGCAGAATTATGCCATCCTAAATTAGTCTAGCTAAATTTTTCTCCCTTTTACGAGTGTTCGAAAATATTTAACTATTCTTAGTTCATCACTCGTTCTTAAAAAAATGTTCCTAACCGAACATTTCACTGGTACTATATTTTGAACCCTAATTTTCATGATTTCAAGTCAAATTAACAATAAAAAACGTATAAAAATGAAGGGGTTTGTCGGGAATTACCTTCTAAAATGCATACTGGAACAATCAGGATTTGGTTCTCTCGTTTGGGTCTCGGTTTCGGCTTGAACTTCCGCTTCAACCGATTCTTCAACTTTTTGTTGATTTGGTTGATTTGCAATGGCTGCAATCCCAGAATTCAATTGTACATTTCTTCCACAACTTTTAACACGGGTCATTTATAGACGACAAGATTAATCAACGATAAAATTCGTTTATGAATCAGCAATTAATCGTTTATGGAAGATGAAAAGGAAAAAGTGGACAGGAAGAATTTTCAAAAGAAAATTCGGTTAGGAGAAAAGAATAAGGATTTGAGTTTTTTTTTTATATATGAAATAAATTTAGGTATATGATTGGTATTAGATTTATATATGATTAGAATTAGGTGGTTATTAGATTGGATTAAGTTTAATAAAGGGTAACTTAGTCATTTTCTCTCATTATGACACCCCTTGGATGACCTAATTCTGAGTGATCCCCAAAAAATCATTCTTACTAATTAGTGGTGCTGATCAAGCCTCTAGAATATATTAACCAGTTAAGACTTTTTTTTCTGAAGCCAGTTTTTAAGAATGCCGAAAATTTGAAGAGGCTGTAATAGGATTAATTTATCCAGGTTGAGAGATATAGGGTATCCTAATGCATATCAGATGATTAAGATACCCTTTAGTAAATTATATTATCATATGACCTTTCTCATAATATTAACTTAATCTAAAAAAACCCATATTTTCATTTATTTTTTACTTGATCAAAGAGGTTAAAAAAATGAAATGTGAAGGTATAATTTATAGTTACATGTTGATATACGGAGGTTTCATAACATACGGAAAGGTAGTTCTTTAATAAGGAAACATTAAGGTTAGGTTTTTCTTAAAAATGAAGAATAAATAAGTTATACAGTTAGGTCCTTTCATGAAAAACCTAACATAACCGTAGACGATCAATAACTAGGATTTTTGAAAAAAAGAATACATTTTTTTTGTTCTTCTTCCTCTAAAATCTTTAATTATTACTCTAATTTTTAACACAAATATAAGTTAAATCTAACAAACCTATTCTAACAACTAACATTCAGTTAAGTGATCTAATTAAAATGATTAAAATATAATTAGTTAGGGCAGTTTGGTCATAATAAAAATATTTGGATAATGGATTTTTGTTTTTACTTCAAAATAACCATATTTCGTTTTATCTTGAAGCCTCTTCAAATAGTTGCATCCCTAAAACAACCTTTTTTTTTCCTTTGGTTTTCAAAGACTTTTTTCGGTTTACTTTATAGGGATTTTTTTGCCATTTCAACCAAAAAATGATTAACTTAGAGCCTATTTTCTAAGCTTTTTTTGTAATAATCTTTGATATATTTTAGGAGATGTCTGTTAAGGCTTGCATTAGTTTATAATTTTAATTATTTCTGATGGTTTTCTAGACTTTCTTTGATTTGCTCAATAAAGCTATAGGGTTGGGCAAGGTAGGTTTAGCCTCAACCGTCCGCCAGATAGTAAATATTAGGTCTACCCTCAACTTGTCGTCCACCCGTCCATTTATAAATTGATCTAATATTTAGCCAGGTTGGGTCGGGCAGGTCTTGTTCTCAGTAAAATCCACTCTGATGAAGGCCTATGTAGTTAATATATCATGGCAATAACGAGTCTAAAGCTAACAATTAAAACTCGAACAAGCGTAAGGGGTATAAATATTAAAAAAAATTGTTTTCTTATATGCACCATCCATCCAAGAAACCGTACGATGCATCTAAAAAAGAAGAAAAATTATTTTCTTATATGCGCCATCCATCCAAAAAACCCGTTTGTGTATCTAAAAAAGAAGAAAAAAACCCAACAACTACTTATAGGAAGTGACAAACTTACAATGGACGATTTTTATTCTTTGAGCAGTGAAGAAGACAATGGTAAGTAAGAAATGACATACTTACGATCCATATTTTTTATTGGAATTTGTTACTTGTTTCATTTGGACAAAGTTGAACACCAAATAGGCAACGAGCCCAAGTTATTCTAACATATTGCGCTAATAAATTTCCTTGGAAAAAAGAATCATCATAAACAACAAGTGGAAATTGAAGAAAAAAAAAATAAAATAAGAAATGTACAGTAGCAGAGACGAAGAATAGTGAAAAGCAAAGATAGAGGGAAGAAGCAAGAAGAAGAACAAACATCAAAACAAGCACCTGATTACATGAGGAGGTGAAAACTAAAATCATATTTATAGTGAATGAGATCTTACCGTGGTTTTGTAGTTTCATAGGGAATCTTACTCGGTCTGTACGGGCATGATGGACTTGTTGTGATGTTGTAATGTCTTAGGTAATATTTGACGTTTATAAATAGTGTTATGGACTATGGATACACTTACTCAAATTTTGTTTTGCATCATCACACTTGTATATTTATCATGTGTTTAACACATGAAACATAATTTTCATAATTAAATTGGGATTACTACACATTGTAAATACATAAAGATATTATGTATATCTTATCGAGTTTTGTCATAATTTTTTTTAAAAAATATTTTTTTTATAATATATGTATGATTACACTTATACTACTAATATATATATAATTTAAGAGAAACAATTAATTGACAATGTCGATTATTATATGTTTAACTAAAGAGTTATTATCAAGATTATGGAACATCACAAACGTCCACGTGCTTATTTTTTCCAGTCGATTTTCTTAGAATAACACAACGAATAAATCCATCATAGAAGAAAATGATTTAAATCTTTAAAATTAAGGTTAATTAGACTTTGGTACCTGGGTTTTGACCAGATTTAGTTTTTTACTTACATTTGTCCAACGTTAGTGTTTAGTACATGGAATTATTGTTCACCCTAGTTGACAAAGTTAAAGTACTGACTTCCGTTAGATTTTTTTTTTTAAAAAAAAAAACTTAACGCCGTTAACAGCACCGTTAACACGTGAGTGTTTTAAAATGCTTTGTTTGTGATTTTTTTCATGGGCTCAGCATCTAATGGCTATGATGTAACATTGAAGCATCTAATGACTATGATGTAACATTGAACCTACGGTAATGATTCAACCATGTTGACCTAAATTTTCTACTCCATCCTCTTCCGCCTTCACTCATTCAGACAATTGATCGAGCACATTAGGTACTTCCTAGTTGGTTTTTCCGGCAAGACTTGTTTGTTTATTTCAACTGCCATTCTCCTTCCTTGAAAATTCAATTCAATTCAACATAACCCAACATTCATTCAATCATCCAATCTTTCAGCCAAACCCAACAGAAACCCATTTGTTCAATACCCATTACTGCGGCATCATCATCCATCTTCCTATTTCAATCCCATTCTATCACCACTTCTTTAAACTCGGCAGTAAAATAACTCAAATCTTCGTTGTATTTCTCATTCAAATCCAAATTCAATTAATCACCAACAACACTTCCCATAGACCCACAAAGAATCAAACTTCAGTTCTTGACCGAAAATAACTCACGACATAAATTGGGTTACTAACTTCACTTCGATCAATCTCCTCTTCACTGGCTCAATCTACCAACCGACCTGCATCAATCTCAAATTCAATCAAAACCCATATATTATTTACTGATTTCTTATCTACCAGCATCCACAAAACCTAACGCACTATCATGTTCATCAACAACAACATATCTTCAATCTTTTTCTTCTCGGATTCATCTTCAATTCATGACTGAAATCAAACGGCCACAATGAGAGGAGCAGCAACCAAAATATCTGAATCAATTCCAGCTCGAACAGAGTACTCATGAACCTCAAACAGATTCAAATCATCAACCTCAATTTCTAAATTCAAAACTTCAAAACCCTAATCATCGATTTGAACAATTCTTCAACTTTATATTCTAATTCATGTCAAACCCATCTCTAATTCCTTTCCTAGAATACCAATTTCATCTTTAGAATCTTATCTAAAAATCTCACGAAAACCCTAATTCTATGATTCACCTCAAATCATGTTCTTCTTTGTAATTGATTCTTCTGATTAGCATAATAATCTTCTTCTTCATCTCATGATCTTAAAATCCATCTTTAATCATTCAATTTCATCAGCAATATCAACTCAAAGAAAACCCTAACTTATTTTCTCATCAATTTAACATTTCTTCACCTTCTTTTGTTTGATCAACATGAACACCACCACTAGCAACACTAACTTATTCATTCCCTTCATCTCTCAATCTCAAATCCCCCATTTCTGTCTCTCAATTTTGCCGAAAGATGAAGAGCAGGAGAAGAAAAAGGAGAAGAAGAAGAAAGAGAGGGACTTGGTTTTGGGAGGGTTATAAAAATTTAGGTAGATCTTAACCGTTCATCTTTGAGATGGAACAAGATCTAATCTAAACCGTATATCTAATCTGTTAGGGACTTGGTTTTTCATTGTTAGCAAAGTTTTTTTTTTTAGTAATTCAAATATAATTGACGAAAAAAAATGACACGTCATCAGTTCACGGGTGAACGGTGATTCCAGGTACTAAACACTAACGTTGGATAAATGTAAGTAAAAACATTAAATCCGGTCAAAACCCAGGTACCAAAGTCTAATTAACCCTTAAAATTATTGGTGAGTGGTCTGGCCATTCAAGTGGTATGTCCATCAAAGTTGACATCCTAATACCTAATAATCTGGAAGTTGATACAAGAAAATTCTTAATTAAACTTAATACATAATACTTTTAACTAAAAATTAAATTCTCAATAACTCATTAACCTTGATAATACATAAATTAATTTTTTAGCTGAATATCAAATCAACAAAATTAATATCAAATAGACTCCTCACTCTAAATAAAATAAAAATACATCATCCTAGTAAAATAGAAGTCAATCAAAACCACTGTATATCCGTTAAATATCATCTCTACTTGACTTTCACCGATAAGCAAGTCCGTAGACCCAATCTGACTTCGACGAAGTAGAGAGTAGATAAGCCCGTAAATATAATCCCGACCACCGGAATAATTATGATGAACGAATATGAGATAGGAGTCACGACATGGCTATATTGTCAACGTTAATAATCCCCATGGAATAATTTTGGGAACTGATTCTATAGAGATCGAGGGTCCCCAATTGCATGGTGGAGTGGTAAAGTTATGGTTGTTTGGGAGTGTATATGTTGTTAAACGTGGGACAATGGCTCAGTACTTAAAGTTGGATAAACAACTGAGAAAAGTGGTAAATAGAAGAAAGCCTATGAGGAACCACCGATGACTACAGCTGATTGTGCAGGAATTGCACATGATTCTTGCATATCCCAACGATGGGATTGCCAATATATGTTTGCTTCTATTGAAAGGAACCCGAACTGGGTACCTTATGGTCCACCCCTCTCATTCATTGTTGTTTGTTTATGGAGAGTCAATGCAAGTATCTCCGAGGAGGTCCCTGCGGGAGAATGGTTGGATGAAGGCTCCCCAGCACATAAAGCTAGCGAGTACCTTTTAGGGAACCTCACTACGGAGTTGGGTATGCAGAAGTACGTAGAGGTTGTTACAAATGCTTTTATTAAAGCTTCAGAGCTTCCATACACTGGAGGAAAGATAAAGGTCAGTAAGATCACTGTTGATGCATGCGGGCTACGAGTTTGTGGTGAATAAGGAGGTTGATGTCCTTATAACAGAACGCAACTGAGATATAATATATTGTCTTGCACGTATATATTATTGTAATGCTAAATCTTTATTTGTTCATGCATAAAGAGAAAAAATTAAAGTTGGGTTTAGGTGTAATACTCTTTTAGTCTTTAAACTTTGATCGATGTTTTTTAGTACTCTAAATAGTAACATTCATGACATTTTGTAAAAAGATAAGCTGATTACAATGTTCTGTTCTTCGGCTGTGTTGTTGGTAAAATTTTAGAAGAAAATGATTTTGGATATAACTTATTCATCTTTTGTATATTTGACATTTTAGTTTTTTTTCTTCTAATTACACGTTATTTTAACTTGTATGTTTTTTTTACAAAAATATAAATATGTTTCAAATGCCTTTGTAATAGAACTATTGTTATTATACTGGTTCTTACATGTTGATCAAAATAATTTATATGTTTGCTTTGTATAAAATTATTGTCAGTAGCTTGAGATTCAATCCCCAATTTTTACATGCTGATTAAAATAATAAATATTTTTATTGTATACTCCTTATGTCTCATGAAAAGTGATATTTTCATAATTGTTTTTTCAATTTAGCCTATTTTTAGGCAAAAGTAGAAAAGTTAAAGTATCATTTTTCTTGGGATGAAGGTAATATGATTTGCTTTATGAATTTGTACCATTTTTTCTTCTCTAAGATTAACTTGATATATTTTTTTTCTAATAACTATTTTTTTAAAATCCTAAATTATATGCTGACAGTAGAAAACAACCAAGCTGCTTCAATGTGCTTTGTTCTGGTTTTGTTCAAGTTCATAGTAATTATCTCTTGGTGCGGTTATAACACCAATATCAATACACGGAGAAGATGCATGGGTAGTACATTTCAAGGTATACCGGGTAAGTGTGAAACATTTTCATTTGCGAAGTTTAGTATATAAAATTTTGTATAGCATCTTAGATGTGTGATGCTCATATATAATATCATTTTCTTGGATTGTCTCTCTATAAATATATAAATATATTGACAGGATCCACAAACTGGTAACTGGTGGTTGATTATTCCCGAGGCTATATGATATTGGCCAAAGGAAATCTTTACACATTTAGCAAATAATGTTTCAATTGTAAGATATGAAGGGATAGCTGGGGTAAAAACTCAAATACCAACTCCACCGATGGGAAATGGATATTTACCTCAACTTCAGGATTATTTGAAGACATCCTATATGAAAAGAATGCAGTACATTGACGAAAAAGGATAACCTATTAACATAAACTCATCTGGAGTACAAGCCAAACATGATACGACCAATGTAGTTAATCTCGGATCTCGGTCTCGTCGCGGCCGGGACCTTGACACCTTGATAACGATATCTCGGGGAGATTATCGGTAAAATCTCGGAATAACTTCCAAATCACTGAAAGAATTTACTGAACCCATCATTCAGTAGTTCACCTTCTTTAAGGAACTCATTTATTGTATCTTTCCACCCATCATCAATGATCAGAAATCTTGCAGGACATCCACCTGCTGATAAACTGCAGTGACAAAAATACACACATAAGCAAAAAAGACTACGTCGACAAAAGGGCCATCTTTCAAACTTCAAAGAGATAACAACTGAAATTTTTATCGTTTTTCTGCAATACCTTTGAAGTCTTATTATTCCTTATGGACTGACTTCAGAGTAGAATGCATCCAAAGTACACCACCCATACCAATCCAAGTTTGTTGAAATCTGTTTGTTGCATCACAACATCACGTTAAGCAAACAAAATCTCAACCTAGAAATATCTAGTCAAAGATCACCTCTAAGTAAGAATAGCCTACTTCAATCCCACGTAATCGGAAAACCAAAAACCCAATGGTTGAACATAATCAAGATTTGTACAGATTTGTAAAAACAAATTGAAAATTGATAAACTAAGAAGATATTGCTCAGATCAGCGGGTTATCGACACACTCATTGGGGGAGACACGAACCGTTGGATTTCAACAATGTAGTACCTAGACAGTTAACAAAAGACATTCAAATGAGCATAGTAACAGTGAAATCAAAAAATCTTTAAATCGATACTAAAACTCAAAAATCCACAAATAAGATTTCAAAAATTAATCATCAATCTCTTTAACAATCCCAAACAACGAATCATAATTTTAAAAGCCATCAAAACATAAACTTAAAAGAAAAGTATGGTTAAAGTGCAGAACCACAGTTGTTACCTCAACTTTAGAAAGATTTCCCTCATCTAGAACCGTAAACAGGGCAAGCCCATTATAGGGGTAACTACAATCGTTTTGCTAGCAAAGAAATGGCCATTGAGCTCTAATGCCTGCAGTGGGAAATTCATCATGAGTAGAGTTCAAATACATAACTCCCTGCTAATTATGGAGCACATGATGGGAAATCTACCTTTTTCCAGTTTCTCGCAACATGAGGTCAACAGATTTCTGTTGTCAGATTGAAGTATACTTACATCCTTAGAAGATGGAGCAGCAACAACAACCTAAGCAAATCAGATACAAAGTATCATGCACCAGTATCAAAAGTATGTATCATCTATTGCTATAATACATCATTAGAGTCAAATGAAAACTAAACATCCTATTTTTGGAGTAATTTGCATACTTAACAAACAAAACACAAAACAAACATAACAACTAACCAACCAATGTAAAACAAATCCAAAACCCATTGTTGATTGAGCACAACATCAGATTTTTTCTCAAAATAGCACTATATAAATGAATCTGATAGTTCACATTGTTTCAAATCAAAAACAATAAAATTAACAAAAATGATCAGAAATTCATCATCATTCAATCAGAGAGTCAAAATGAAACCCCTAAACCCTAAAACCACTAACAAAAATACAAAATAGATAGAATTGAAGAAACCCTAATATGAACCCTATATAAGCTAAACAGATAAAATTGAAAAAACCCTAATTTGGGAAATTGAAATCAGAGGGAGTAATAATGTTTGTATACCTTAGAAGGGATATAATCAACAGTCAATACCTAATTAGTTATCTTCCATTATCGTTGCGACATAACCACCAGGATCACCTTCAATAATATCAACATCATTCTCATCCTTGATCTACTTATTTCCTCAATCAATTTGAAACCCTACTTGTTTGATGAACAACAGAAGATTGAAAGTATTCTCAAAAACTGAAACTGTAAAGAAGATGGAGTGAATCAATCGAGAGATAAAGATGTTCTTGGACCGTTGGATTCATCAATTAATCTGAAACCGTTAGATTAGAATAGTAAATACCCATTTTACCCTAGATTAGGTGACTCGTCTCGGCCGAGATATGGGCGATTCGGCCGATATTCGCGTTCAAATATCGTTCAGTGAAATCTCGGAAATCGTCAAGGTATTCTGCCGATACCGCGAAAAGCGGCGTTATCTCGGCCGTAACGACCGAGATAACGCATTGATAATTGATAAACTAAGAAGATATTGCTCAGATCAGCGGGTTATCGACACACTCATTGGGGGAGACACGAACCATTGGATTTCAACAATGTAGTACCTAGACAGTCAACAAAAGACATTCAAATGAGCATAGTAACAGTGAAATCAAAAAATCTTTAAATCGATACTAAAACTCAAAAATCCACAAATAAGATTTCAAAAATTAATCATCAATCTCTTTAACAATCCCAAACAACGAATCATAATTTTAAAAGCCATCAAAACATAAACTTAAAAGAAAAGTATGGTTAAAGTGCAGAACCACAGTTGTTACCTCAACTTTAGAAAGATTTCCCTCATCTAGAACCGTAAACAGGGCAAGCCCATTATAGGGGTAACTACAATCGTTTTGCTAGCAAATAAATGGCTATTGAGCTCTAATGCCTGCAGTGGGAAATTCATCATGAGTAGAGTTCAAATACATAACTCCCTATTAATTATGGAGCACATGATGGGAAATCTACCTTTTTCCAGTTTCTCGCAACATGAGGTCAACAGATTTCTGTTGTCAGATTGAAGTATACTTACATCCTTAGAAGATGGAGCAGCAACAACAACCTAAGCAAATCAGATACAAAGTATCATGCACCAGTATCAAAAGTATGTATCATCTATTGCTATAATACATCATCAGAGTCAAATGAAAACTAAACATCCTATTTTTAGAGTAATTTGCATACTTAACAAACAAAACACAAAACAAACATAACAACTAACCAACCAATGTAAAACAAATCCAAAACCCATTGTTGATTGAGCACAACATCAGATTTTTTCTCAAAATAGCACTACATAAATGAATCTGATAGTTCACATTGTTTCAAATCAAAAACAATAAAATTAACAAAAATGATCAGAAATTCATCATCATTCAATCAGAGAGTCAAAATGAAACCCCTAAACCCTAAAACCACTAACAAAAATACAAAATAGATAGAATTGAAGAAACCCTAATATGAACCTTATATAAGCTAAACAGATAAAATTGAAAAAACCCTAATTTGGGAAATTGAAATCAGAGGGAGTAATAATGTTTGTATACCTTAGAAGGGATATAATCAACAGTCAATACCTAATTGGTTATCTTCCATTATCGTTGCGACATAACCACCAGGATCACCTTCAATAATATCAACATCATTCTCATCCTTGATCTACTTATTTCCTCAATCAATTTGAAACCCTACTTGTTTGATGAACAACAGAAGATTGAAAGTATTCTCAAAAACTGAAACTGTAAAGAAGATGGAGTGAATCAATCGAGAGATAAAGATGTTCTTGGACCGTTGGATTCATCAATTAATCTGAAACCGTTAGATTACAATAGTAAATACCCATTTTACCCTAGATTAGGTGACTCGTCTCGGCCGAGATACGGGCGATTCGGCCGATATTCGCGTTCAAATATCGTTCAGTGAAATCTCAGAAATCGTCAAGGTATTCTGCCGATACCGCGAAAAGCGGCGTTATCTCGGCCGTAACGGCCGAGATTGACTACATTGGATATAGGATTGCTACAATATTTTGTTCGCTGGTAATTTAGGAGGAGACCGGGAAATGTCGATGGTATTTGGGGGCATGTGTTCTTAGAACATTATTACCATTAGAATAACATTTGAGTTTGTTATTTTATTATCGTGAAATATCCCGAATAAAAAATAAATAAACTTAATAGAATTTGTTTGGTTTGGTTCAAACTAGAATATATTTATTTTTATGGAAAAGATTAATGCCTCATAATTTATTAATATGAAATTGCTTACAATAGCGTCGATTACATTAATGAGCATATTAAGATAAAAAGTGTAATTTTTACATAATTCGAAACTTAAACTAACGAATAATGAAAAATTACTAAATATCAATAATCCGACAAGAAATTAAATGACGTTTTAATGGTTTTTAACTTTTTTTTTTTTTGTTTTTTATCAATAATGGTTTCAAATCATTATAGTTGATGTTCACTGATAAGCGCATAATTTACATATTCTTAGTGTCAAGTCCATGTTTATATTTATTATAATTATTGCATATTATTTGTTATTACGTTTGTTTTCTATTTGTGTGTCATGTTAGGTGAATCAATCAAAAGAAGTGGAAACGGCTATAAAAGTGTTAAGGAAATAAAGTCTACAAGTGAAGAAAGACCAAAGGCTAAGTGTAACTCGTCCAAAACCAGAATTTTAAACCTATTCCTTGTAGAGAATGAAGATAGGAAGCCAACGCCAAAAAAAAAAGGTCAAGCAAGTAAAAAAGTGGCATGTTTTTCTTCGCAAAATAGTGATTCACCGTTTGCTTCTGCATGTCCCCGGAAAAGGTCTATGAATATCGAGTTTAGACCATGGTTTTTTTGTCATATGAAGGTGTGGAGCTAAGGGTAAAGTCCGGCTAAATGTATATCTAAAATAACATAAATTATCCAAAATTTTCATTCAAATGCAGATATCCGAATTTATTGTCTGAAAAATACAAGGTTTAGGATACAAATATGGATGGGAAGGTAATCACATCCCAAAATATCCAATACGAATGTTTAATATAGATAAACATTTATTATATGTGTGATAATTCACCTTTCATATTTAACTCCTCATTTTTCTTACTTTTTTTTAAATCTAATTAAGATTCTTCACAAAATTACAATTTGTTTACTTTTATTTTATGTATTTGTTATGTATAATTGATTTTTATATCATAAGAACAAAATAATTTGATAAATTATTTTGTTATATTTTCGGATCGAATATTATCTGATATCCGAAAAATAAATTGGATACAATTTAGAGTAAAAATATTGATATCCGTTTGGATACAGATCGGATACGGATAGCTTAACAAAATTTCGATTATGAATAATGTGATATTCGTATCCAAATGCATCCATTTCCATCCTTGTATGAAGCACACCATTAGATTTTCATCTTGTTTGTTTGGATCTGACTCGCGATATAAACCTGATTCAGATGTCGGATCATTTGTTTTTTTATTTTTCTGATGTCTGACTCGAGGTCTGACTCGGCTCATATTTAACTCAGAGCTATTTGAGTCAGGTATTATTTTTTTTCTATAACTCTATTATTTTATTGTTTTTGAGTCAGATGTAATGAGTCAGATTCAGATGTAATGAGTTGGATTCAGATAAGTCAGATCCAGACGAGTCAGGAAAACAAACAAACAACATGTTTGTCTTAAGACCATCGATTATACAATAATACAATGGTCTAACAAAAAAGCCCTAAAAATACCCAAACAAATTTTGACGGGGGCCCAAAACTTTCTCTGAACCAACCATTTAATCTGAAAATCGGCTCATTTCCCATTGATTTTTTTCTTCATTTTTTCCCCTATCCAGAAGAAGATTCCCACGAAATAAACTGAACCCTAGTTTTTTATTAAAATCATGAGAAGAATTAACGAATTTCCACTTCAAGGTGAGTATCAAAAACACTTTGATGAACAAGAGAATGATGATACAACCGAAAGGCCGTAAACTTTCAGTGCCCAAGTTTGTACTCCTAAGCAAGGTTTGAAAAACAAGTCACAGGTCGGGTCACGATCTATGACCCTGACCGTTATAACGTGTTTTGGGCAAAAATCGCATTATCTAGGGAAAAAATACGTTTTTTGTAAATAATGACTGTGATAACGGTTAAATATAAAAAATAAAAAAAAATTATAATATGAAATTTCTATCTAACGGTTTTAACATGCGTAAAAACGGTTATAAGAGGGTCTAAATAACGTTATTAAAACGTTCTTTGTATTTTGTTATTTTATTCTTTTATTTTGAAGATTTTAGTTGTAATTTTTAATCTTTAATTTTAGAAATAAAAAATTAGGTAAGAAAATATATTTATTTTTTTTTTTAAATAACGGCTATAACGATTGTGAAAACGAAAAAACTGTCTAGAAAACTTACACTAAAATGTTATTCAGAAGAAAAAAAAACGTAAAACTTAACTTTAAAAATACGGTTACAACGTGTGTAAAAACGGTTATGACGGACCTAATTAACGTTCTTTTTTTCTATTTATCGATGTTATTTAGACAATGAAATCGGTGATTCTCATGGACACTGTCGGCCGTTTGTTTTTCAAACCTTGCTCTTAAGTCATAGTACTTCCTAATTTCTTCCAAACTCGGGCAAGCAGCATGATTAGACTATGTGAGAGCTACTAATTCCAATCTGTAATTGAGTTGAATTATCGTGATCTCTTTCATGTTAAAACTGTATGTTGTTCTTTCTGAATATTTCTGTTTATTTCTCTCTGGTTATATACTTGGGATTAGCTATTTGGGATATTGTGGACTTTCGTAATTATAAATTTATATGAAATTTTCTGACACAAAACCAACTAATTCCTCCTGGAATTGTCTTTTATTGTCGGAGCTAAGTTCTCCACATCAACGGAGTGGAGCAGCGTTAGGAAATGGTGGTCAGGCAGTTGAGGCAGGGCAGAAGAGGACAGGGGAGGTTATTGCTATGGCTAAATCTTGGGGTGAAGCATTCAGTAATGGCATCTCTTCGTATCGTGAAACTTCTTCTTCTCTGGTTCCTCTTCCTTGAGCTTTGGAAGATAACTCAGCAGGATGGACAATGGTGCAACGTAATGGGTTTGTTAAAGCTGGTTCTAAGCAAGGTTTTCAAGTGGATTGTCTTCACAAGTCCTTCATTTATACCATATTTGTGGGACTGAAATCAAAGGGGTCACAAGGTATCTTTCAAAAAACAACAGTAAGGTAATAACTTTTGTGGGATTGAAATCAAAGAGGTCACAAGTGGATTGTCTTCACAAGCTCCTTCTTTCCGTGTAATAAGTTAATAAGTTAAAAGCAATCGAAGCTTTGTAGCATAGCCTGTTTAATTGATGATCACTGAGTAGTGAACGCTTTGTTCTGCATTTCTCAACGACCAAGGTACTGCCATTCAGTTCAAATCTTCGGATATGCACTGGTTCGGTGTTATTTTGATCTGAAGTAAACAATGGTTCAAATCTTCGGATATGCACTGGTTCGCTGTGCCCACAGAGTTTCACTTTTTATACCACATCGGGATTGTTATACTGATGCATCAGTATAATTTCCAATATTTGGCATCCTTCGGTTGTCAAACCCAAAACCTTTTCCAATAGTAATTTATGTAGTTCAAATCTTAAGAAAAGAGCAGATATTCTGTTAGTTCTGTTGAATAATGAATTGAAATTGTGAATGCAAGAATTAATTATTATCTGTGTGAACTCTGCTTTGGTTTAGCTAGTATTGACTATGGTATGGTCAATCATATGCAGGAACTGTGTTTTTGTATCTTTACGTTCTTGTTATGTTTTCCTTTCCAGTTCAATCCTACTACATTTGTAGAATCCCCGCTCAAAAATTCTCCAGAACTTCTGCTGGATGCTCGAGGGCCTAGTGACCAGTGAAATGGTGAGTAGAATTCTTCCCCAAGTTTATTTCATGTGCAAGGTTTTCACTGAGCACACATTCTACTGTCCTTGCAATGAAATTTAGCCCTCTAAATCTTTTGCATTGTTGAATGACCATGGTCCTATAGTCCTACTTCAAGTTGACTTTTGTTGGTATAGAATTGTGGTTTAACATTTCAGTCTAGATCCCTGTGTGTATTTTCTACTCTCTTGTTTTTTCTCTGGAAAAATAATGGTTAAATTTTTTGTTGTTTACAGGACAAGTTTCAAGAAAAGTGGACCTAAATTTGGCAAATCGTGGGCCTTACTTACATGTCAAAACCAGTGTAACTGGAGACAACCCTTTAATGGCTGCTTGTATGGACGAAGAATCGAAGATAATGTATTGTACAAACAGGGAAACTATCTGGCCTTCGCACCATGACACGACAAAAAACAGTCTATGGGGCATGTCACAGTTTTATGTGACACTTGCCGAGATTCTACGCAAGCTCCCATTTTATGAGTAAAATGTGATCAATTAACCAACCAACAAAACTACTTATTATAAATAACATTTTATCATTGCAGAATGTATTTAGACAAAAAAACTAATATAGGTGTCATAGGTCAATTTTTTTTTTTACAAATTAGATTTTAGAATCTATCCATTTTCCATAAAGGAGCCGAATAAAACCAAAGTTTCATGTTCGTTTTTGAATTAGAGACGTCAAAAATATTCGTTATATATGGATGATGAGATTTCATTGATACATAGCCAATTCCAATAGATTTATTGAACGTTCCTATTGGCGTGCATCCAGCAGGAATTGAACCTACGAATTTGCCAATTATGAGTCTTGACAGCCCATCTTTGTCTCAGTGACATGTTTCGGTCCTTTTCCCCATTACTTATAAAAAGTGAGTCACCGGTTCAGGTACAAGATATTATCATTACCTCCTGGACAATTAGATATCCAACTCGTAATATTTGTCCCTGCGGGGATGGAGTGACAGAAGTTTTGAGAATTCAAGAGAAGGTCACGGCGAGACGAGCCGTTTATAATTACGATAGGTGTTAAGTGAAAATGCATTGATGTATGCAGCTGAGGCATCCTACCAAGCCGATAAAACACTCTACTATCCTAAGAATTAGAATCAAAATCTGCAGTAATAATATTTTGTAGACATGCATTTCACACACATAACACATCACAACATAGGATTACTAAACTACATGCGCCACATATATGGTGTCCAGGCTAAGATAAAAAAAATATGGAAGAGAAGAATCATGGAATATTTTTTTTTTTTGGAATAGAAGAAGAATCATGGATTTTTTTTTTTTTGGAATAGAAGAAGAATCATGGTAGAAGTTTTTGTATTAGTTTAGGAGGATTCATTTATGGATATTACTCAGGAATCATCGTTGGTGTCCTTTATATTTGTGAGAGAATAAATTCTGAGGTACGCGTGTCCAAAAAACTATTGGAGAAGTAACGAACTACGATGAGACGAGAAACACTGGAACAAATCCTTTTAAAGCATTAAATTGATAGCTGTAAACACGACAAAATTTGTAACTGACAACATTAATGCATGACCGACACGTTGGTTGCGGGAAAGTAAGGCACACTACTCAAAACAGACAGCATTAACTACTCGACTGACAACAGGTTGTGGAAATTTATGGCTCAATAAAGAGTAATAATGAGTATTGATGCATGACTGACACGTATCGATTTTACAAGCTGCGGAACAAAAAGAACTAAAGCATGACGTTTCACTTTAAAGGGATACGTGTCCAACATGCCGTGATTCAATTAAGACCACAACATTCATCCCAATCCAGAAATATTAATTTAAGTACAAGAATTCAGAAGAGCTGCGGGATAATCAGTGAGAAATCACGAGAAAAAAGCAGTACGCATACTAAGACTTGCGGGAGAAACGATCAAGCCTTGCAGAAATCACAAATAAACTTTGCGGGACTACATATGGCACCAAGGATGGATAAGAATAAATAGGTGGAAAGGTAGATTGGTGGGACCTGTCAAATTGGCTATAAATACCAAGCTCAAAAACTGGAAAAGGGGTTGGAAAGAGGAGGAAGCAAATAAGCTAAGACGTTGAAGTGATAACAAAGAGTATAGGTATGAACTTATGTAAATCCTGAAGTTCATTTTTATTATGATTATGTTCGTGATATTATAACATATCAGTTATTTGATGTATCTTATGGTAATATAAAATAAAATGTATACAAATCTTTTCCCGTGGATGTAGACAGTTTGACTGTTGAACCATACAAATGTTTGAGTCAATTTATTTTCAGTTATTTGTTTAATTCTCATTGTTTAAATGATCATGAGAGTTGATTTCATGATAAGGTATCATACAGAGCTATGATTTAAATACTTTTGGTTGTGATCCAAGATGCTAGATTTTTGGTAATCACAATTTGGCGCTAGAAACAGGGAAGTAGTAAAGAATTTATTCTACATGACAGAATTTTTGTTGGGAAAATTCTGAATCGTGTTTTGTTTAAAAATTCTTCCCTGTAAAATACAATGATTAAGTTTCATGTGAAAAATTGTATATATAATTGTACTCAATAAATCAGTTAATGAGTATATAAATTGGGTCGTTATGGTCATATTCTTTATTTTTATTGTCTTATACTCTCCACAAATATGAAATGATCAAGGATTTTTTTCAAGCTTGGTATTAATTTGTTTCCACGTCAACTTACAAAACTTTTACTAAATTACAAAGTCATCTGTTTTGAGTGTGATATGTTAAAACTAATTATACTATTATATTCCAATCAAATGGTATTGCAAATTTATTGAGAATGATAAAATCTTGTGAAACACATAATTTATTATCTGAGCTCTTATAGAATACTGGTAAAGAAATCACTACAGCAACATAAGACAGAGCTTAGAAAAAATTACAACATATCAAAAGGATTCACAAAAATGAGGACAGTGTCACATAGAAACATCCAAGATCAAGATGCCAATTCAGGAAATCAAGGAAGTAATGCAATAGAAGCTCCTCAACAAAGGGAAATTCTGAGAGAGTCACAAGAGCAACTACCCATTAATGATCATATAGACAATTCTGAAGATCACTCAAATAGTCGCTCATGTGAAGAAAATTCTCAAAATAGTATTGATCACATTCAGCAATTAATGGAAGAAATGGACGAGATGCGCAAGGTACAACAGACTTGTGCGGAACAAATTGCGCTTTTAACCAGAGAAAAGGCCCAGTATGGTACGGAACCATTTACAACAAGAACACGGGGGCAAGAAATAAGCTCCATTGGACTCACAGGAAGGAAAGTGAGATCCAATAACGATCAAAGAATAATGGTAGTAGAACCCACACGCCAGCGGAATGAACAAGATAAATTGAATTTAGATGGTTCAAGATTGCAAAATGACAGGTGGCAAAAATTCTATGAGGATATGGAGCAAATGCGGGAAGAAATAAAGAATTTGAAAAATAAAGAGGGTGGACGATTAGAAGAAGTGTTAAAAGAAGCTAGACGAACGCCATTGGCGCCGCATTTGGCATATGCCTCGATACCGCATGAGTGTATTAATCCTATTTTTGAATGCTATGATGGGACAAAAGACCCAACAACCCATCTGAAGTATTATAATCGCATCATGACACGTTGGGATCAAGATGATGTAGTTATGTGTCGGTTTTTTCCTTCGAGTTTGAAAGGTATAGCTTTGGAGTAGTATGATAATTTACCAGAAGGGACTGTGTATTCTTACACGCAGTTGAACCGCAAGTTATTAGAAGCATACATGTACAACAAGCCCGCAGATGCGGGGATGGATAAGCTATATTCACTTGCCTCAACGACAGAGGAAACCATCCGAAATTATACAGATCGATGGAAGACGATCTGTCAAGCAATTGGGGATGTAACTCCAGAAGTCGCTATCAATAGTTACAAATGGGGAATAGCCAATCGAGAAAGCCAACTCTTTATTGATATCCATAATATCAATCCAAAAAGTAAAGGAGATCTCAGAGATATTATTGAAAAGTGTGCAAGATTACAAGATATTCAGAGGCAACATCCGAAAATAATATCTCAGCAACAAGGAAGTGCAAAAAGAGCCAATTCTAAGAGCCGTCATCCGGATCCGGGAAGAGGTTTGCGAGAAAAACTCCAAACATTGAATCAAAGCGAGCCAAGATTGAGGAAAGAAGAAACTTTGTCCAGCAATTTGAGGAACGAATTTTCACTAAACTTAACACTCCTTATTCAGAAATTTTAAATGTAATAAAGAATATACAAGATTTTCAATGGCCAAAGTCAAAAGAGCGACAACCCGAACATACAAAGAATTCCAAGGATTATTGTGAATACCATTGCTATCGTGGTCATTCCACAAACCGATGCAGGAACCTAATAATGCAAGTAAAAAGGATGATTGATGCAGGGGAGTTAAAAGAATTTATTCAGCTGCCTGACTCCACACCAAGGTTTAATAAAGGAAAAGCTGTTAATATTCCTCAGAATAATTAAACTATTAACATGATTTCATGTTCTGAATCGGATCATACGTCCATGAGTGCGGCTATTGATAAAAAATTACATAAAAGGGTTCGCAGTCACGAAGTATTCAAGGTTGCGGAAGAGTTACTGAAGTTTGGGAAGAATTGATGGCATCCCCATTAACTTTTTCTGCATAGGAAGTGGACCAAGAGATTGAAATGCACAATGATCCGTTGGTACTCACACTGCCAGTATCGGGATGGAATATAAGGAAGATTCTTATGGATGGGGGAAGCTCTCTTAATGTTTTGTTTTATGATACCTTTCAGAAGATGGGGTTAAATGATGAACAACTAATGCCATCATGCTACACAATTTATGGGTTTAACGGATTAGCTTCAAAACCGGAAGGGGAAATCTTGCTTGATGTTGTAGCTGGACCAATAAGTATTCTGACTAAGTTCAGTGTAGTGGAGGCTCCATCTCTGTACAACGCCATCATTGGTACACACTGGGTCCATCAACTGAAAGGAGTAACATCAACGTATCACCAATACTTGCGGTTTCCAACACCGCAAGGGGAAATGGAGATAAAAGGAGGTCAAAATGAAGCAAAATTATTTTAGCAGAAGTCCGCATGAATAAAGAACGACAACAGCAGCAACAAAATAAGAAAAAAGAGCGCAAGATGAAGGCTAAAGAAGAAGCCTTGAACCAATATATGATTAAGACTGCGGGAAATAAAGCAATAAATGAAGCAAATGAAGGTAGTACAACAAAGGAAAGCACGCCAAAAATTGATGAATATATTCTTCCATCATAGCAATTAAAGGGGGCTCCCACACTTTTAGGAGCTCCCAAACCCACCTTTACATCAATCGAAGAAACTAAAAATATCAATATTGGAACAGAAGAATTTCCCAAGATGATAAAAATTGGAACGTTGATGGAAACAGAAAGGGAGTATAATTTGGTTATGATGCTAAAAGATTTTGTGGACATTTTTGCATGGAAGATGGAGGACATGCCGGACATCGATCCAAATATTATACGGCATGAATTACATATATATCCGGAAGCTACGCCTTTTCGACAACACATACGTAAAGTTGCACCTGAATATCATTTGCCAGTTGAAAGAGAGTCAAAAAAGCTTACGGATGCAGGATTCACTCGAGAGGTGCGGTATCCAACTTGGATTTCAAACATGGTGATAGTACCAAAAAAGAATGGCGGAGTAAGAATTTGTATAGACTTCACCAATTCAAACAAGGCATGTCCGAAAGATAGTTATCCGCTTCCCAGCATTGATCAGTTGGTGGACGCTGTTGAAGGTCATGAGGCTTTATCCTTTATGGATGGACAATCAGGGTACAATCAGATTGCTCTAGCTGAAGAAGATCAAGAACACACTGCATTCTTCACTCCGCACGGATTATACTGTTATACCAGAATGCCATTTGGGCTGAGAAATGCAGAAGCAACTTATCAACGGCTCGTAGATGTAATTTTTAAACCATGGATAGGCCGCACACTCGAAGTTTATGTAGATGACATGCTGATAAAAAGTAAATTTTCAAAGTATCATTTACAAGATTTGAAAGAGATATTTGAAGCTTTGCGAAAATACAGAAATGAAAGTTAATCCCGATAAATACATTTTTGGGGTTACGTCAGGGAATTTTTTGGGGTACTTGGTCACCAAAAGAGAAATTGAAGTTGATCCGGCAAAGGTTCAGGCCATTGTTGATATGCCATCTCCAAGGAATGTTAAAGAAGTACATAAATTAAATGGTTGTTTGGCCGCACTCGGAAGATTTATTGCTAGATCATCGGACAAATGTAAGCCCTTCTTTGATGCATTGAAAAAGAAGAATAAATTTGAACGGAATGAGGTTTGTGAGCAAGCTTTTTCAAGTATTAAAGTTTATCTTACCATATTGCCTGCATTACAAAAACCAGAACCTGAAGAGGTGTTTGCCTTGTACATAGCCGCAACGGAAGATAATGTAAGCGCGGTATTGGTGCGAACAAATGAAAAGGTAGAAAAACCCGAATATTACATCAGTAAAACTTTCAACCTCGCAGAAAGAAATTACACAAAAATCGAACAGTTAATTTTAGCACTGGTTTTTGCTACCCAGAAATTACGCACATATTTTTTGACACACTACGTGCGAGTGCCAAGTAAAGCTCCTTCGGAGTATGTACTGAAGAATGTGGGAAAAGTGGGAAGAATAGCAAAATGGAACGCACAACTCGAACAGTTCCACATATTATTTGAGCTACAAACTACGCAAAAGTCGCAAGTCCTGGCTGATTTCCTTGCGGATTTTCCTTTAAATGATGATTATGAAATTCAAGGGTTGCCCGGATTCGAAGAGGATGATCCTCAAGATATCCTAAGCTCCGTAAATTCCCGAAGATGGGAAGTATTTGTTGATGAGGCTAGAAACAAAGAAGGTGATGGAATGAATTGGAATTGTAATCACGACTCCTACAGGGGATCGAATGATACATTCATTCCGACTAGAGTTCGATGAACATACAAATAATATAGTGGAGTATGAGGCTGTGGTTCATGCCCTTAGGCTCATCATTGAATTGGGGATAAGTGATGTCCGGCTCACAAGTGATTCACAATTAATAATTCGACAGGTTGAGTTAAAATATCAAGCGCTTGATGAAGACCTGGTAGAATACAAAAATCTTGTGCAAAATTTGGCGCTTCAGGTTCCAAATATAACCTTTCGGCTGTCTAGAGATAAGAATCGTCATGCTGATGCATTAGCATTTATTCCTTCAATGATAAGGGATCAGAATACATCAGCAATAAAAATTGGGCGTATTTATGAACCATCAATCAAGCTGTGGGCAGTTGAAAATGTTGAAGAAGAAGTGGAAGAAGATATCGAAGATGCAGCTATACAAGATAATGCAAGTTTTCCACAAAAAACAGAAAATAATTTAACCAGAGAAGATTGGAGAATTTCAATACATCAATATTTTCAAAATGGGGTATTACCCGCAAGCACTAAAGAGGCAAGAAAGGTGCAATCAAAGTCTGTGAATTACCAGTTGCGGGATAAAATCCTGTACCGCAAATCCTTTTTAGGTCCTTTACTTTGATGTTTATCACGAGAGAAAGGGCAACAGATTCTCAAAGATATACATTATGGAGATGCGGGAAATCATAGTGGAAGACGATCATTGGCTTTGAAAGCAAAAACGCAAGGATATTATTGGCCATTTATGCATAAAGACGCAGAAAACATGGTAAAAAGATGTGAAGAATGTCAGCTATGCGAAAAGAATAAAGGCTCCTGCAACAGAATTAAATTCCGTACTCAGCCCCTGGCCATTTGCAAAATGGGGGATAAACATTGTTGGACCATTAGTGGAAGGTACTCAAAAAGAAAATACTTGATTGTGGCTACAGACTATTTCACTAAATGGGTTGAAGCCAAAGCTCTTGCACATATTAGAGACACTGATGTTTTTAAATTCCTATTTGAGAATATAATCTGTAGATTTGGAATTCCAGTAGCCATAGTCTCGGATAATGAACATCAATTACAAGGGAAAAATATAGATATGCTTTTCGAAGCATTTAACATTCAAAAGAATAAGTATACTCCACTCTATCCGCAAAGTAATGGGCAAGATGAAGCAACAAATAAAACAATTGCTGGGAATTTGAAGAAAACTCTTGATGGCCATCATAAACGATGGTGTGAAAAGCTTCATAATACATTATGGGCATACCGCACAACAAGAAGGGAATCCACTGGAGAATCACCATTTCTTCTTACTTACGGAACAGAAGCAGTTATTCCAACGAAAGTTATTTTACCCACTACAAGAACAGAAGCATGGGAGAAAAATTTAAATTCAGATTTAATGCTAAAGTTGGATGACTTAGAAGAAAGAAGAGAAGTTACACTTCAAAAAATAGAAAATTATCAAAGAAGATTGGCAAGGGAATACAGTAAAAAAGTAAAGTTGCAGAATTTTATGGAAGGACAGTATGTCCTGCGGCAAATCCCGGAATACCAAAGAGATAAAAAAGCAGGAAAATTTGCACCTACATGGGGAGGACCTTATATTATACAAGGCATTGTGGGACAAGGATCATATCATTTTCGGAATATGGATGGAGGAATTTTACAACGTCCTTGGAACGCGCAATATCTTAAACCATATTATCCTTAGCCAATAACGCAATTGGGCAACAGTTGGAACTCATAATAGGTAAAGCATATCAAATGTAATCTCTCTAGAAGATCCAAGTAAATGTTTCTCACTATAGGATTTTTTGCTATAGATATACCTAACATGACATTGATTATTGTACCAGGTACTATCCACTTCGGTAAGTATTTACAATCAGCAATGCATTTCTACAATAATTTGGTTTCATATTAGGTAAAGCTACAAATGCAACCTCTCTAAGAAAATCCTTGTGAATGTCTATGAGTGTGTGACTATTGGATTTTTCGCCAACAGGGGTGCCTAACGTGATATTAATTGTTGTATCTTTCTCCAATTTAGGAGACCTTCAGGACCACATCCTAATTTCCTCCTGGCCCGAGAGAAGTTAGACATGTGTTACACCCACAATATAACTCAAGGTACAAAATTTCCTTGCGGTTAAATAAATCACACTCGTACATGAATTAACAATTAATATATATTCAAAATCTGTTTTGCAGGGATAAAATCACAAGGAAAAGTGAAAACGCAACTACAATCTAAAGATAAAGAAGAACGAAACAACAGTAAATAGGGCTGTCAATCCCAATATGAAATCCGATAGCCGTTTCCGATAATCCGGGATCCTATAGGGTATTATCCGATATAACAGATATCGGATGTCGGAAGCGGATATTTCTATCGGATATTTAGTGTTATCGTAACGGAACCGGCTAAGCCAGTATCCGTCGGATAATATCCGTATCCGATAATTAAGTAAAGAGTAAAGACTAGGTATACGGTTCTAACACTTCAGTTCTCTTCTCTTAGTTCTAGCTCTCCCTCTTTTTCACTTCAGTGAACAAATTTCTTCACGATCATCTCTCGGATTTCTCTTCACGACCATCTCTCTCAACGGCACCACTTCATCACCACCACCTTCTTCTTCCTCTATCGATTATCGTCACACCACAACCCACAACAGGTATGTAACTGAATCTTAAACATGATTTGCAGACCTGGATCTGTTTTTAATTAAGGTGGAATGTTCTTAAAATTTGTTCTATGACATCTGATTTTGTGATTTTATTGTCTTGCAGTATATAAATTAGTTCCCTGAGGTTGTGTTGGAATATAGTTTCATCAAATAATCAATGAAAAGTTTGTTGAAACATTTAAGTTTCAGATGTTTAGGTTCCAACTTGGATTCAGGCTCACAAGTTGCATTATGTAACATTCAGGCTCACATAAGGTCAATCTGTATTTAAGTTACTTTGGCCATGTTATTTTTTGACTATTTTTAGGAATAATGTCTATTTGGTAAAGTTAGGGTTTTGTTTGGAGTATGTTTCTTCATATGTTCGATTGTTTTGTTTTATTTTTTTGGTGTTGGATTGACTTTGCATTTCCATGGGCATTGGCTTATCAATGTTGAAATGAATATTTTTAGTGATTTGCACTTGGGAATGAAAGTCAGATTGTCATGAAATATCACCAAATGGGGTAGTTTAGTATGTGGGAAAGAGGAACATTATGTTAATTAGAGGACCATTGATGTGGATATTGTTGCTGAGTAATAGAGAATTATGTAAAAGATGGAAATTGTCAGTCATTTAAGATCAGGTGCAAGGGGTTGGAGTGTACGTAAGAAAAGAATGACTCTGAGGGTTACCAATCTATTCTTAACATCGTTTATTTTACTCCCTGATTTGACAGTCTTTTAATTGTTTATAGGGCTCTTCTTATCCTACCATGTAACTTTAATCAATTTTTTTTATTTTATTTTTTTCTCCCTGCAGAAAAACCTCCTGTAGAAGTTGAAAATTAGAAAAATAGATCCCTTGCATCTTGAGTTTAGGAATTAGGATTCATGTTTGTGGGAAATGTGAAAGATGTTACCTATCTCATGTAGTTGTAGCCAATTGGTGTGTAAATTCAAGTATATAGTTAACATAAATAAAACCTTGTAGGATATTTCTCTGTACTAAGTATACTACTTCTGCTTTCCAATATTCCTATGTTTGAAGTTTTCGATATCATACTGAATGAAAATTGTCATGGCCTCAAAACCCAACTCAAATTCTTCCCACAACTTATTTAAGTGGAGTGAAACTAAATTCTCAACCACAATCATCACAACACAATTTTGTCCAGACACATGTAGTTGGGATTACGGTACATTAATGAACCATATGCAACTCTAAGGTGGAAAAGTACCTATCTATGCATGCCATATTCCTTAAGACAACTATAAAAGGGTGACTGCATTTACAGTTTTTAACCTCATTACCAAACACAAGAGCTCTCTCAAAAGTATTCAAATTTAGAAACTCTAACTAGAGCCTAGGAAAAATAGTTCTTCTTTTATCTTAACAGGGACATGGCTATAAGCAAGTCACTCCTAGCTACTATTTCTATTCTTATTTTCTTTATTTTTGTGGTAGAAAGTAGGATTGAGAGAAATAATTTAGGCTTGGGTCTTGGAGAGGGTTTGGGTTTGGGTCTTGGGGTTGGAAATGATAGTGTTTCAGCTTCTGGCTCTGGCGCAGAATCTGGGTCTCTGACTTTGCCAATTGTTGGTTTTATTTTTCGTTCTGAATCTAGGTCGGGTTCTGTTTCCGCTTCTGGTTCTGGTATTGGAGTAGGATCTGGTTCAGGTTCATGTTATGGAAGAGGAAACTGAAAGAAAGTTATGTATGCAAGGTTGTTACTATCATCATAAGTTAAACTTACTTCACTGTGTATTACATTAATAGTGAAAAATAAAGAAATGGTTGTTAATATGTTTCATACATAATTATGATAATATGCATTCTGATTAGCCAAGTTTGATTAAATTTCATAAAAAGGAAGACATAGTCCAAATCCATGTGTGCCGTGTAGGATAAGAGACTGCAGGCTTGAGAGGAAAAGCATGAGATTCAATATCGAGCATCACTGACTAATTATCCTAAACTTTATAATTCAAAATAAAATATCTATTTTGGCTCCAGAAGTTGTTCAAGCATTGCTTTGCCTAGGTGATTGGTTGACAGATCTCAACCACAATGCTAGTACTAGTAGTACAGGTTAGTACTTTCCTTTCTTTTCCTTTACTTTCATATTACTTGCACTGCCAACTAACAAATTTTAGTTTCTTTGAAATGCAGATGTACTTTGAAAGCTACATTGCAGGCGCCATGCTGTATCTCAATGAGTCAATGACAATGCTAGTAAAAATTTCAGTTTCTTTGTGTTTTGATATTTTCTTTTGTTGCAAGAACAATAGAACATGTAATTTATAAACTGTGATCATTTGTGTGTGTTTTGTATGCGTTTTAATTGAATTGTGAACTGGAAATGCTTAAATGAACTGAAAAAATTGAAGTGAAAAAATAGGTTTATAAGATTTCTATCAGCTATCGGATAATATCGGATATCCGATAAGCTTAACGAAACGGAAACGAATATGAAAGTTAAGATTCCGTCGAAACTTATCGGATATCGGAACCGGCTGAGCCAATATCCGTTTCGTTAACATCCGTTGACATCCCTAATACTAAAGAAAGCTAAGGTGCGGGAAGAATGCCTTCAAAAGGAGGATTTTCTGGGAAATTTCTGCGCTTGTAAACTTTTGTAAATCCATCAGCTTTTACTTGGTCAAGGGTGTTATTGACCGCTTGAGAAATTTTAGATTTAGATTCGATTCTTAACCATTTAATATAAGTTTTTCTATTTTCAATCTCCACTTTGAATTGATTTACTTCAGTTTCGCAAGCTTGGACTCTTGATTTCCAAAATGTTATATTTCCTCTTTTAGTAGATAAATCCCGAATAAGGCTTTCATTCTTTGAAGCTTCATGTTTTAGAGTATCTTCAGCACTTTTAACCTTAGAAGATAAAAGCTCAACTTGAGCAAGCGCTTCGCTGACCTTCGTAGAAGCAAGCTCTAGCTGGGTCTGTGCTTCGTTAGCTTTGATTGAGGCAAGCTTCAACTGCTAATTGAGTTCCTCCATCCTGGCATTTTCCACAATGAGCTCTTCCTCATCTTTATCAGCTCTAACAGTTGCAACCTTAAATTTTTTTCAAAAACCTAAAACAAAAATAACGGATTAATCAATGCGGGAATAATATTGAATTTTAAGCTTGCGGTAAAATGGGATACCTCTTGCGAGGGATTCAAATTCTACTAATTCACGACCCATCGCATCTTTTGTAATATCAAGAAAATCATAGTCTCCCCAAAGTTTGTTGTAATTGGTCTTGAGTTGTTCAAGATGCTGTTGACATTGAGTTAACTCTGCTTCATTATCCCGCAAACGGTTCAATTTGGATGTGCATCTCGCCATTTTTTTGTGCAGTCGGAGAATGTCACTGTCGCGGTGAAGAACATAATCAGATAACTTACGGATCATAACCTGAGCACCCGTAAGAGCTTTTCCTTTAGCATAAGCCTCAGAAGCTGAGTTGTCTCTATCTTCAATGAGCTGAGCTATATGCGAAGAAAGTTGTGAATGGTGATATGATCCAGAACGGGAAAATCCCGCAAGGATATTTTTCCGCTCCACACAAAGCTTGCGGTTCTCTTCTTCCAGTTTGTCATATTTTCCCCATGCCTCAGAAACGCAATCTTTGGTCCACAGTAAAGTAGCATCAAACTCTATTTTCTTGTGACCCTTCTCTACGAATAAAAGTCGATGTTGAGATTCTAACTCATTATACTTTCGTATGATCGACTCATGACTATCAACAAGATCATTAAACTTTGTCTTGACTTCAACATTCTCGTTTAACTCTTATAACATGATCTTTCAATTGCGTAATTCTACGCTGCATCCTAGTTACAAGTTTAGAATTCCCCGCTGATCCCATAAATTAATTCAGAAAACAAGTGAAACAAAATAAGGAAAAGTAATTAAAAGAAAGAATAAAACCTTGGTTCTGAAGATTAAGCACTTGTTTGTGGAGCACATCATTTTCCCGTTTCAAATCCAAAGCGTCAGTTTCTACGACCCTAAATCAGGACTCCATCATGGTAGACCGTGCTTTGTAGAATTGATACGCGGTATGTACCGCACTTTGACCTCGTCCAAGCTGCAGAATTAATGTTATGATTAGAGTTAAAATAAGAAGAAATCAAAAGGGAGAAAAGAAATTAAAATACCTGTAGAAGAGCTTGTTGCGGAAAAGAATACACTTGTCCGTCCGCAAGTGCGAAAGTTTCCGCGAGAGAAGAAGGTTCGGTGATGCGGAATAAGGGATCAACAGCTTCACCTTG
>JAJJMC010003991.1:9371246-9386520 GCA_023531435.1 Papaver californicum
ATTTGTGCTTTAATTAATTTAAAAAGAATTATCTGATTAATCACATAGGTTGTTAGATTTTCCTGATTCCTGGTACGTTTAAAATTATTCAAAAATCATATTTAGGTTATTTAGTCTTTTTCTTACTCCTGAAATTTTCTAGAGTTAATTAGAATCATTATTTTCTAAAATCATTACCTTCACAAGTTCGAGAATCGAACCTCTTTTTACCACTATATAAAATCACATCAATGACTGACATGTATCGATTTTACAAGCTGCGGAACAAAAAGAACTAAAGCATGACGTTTCACTTTAAAGGGATACGTGTCCAACATGCCATGATTCAATTGAGACCACAAAATTCATCCCAATCCAGATATATTAATTTAAATACAAGACTTCAGAAGAGCCGCGGGATAATCAGTGAGAAATCACGAGAAACAAGCAGTACGCATACTAAGACTTGCGGGAGAAACGATCAAGCCTTGTGGAAATCACAAATAAACTTTACGGGACTATATATCGCACCAAGGATGAATAAGAATAAATAGGTGGAAAGGTAGATTGGTGGGACCTGTCAAATTGACTATAAATACCAAGCTCATAAACTGGAAAAGGGGTTGGAAAGAGGAGGGAATAAATAAGCTAAAGACGTTGAAGCGATAACAAAGAGTATAGGTATGAACTTATGTAAATCCTGAAGTTAATTTTTATTATGATTATGTTCGTGATATTATAACATATCAGTTATTTGATGCATCTTATGGTAATGTAAAATAAAATGTATACAAATTTTTTCCCGTGGATGTAGACAGTTTGACTGTTGAACCATACAAATGTTTGAGTCAATTTATTTTCAGTTATTTGTTTAATTCTCATTATTTAAATGATCATGAGAGTTGATTTTATGATAAGATATCATACAGAGCTATGATTTAAATACTTTTGGTTGTGATCCAAGATGCTAGATTTTTGGTAATCACAATATTCTTGATGATTTTCAGTCTTACAAGAAGTAAATCTGAACACGGGTTTCCTCGGTGGGGTATTCGTATTCGGTTGTATTTTTTCAAGAAATGAGATTGTAAATTGAATTTAGTAATAATAATAAAGCCCATGTTTTTTTGGTTTCGACAGACTACCGCCAATGAAGCCCATGTAATTTAGTGGTTGGAACCCTTAAGCAACAGTACTAACAACATGAGCAACCATGGCAGTGTGAATATTTGATAGTTGGAAAGATATAGCACTTTCGACATATAAGAAGGCTTGCAATAAACAAGCAAACATTCAGTTGCTTGAATGTCTTCTGATTTATCATTCAATCAAAAAAGCAATTAAATTAGCTGCAAGCAAAGCAAAACAACGCTATTAAGTTTTGATACGGACCGGCATTAAGACAAACCTTCTAGTTAAGGAACTATTTGCAACTGCATGCATCTCCTCTGAGTGAGTACATGGAAACTTGAAGTCTTCAAAATCATTATATAAACCTCACATCTGAAAACATTCATAAATTGTAATCCACTGAGATATTATTAAGAAAACCTTCATCACTATCAGCCATTAGTCAACTGCGATTGTTTAACGAATTGCACACTTTTCTCTCTCAAATGGCACAATCATAAAAAGTCGTCACATGATCAAGGAGGTGGTAAGTCGTTACTCTTCTTATTATGTTAATGGAAGTGATTTAGTTTTACCTGATTCTACATTTAAGATTGTATAATCAGGTTTAGTTTTACTCTCCAACTTCTTATTCTTCTGTTTTTTTTTTCTCTCTTCTTAAAATTTTAAGATTTGGGGGGTCTGCTATGTGGGTGGAAATAACGCTTAGAGTATTATGTGAAAAATAAGGCAATCTCAATTATGCTGACATACATTTTGAAACTTTATTTTTGATATTGTTGTATTGATAGGTAAATCATCCATGACAAGTAACTACGAGCTGTTTGATGTGGTTGTAATATGGGTAAAAAGGATTCGTTGCTCGGACTTATTAAGATTGATTCTAGATTTAATTTTAAGTTAACCTAGATATATATACAAAAGTTGATAATAAAATTCGAAGTTGCTGGGACTCAGGATTCCACCATTATTCATAATCTAGTGATGCAAATTTCAATTCTTAATAATTATAGCTCTTTTATGGACTCTATTTCTTTGCCAAAGGTAGATTTCTAAAACATCAATTGTAAATCATAAGCATGACGCATCAAAAACTCTTAAGGCTAAGCATACACCATCAAACAAAATCACAAATAAGAATATCATAAATCAATTAAAATAAGTGCAAAAAATTATAAAGAATCGAAAATAGTTACCAAACAATTGTGAAAAATAACTTCCTCCATTGTCCCAGTGTTGGGTTTAGCTCATCACGCCAAAAACACTCTCAAAAGATAGGTGCATAGCTCAAAAGTGCTTGAGAAGAAGAAAAATACAAAAAGAACTGACCAACTGAGTCGCAAAAGAATTAAAATAATTTATTGAATCTACGACAGACTCTAGACGCAGTTGGAAAAGGACTGTCTTCCTTTGTATTAAAACCAAAATTATTGCATTTACTGTAGCAAAAACTGGTGTTATAACTTATGAATTTGAAAGAATAGACAACGGAATCAACAACAGTTTTCTACTTTTAATCACGGTTTCTTCATCTTCTTCACGTGATAAACTTGCAGCAATAACAAATTTTTAGGGATTTTGATGTCTTTGAATCTGGCCTCTGCCAACCCCCCCAAATACTTTCTCTTGACTCCCTATTTATACTAGAACATTAATCACCCTCCAAATCTTCCAGAAACTCCTCCGAATCTCTTGAATATCTTTTTTTTTTTTAATCACGACAGATTTTCTTTCTCTCGATACTTTTGATCCTAATTTGTGTTTTCTTTGAACAACTCTCGGTATTTAAATCACCAGCAAACTTTGATGATGTTACCATATTATACAGCTCGAGAATAATACCCTTAGCTCGAGTATATTTTTTTTCCCATCACAATCAACCCGAGAATAATTCTCTTCTTTTTTTAACGATAAAAACTAATCCTTGAGAGTTTCTGTTTTGATTAAATGCTTCTAAACATGTGTAGATACTCCTAAAAATTAGGCAAGAGTATAATCTTGCCTTTAAACAGTTCAAAATATCCAAAAATATCGATCACAGATTCACACTGTTTGAATTGAAAATTTCCCGCCAAAGTTGAATTTGAATTTGAAGAAGGTGGGTGCCTCTAACACTTGCATGTGTGCCTTTATCATTTATTAGGGGTGCCTTTATCCAAAATGAGGGTGCCTTTAACATTTTTAAGCCAATTTTCCACCATCATTTATTCTCCAAAAATAACCACAATCACAATAAAATGGCATTATTAGTATACAATCGAGCACTATCAATATAAAGAATTGAGACAAATCAGACACAAAAATGTGTCTATCAGTGTTAGTAGGTGTAGTTTTATTTTTCGTGGTGTGTTTTGGGTTGACTTGGATTTACTTCAACAAACAGAATATCAGGGATTTCTTCATGCGTCTACAAAAAGTTTTCATTCTCCCGACTCTTGTCTACACCGACTCAGAAAAAGACCAGAAGTATGAGATGTGTGCTATCTACTTGGATGAATACGAACTAGGTGATGTCATTAGCATCATACCATCTTGCACCCACGCCTTCCATCAAAGCTGCATTCCGGTTGATTACATGTAGAAAGGAAGAACATGACTTGTCCAATTTGTAGGATCAAACTTTCATTATTACCACCAGTATAAAATGTAAAAGTAAAACATTATCAATAATAATAATAAAAACTTTATTATCAATGTTTATTTATTTATTTATTTTGCATTGCTACTTTTCTAAATTATCATTATGAAATTTATTTAGTTAAATTTTATTTTTTTGATGATAATTACACTACCCAGTCTTTGTGATTATTTCTTTTGTGTATTGTTTTTCATCAAATTATATATTTTCTACTATTTTTATTTTATGGTAAATCTCGTAATTATCTTCCGGAATTAACTGTTTTATTTTCTCGTTCTAATGTCTGAACGAGATTGTTCTTATAATATATATTTTCTCGTTCTATTATCCGAACGAGACTGTGAGACATTAAAAGAAAGCAGACGTAAGGTTCTAAATCTATTTCTACCACTTTACTTATTTTTTTCTCTCTTAGAAATGAAGATTTCTTCGATCCTCTTCTTCATTTCCATCTTCCTACTTGCCAGTTAATTTTTTTTGATATTCCTGTGAGGGTCAAAAGGTGAATGGAGATTAGAAATTATAACACCCCCATTTTTCGCATGACGCATACTCTAGCATGTGTCATTGAACGATATGAAGCTTCATCTCAAGCTTGTGAAGCTTACTCATTGATGCATCAAAGTGTGGATGCATCACTTGGCTTGGTTACAAACTATGGATGCGTCAATGATGCATCAACTCAAAGTTGTGATACACACTTGGTGCAAGTGATGCATCATCTTGGCATTATGATGCAAAGCCTGTCTTATGTTGCTTGCTAGTGGAAGCATTATGATGCTAAGAAATCATTATGCTTGGCCTTTACCAAGAGATGCAACATTAACGAATGTTTTTTGCCCAAGGAAATATATAATACGGATGCATTATTAATATGTTGTGATGCTTACTAGAGGAAGCATCATTGTCTCTATGTTGCTTACTAGAGGAAGCATTATAGTGTTTATGTACTATTATGTTGTGATGCTTACTAGAGGAATCCCTATGTCCCTTACCCAGGGATGCGTCACTAAAGTGGAAGTTGGACAATGGAAATACCCTTCAAATCCTTATATGTAGAAATATCGGTAAGACATATATAGAGAGAAGGTGTTGGTTGGAAATCGAGGATGCTTACCCAATGAAGCATCACGGTAGCTATGAAGCTTACTCGAGGAAGCTTCATGATACTACAACATCATTATGTTTATCGTGAATTGAGGTGGAAGTTAGTACATAGCACCTGCTCTTCAATTCCAACTTTGTAGAAATATGCTTAAAAAATATATAGGGAGGGGGGTCTTGGTTGAAGGTGCATGAGCGGTAATACATTTTTATGCGATGTTGCCTATACGATGGTGCATACCTGATGTGTAAGCGTCATTGTGCTATGTAGCTTGAATGATGCTTTCCCATCATTCAGTTGTGTTTCTTACTCAGGAATACATATTTGCATACTAAGTGGCATTAGTTATGCACAATCTTGTTAAATATCTTGCGAAAGTCCCTTGGCTATACAGACTATGCTTGCTTGGCTTTTGGCCTTGCCACACAAGTTAAAAATTGTTAGTGACATAGATTGTATATGCCTAAGCATATCATTCCGTGAAATTTACTGTTATCACCTGATTAAGGTTTGATAACAACAATTATCACAAGATTTACCTGAAATTATGTTGGTGAAAACAACACCTATCAACTTTTTTAGGCTTGAAAAGTGTAATTATAATTTTATTTTAAAAAACACGTTTATGTACAATTCTATCTATTTATTTGATATGTTTATGTGCAATTCTCTTTAATCATTCTATTTTAAAAAACAAGTTTATGTGCAGTTCTATCTATTTATCACCAATTTTTGGTTAATAACTTTAATTACAACCAGAAGTACCAGATTTTAATGTCCAGAAAATATGGAGTTATCACCTGATTAAGGTTTGATAATAACAATTATCACATTTACTATTATCACAAGATCTTCAACAACTTTAAGTTGGTGAAAACCACAATTATCAACTTTTTAATGTGTGAAATCACCAAATATTTCTCAGCAAGATTGTTATAACATTAACTAATGAAAACGGCATTAACCAATTTCCATAACATACTTTTTCTTTAACGATCGAAAAGTATTAGAAACCAGTGTTTAAATAGTAGAGAGACTATTTGTACTTTACCAAATATAACGGTAAAAATTAATGACCAAAATAAGGTATCCAAACACAAAATTCTTACTCTTTAACCGAAATTAGATGTTACTCTTAACCGAAATTGATGGAGAAAATAATATTTTCAATTAGTTTTTTAGTAGATAAGGTAATTAGAGGTTATTAATAGGAGAATATTTCGCACTGGTTAGTTTAACCAATTAAATTGGTAAACATTATTTTAAATAAATTTGTTAAAATAAGAGGACGAAAGGTATTTTAGTCATGCCAAAACTATAAAAAGCTAAAAAATCAACTAATAACTTTCTATTTTTGTATTAATAATCTTGTATTTTGGGTTTTAGATATAAAGTTATAAACTATCTTAATGGTGGGTTTTGAGAAGAGAGAGAGAATTCATTCTTGGGCTCTTCAAATATTTCCACACTAATAACCATACCTTTGATCATTATCACTAATTCAGTGATTATAAACTAAAAATGTTTAATCCTTTAAATTAAAGTTTAGTGATTTTAGTATAACGTTATGCGAATTTAATAGGGATATGATCCGTTCACATGGTAATTCTCACAGTATCTTACAATTTCTGCGCCAATGTGTTTATAAAACTCAAACGACAATGAATTTAAAATTAAGTTTTTGGTGATATGTTCTTATTATAATGCTCTATATTCCTACCAAAAATACAGTACATTCCAAGATACCAAACTTCAACATTTACCGATTTAATTTCAACCGCTAATTTTTAACATAGTAGATGGAGGTGTATACGTTTCGGATTGTGCTAATTTTTGGTAGGAATGTAAAGCGTTCTAATAGAATTTATTACCAAAACCTTAATTTCAAATTCATTTTCGATTAGGTTTTATAAAATAACTGGCACCTAAATTGTGAGATAGTGTGAGAAATACCATGTGAACGAATCTTCCTCATCTTTATAAGTGTTGTTATAAGGTTGAGTGTGTCTTAGTTTCATAAGGATTCCAAACTAGGATGCAATCTTAACGGCTGGCAAGTTGGCGGATTTTAAAAGTCACCTTCTCCTTTGCATAAGGTGTATAGCGGCAGGAAAACCCACATCACACCCAAGTGATCCTAAGGTAGTAATTATACTGTCAATTTAGAGTTTATGGCCATGATTCACGAGTAAACAAGCAAAATAAATGACACAGGAAGTTTACGTGGTTCGGTGTTAAAACCTACGTCCACGGGAGTGATTTCACTATGATTGGAAGACGGTTACAAGCTCTCAATGATGTTCTCTCACTAACTCTCTTTGGCATACTAAAAATTCTCAACCCTATTTTACATTGTTTATTGTCATATATATAGACAAATAATAAAAGTGGGGTAACAGCTCACTTCCCTCGCTAGATGTCTTCGCATATAATCTTCAATGTAGCTTTTTAGCTAAATAGTTTATCTTCGCCGGCCCTTGTTTTTGCTGTTCAACTCGCCAAGTAATCTTTGCTGAAGCTGTCGCTATCACTCTGTGCTTCGTAAAATTGTATCTCGTCATTTGTCCCGTCAGACTATAGACTGTTGATCTGACCATTTTGCTCGCGTATTAAATGCTCAACTACCCAATTCAAACTTGACCGTAGATTTCATTCAAGTGCTTTCCATGTGTCCTGATCTTATGAAGTAGGCGGAAATCTCAATGTTGCATGAGGAAGTATTCAGTTTATCACATAACCTACTCTCTCGTATTTGTGCCTTGCGATGTTCCCACGTGGCGAGGTGATTTTCTGCCCATACATTTTGTTGTTTCTCTTATCATCCGAACAAGGGTAGGATGGGAAGAGAACTGAAACTGTCGCCACATCTCCAGAATTTATGCGAAACCGTTTCCACGTCTTAATTCAATCATTTAATAACCGACGCGTCATTGCCTCCTTTACCTTTATGACCTTCCGTCGCTTCAGCCGGTTACCTATGGTTAAATACACCCCAAATAATGTTTTTTCTCATAAATTTTATTCTCTGCCTCTTCTTATTCCTCACAATTCCTTTTGCAATTCTGTTTCTGTTTCTCTGCAACTTCTTAAATCTACTTATGTCTGCCAGCCGCGAAGCGCTTCTCCCCATCAAACATCAACTGCTATGTGAGTTTTTCTGTTGCTTCCTTTTTGATTGAACTTTCTCTTCCACTTGATTTTGATCATGTTATCATGGATTTTGCTTGACTTTTTCCGATTACTTTTCTATCGTTTGATTTTTCAGTTCCATGGCACCAAAGAAAACATCCCAGAAGGAAATTTTTGACTTCAACACATAACTTCAACAACGAGGCATCAAATTCATCGTTCCTGGTGTGTCTCGCAAGGGCACCAACCTGGATTTGGAGTGGATCCATAAGGAAACATGGAACGCAAATAGACTCATAGTCACTTTAGGACAGTTGGGAGATGGTCTTCCCATCTGATGTAATTTTAGAAGTGGTAAATAAAGTGTTCGATTCTCGAACTTGTGAAGGTAATGATTTTAGAAAATAATGACTTAAATTAACTCTAGAAAATTCCAGGAGTATGAAAAAGACTAAATAACCTAAGGATGATTTTTGAATAATTTTAAAAGGACCAGGAATCAGGAATCTGGTAATTCTAACAACCTATGTGATTAATCAGATAATTCTTTTTAAATTAATTGAAGCACAAGTAATTGCCAAAATTGGTTTTGTTATGCTAACAAACAGAGGTAAATCACAAGCATGGACTATCAAAATTAATTAACTAAGCATAATCCATCAAGCAAAAACACAACTGTTGAAAGAAAACCGTTTTCACTATTTAAAACTATGCAATTCTAATAACAAAAGAATTATAAATAATTATTAGAAAATAATTAAATCACATAAAATTGAGAAAATTACCTTATCCATCATCCCAGTAAATAGACTTAGCTCATGGTGAAGAAAACTTGCTCAAAAGTTGATTTCATTGCTCAAAATAGTGATTACAAGGTTGAATAAGGTTGTAACAGCACAACAACAACGCAGTATAAGCGTTACAGAAGCCGTCAGCTGTCACAACAAAAGCCAACCCGGAAACAGAAAAGGCAACAGAGAGGTTTGAAATAAGCGTCACAAACGTTACACTGTCTTCTTCCTCAGCAGCGTTGAATGAAGAGCAGTCGATCACCGGGAAAAACAGCAGTTACCGGCCGGCGTCGGAACTTGAACGGAAAGAGGGAAAAGTGATTCTGGAGCTGCGTAAAATAAATCTGAGGCTTGCGACTGCTTTATATAGTACTTAGGAACACTCTGGAACATCCCAATCCCAGTATAATTCGGTTAATCACCGTGTAAATCCTGTTTTTATCCAAAAAGGAACAACAACTATTTTCCGGCCAGATACATGATTCTATGGCCAAAATTACTCGGCTCTGATGCTTCTAATAGGTTATACGGACCTTTAATTAACTTGGGTAGCTATCAATTTGGCTGAAATCCCATGAATTTTGCGATTTGATTTGAGTCAGAGAAGTTCCTGTTTGCCGATGAAGCTTTGACCCGGTCAACTGGCTTTGACCGAGTTGACTGGGCTGAGTTGGCCCGATCCAAGGGTGCCCCAATCCAAAGTATGGTGCCTTGATCCATTTTTCCGGGTGCCTTTAACACTTTTTGAGCCAATTTTTCCACAAATCTTTATTCTTCTAATGTACCTACAAAAGCATAAAAACACGTAATAGACACAAAATCGAATACTAACTCACTAGAAATTAAGGTGCAATTTCGACACTAAAATGTGTCTATCAAATACCCCCAAACTTACTATTTTGCTAGTCCTCGAGCAAACTACTCTAAAAATAAAGTAAAAATCCTAACTCACTTTCGCAGGAATCGCGACTACATTTAGCATATGCAGTAAGCCGTTAGACCCCTAGGTGTCCCTAGTGGACGAGTTTTGTCTCGTGAGGGTTTACAAGAGGTATACCCACAAAACCTGGATCTAGATCTTAGCAACACGTGAACGATTAAGGATAGACACTAAACAAGCTAGTTAGTTGGCTACTCAGATATTCGTCTATGGGGACCATTACCCTTTATGGATCCAAACACTGTACACGAGTGTTAACTCAAGCATACTAAAATTCATATCTAAGACAACAGAGTTCTACTCAGACAGTTATCTAACCACCCATCACATGAAAAGACTTAGAAGATGAACGTAGAGTGTAGAAGGTTGCAAATGTTGACTGAGGCGAAACGATGTGTCCCATATCTGTCTGAAGGTCAGTACCGAGATGAAACCTAGTCTGTCGAGATACTCCACATTTATTTTCAACGGTTAGTACTAACTAAAATATTTACAAGTTCCCATGGATCCTGCGTTCCACGCTTGCTTAGGCGACGGAGACAGGGAGAACTTGAAAATACCAAATACTATATTTTTTTTATTTTTTTTATTTTTTTTTTCAATTTTTTTTTCTAACTTTTTTTTTTTCGATTTTTATTTTTATTTTTTTTCTAAAGACCTAATACATGTGTGTTCCCATGGATCCTGCATTCCACGCTTGCTTAGGCGACGGAGACAGGGGGACCACACACATAATTCTAAAACACTACCGTATTATTCATGTGGGGCATGATCTCAACACACTAAATGTCATTCCAGTGCTAATTAACATGTCGATGCTAGGACCCACCAATACTCTCAGAGAAACACAAAATTGCAAATAATAAAACAGAACGTGATGTGGTGGTGACAACTATCATGTTATTTCTAACACCTGAACTCTGTCTCCTTTATGAATAGGCCATCTAGCTAGGCACACCAATCCTTATAGCAAAATGGCTAAGTTTCCATCTACCTAGAGTGGTTAGTGTCACCCTAAATTGTTCACATGCTTCTAAATTCCAAATCTTAAAAAGTCTCCAATACCCTCAAACTTAAATTAAACAGTGTCCTCAATGTTTCTAAGTAAAGAACTGGACAAAAATAATAAAATGAGGGAAGATAGTACCGTGTTGCCTGAGCATGAGTTACCTCCCAAGAAGTGCTAAGTTTAAAGTCTTCAGCAAGACTAGAAAAGAATTAGTCACCCCCTTAAATCATATAGCAATAATCGGAACAACTGTGGGTCATCTGAATCAAATAGTGTGCCCCACAGTAGAAGGAAACAACAACAAGCTAAGAGGATAAACGATCTGAGTACACCTTGATCCCTATCTAGGTAAACCACATCGACCAGAGGATGGGTTTCTGGCAACTGAGGATCGGTAAATCTAGCTGGAGGATGATCTCGTAAAATTGCAGCAGTGCCTATGTAAGGTCCCAAGCTAGGGACCTTTCTAAGAGTTAATGGTACAACACATGGAGTATGATAGTCACCCCCAAACTTAGAGTTTTCAGTGTCTCTAGATAGACTAATAACAATTTCCCTCATTTCCGGATCGTTAGATTCTCGAAAATAGTCAACTACTTCTTCTAAATTACAATCCGGTGGTGCAAAGCCTAACAAAGTGCTCACTTCATTAATAACACTATCATTATCGCCACCAATTCTATAGTTGGCTAGGCATTTCTCTAATGGATCGTCTAATGGGTCGAGCCTACGCTTCATCTCCCTAGACGGTTTGGATTCCTCCTTTGAATGGATCTGGTGCATACAAACTGTTGGGCTAATTCCCTTAATATCCTCTATGGTCCCTCCTAAGGCTTTCTGACTGTCCTGAAGCATGGTTACTAGCCTCTTCTCTTGGTCACTATCCAAATCTGGAGCTACAATCACAGGTAAGGTCTCTGATGGGCCTAACTCATCAAACTCTAATCCAAAGTGGGCTAGACATTTTACTAACGGGTCTTCTATCAAAGTGTTTGGTAATGACTCCTGAACTGGGGTCTCTATCATGTTGACGGTTTCTAAAGTGGGGTCATCAAGCTCAGGTGGTTGATTACTAATGTTGAAGATATTCAGCTCAATAGTCATGTTACCAAAAGACAAGTTCATAACACCGTTACGACAGTTAATGATCGCATTAGATGTTGCTAAGAACGGGCGACCTAGTATAACTGGTATATGATTCTCTGGATCAGACACAGGTCTGGTATCAAGCACAACAAAGTCCACTGGATAAATAAATTTATCCACTTCAATCAAAACATCCTCTATGACACCACGAGGGATTTTCACAGACCTATCATCTAACTGCAGAGTCATCTGAGTCGGTTTCAACTCGCCTAGTCCTAGCTGAAGGTACACATGGTACGGTAGTAAGTTCACACTTGCTCCTAAATCGAGTAAGGCTCTTTCTACCCGGTAGTTTCCTATTGTGCAAGCTATGGTTGGGGAACCTGGGTCTTTGTACTTAAGGGCCGTACTACTCTGTATAATTGAACTTACATGACTAGCTAGAAAAGCTTTCTTATGTACGCTAAGTTTTCACTTTCGCGTACACATATCCTTCATAAACTTGGAATAAGCAGGAATCTGCCTAATTGCATCTAATAATGGAAGGTTGATCGTGACTTTCTTAAAAACTTCCATTATTTCATTAAAATTGGATTCCCTCCTAGTAGGTGCTAACAACCTTGGGTATGGGGCTCTAGGCATAAAATCGGTTCTCTGAGGGGTTGCCTCAGGCTCTTCAGAGGCTTTATCAGTCTCTTCAACTATTGGGTCAGGGTGAACTACAGTTTGTTCACTATCAGGCCTAGTTACCTTGTTATCCACTACCTTACCATTCCTAAGGGTACTAATTGCATTCACATGACTGAATGACTTCTCACCAGTCAACATTCCATTGGATCCTCTAGGATTTGGTTTGGGTTGACTAGGGAACCTACCAAGTTCTCGCTCTCTCAGAGCCACAGCAATGTCACTGACTTGGGTTTGTAAACTAGAGATAGCTTTTTCTAAGGTATGGAATCTCTGCTCATTCTTTTCGTCATTGTTGGGATGAGTTGGACCAGCCGAATTCTTATAACTGAAGCCTGGAGGACCTTTAGCATTAATAAACTGACCTTGATCCTGGCCTTTCGACCAGGAAAGGTTCGGGTGGTTTCTCCAGCCAGGGTTATAAGATTCCGAATATGGGTCGAACTTTCTCTGATTATCAAATCTAGTGTTATTATAAAGAGCAAAAGCATGCTCTTCGAATTGGTTGGGCTCTGAACTACTAGCTTGATTCATTTCGACCAGTTCTAGCCTTCTAGATAAGGCTTCTATTTGGGACTTTGAATCGAAAGATCCTTCTACCCTATTAACATTTCCTCTTCCTAGAATAATTGTTCTTTTTGGCTCTCTACTACTCTCCCACTGCTGGGTCTTCTCGGCGATGTCCCTCAGAAGTTTCATCGCCTCAGCAGGAGTCTTACTGTCGAACCCTCTGGTTGACAAATACTCGACCAAGGTTATAGATGCATAATCTAAACCGTCATAGAGGATTTGAACTAGCCTTAATTCCTCTATACCGTGGTCTGGGCATTGGGATAATAAGTCATTGAACCTATCTACATACACATACAGAGACTCTCCCTCTAGTTGGGAAAACGTGCATATTTTCTGCCTAACATACGAAATTTTGTTCCTAGGGAAGAACTTCTGAATAAAAGCTGAAGTAAGTTGGGCGTAGGTTTCAATTGACTGAGGAGCCAAGCTATACAGCCACGACTTGGCTTTATCTCTTAGTGAAAAGGGAAATAGTCTAAGTTTAATAGACTCGTCATTCAAGTCTCTAATTCTGATCGTGCTACATTTCCTCGAATTCCCTAACATGAAAATAGGGATTTTTGTTTTCTTTTCCTAAGAATAATGGGAGCATCTGGATAATTCCGGGTTTCAGTTCGTAGATCGCTTCAGTAGCGGCTAACTTGATGCAAGATGGACGTGAGGTCCGGGTTGGATTCAACAAATCCTTCAGAGATGTCATTGCTGACACAGTCTCGGGAGTGACTAGTTCACTCTCAGTTGGATTCTCAAGGTCAAGGTGAACTACAAGTCTTCCACTGATTAACCTACCTTGAGGGTCTCTATTCCAAGTTCGCCTTAAGGGCGTTCTTGGCATGCAAAAATTAAATCCTAACAAGAAATTAATCAAACACAATCGTGCCCTGACTCAACCAAATCAAACCTAAATCTAGCAAACAACAAGCATGATGGTTCCACTTAGATTGTTTCTAGACCAGCTTCTATTCTTTCAGAAGGCAACTGGTTACAATTTTAGCGAATCTCTCCGAACAATCCGAGTTAAATCAAGTTGAAGAGAAACAGGAGAAGCTCAATGGAGCTTTGATACCCCTGTCTCTTTGGCAACGCTTCCCTGGGTTACAGGGCGGCTCTAATCAACTTTAATCCAATCTTCCTGCTTTTTGAGTTAGGCTAATAAGGTAACCAATACAGTCCTTCCAATCGATTTTCCTATAAGCTCGTTACCTTATCGGTCTCTTTCTAGTCAAGATTTTAAGCTTAGGTTCGCGTAGGTTTCGTTTTCCTAAGGCGGGCAAGAAGGAGACGGTGATGAAATCCGAAACCTTATCTTGTATGGCCAGGCCTTGCCCTTTACTATGCAGAAATTAAGTTCTGTATTCAGTCCTCAACATATATGCATACAAAGGCGTCCAAAAAACCCACTAACAGGAGATTCGTGGGTTGGTCGAATTTTACCTCCCGTTCTAGACGGGCGACGAACCGTTGAAGTCGACTCGGGCCACTAATATCCTTTTTAATAGTGTGCGAACCCGAGGGGCCGAGACAATATTCGTAATTGTCGTCCGTCCCTGCACACAGTTTGATATTTAAAATTACCCTTCCGTAGGGTTTAAAAATAAGAAAAAGTTCAAAGTTCAAAAATAATGTCCAAAAGTGTCCGAAAATAAAAGAGAAATTACAAAAATAATTAAAACCCTAATAAAATTTTCTAAATTAATTAAAACTAATTAAAATAACCTAAAAATCTAATTAAGAAAAATAAAATAAAATCTTCGATCTTCTTTTTCGTTCTTTAAGCTTTTCCCTTTTTTTAATTCCAAGTCTTTAGCTTTAATTCCAAAACTTGGGCGTAATCTCTTTTCGATCCAAAATCGAACCTGTAGTAAAAAGGAAAAATACCAAAAGAAACGTAAAATAGAACAAAGTAAAATAATAAAACTAAAAATAAAAACCTAAAAATAAATCTAAAACCCTAAACCTAAAAACAAGTCCGCGTCGGCGGCGCCAAAAATTGATGTAATTTTAGAAGTGGTAAATAAAGTGTTCGATTCTCGAACTTGTGAAGGTAATGATTTTAGAAAATAATGACTTAACTTAACTCTAGAAAATTCCAGGAGTATGAAAAAGACTAAATAACCTAAGGATGATTTTTGAATAATTTTAAAAGGACTAGGAATCAAGAATCTGGTAATTCTAACAACCTATGTGATTAATCAGATAATTCTTT
>JAJJMC010003991.1:9386920-9554103 GCA_023531435.1 Papaver californicum
CTTTGACCCGGTCAACTGGCTTTGACCGAGTTGACTGGGCTGAGTTGACCCGCTGAATTGGCCCGATCCAAGGGTGCCCCAATCCAAAGTATGGTGCCTTGATCCATTTTTACGGGTGCCTTTAACACTTTTTGAGCCAATTTTTTCACAAATCTTTATTCTTCTAATGTACCTACAAAAGCATAAAAACACGTAATAGACACAAAATCGAATACTAACTCACTAGAAATTAAGGTGCAATTTCGACACTAAAATGTGTCTATCACCATCCTCTATATGATGCTTCAAACCCTTTATTCTACGAAGTTTTGACTCGTCTGTTGCCTCAACGCGGGATATTTCAGCTAAGTGGGAATGTTATTCGCCTGTTGAATGAGTTTGTAACTCGCTCTCAGGGATATTTTACCATCCCTGACGAGTCGAAACCCTTCAAATCCACCGACTACACTGCTACCTCTTTCCTGTCGAACTACATTCAAAATTTTCTTGATCATCGAGACGAAAAAGGGGTCATTCACTTCAACTGGGCGATCATAATCGATGATCTTAAACTTCTACTTCCTGACCTTGACCCAAGGGGAAACAAAAGCAACAAATTCCTTCGCCATTCGAACGACGGATACTGGATGAAATTCCCCTTGATCCTTGAGGGTCCTTGGGTTTAGGGAACACACTATGATTACACTTCTCGCCAGGGTTCCTCGGATATCACCAGTATATGTCTCCATTTGCTCCATGGGCCTTGGTTGGCCAGAGAAGGCTGTCGAGGTAACTTTCCTTGTTTTATTACCTTCTTTTTTACTTTGCCTTTACTTCGTCAAATGCTAACTATGCTGGGATTATTCGCAGGTAGCTCCTTCTACTACAACTGAGGCGAGAGTCTCTATGCCTCGCAAGCGAGCGACTTCGGAAACCACTTCTCTTCACAGGTAAAGAACATAACTAAGCCTTCGTTTTATTCCCTCTTCCTTCATATGTTTGTTAACTGACGGAGACGAGTGTGTTTGTGAAAGTTGATACGAGCGAAACACTTCCCCCGCCTCCTCCGAAGAAGAGAACTCATCGTCTCGTGAAGGGAAATATTGGCCAATCCCTCAAGGGACTAAAGATAAAGGCTACCAAGACGATGTCATCTCCCTCATAGCAACATGAAGTTGTTGCTGACAAAGGTATTAACCCTAGTTAGCAATTCAAAATTCGGAAAACGTACAGAACGACAAACGTACGAGTATTATTCGGATTCGTAAAAGTCAAATTCAGTCGAAGAATCAGTCAACGACTTGTGTTTTGGAAGTAGTTCGGGACGACATACGTACATGCATATTTCGTTTTAGAGATATGAATTCGAAACCCAAAATTCGGTTTATATTAAATCTGAAAAAGAGTTTAAATATTAAGAATTTTTTTGATTTGTGTACTAAATATACGATATATAATAAATATGTGTAATATTAGCACCATTGAACCATTGGTCAAGTGTAGTAGAGACTAGTTAAGGAACTGAGTTGTGTGAGTTTGAATCCCTATAGGAGGAGTTTTTGAAAACGTACTTAAAAAAAGGAAGGATACGTTATTAAGTTGGCCGATTATTCCGTCGAATTTAATAAGACGAATATTCTAATTTATACGTTAAATTCGAACGAGAAAATGACTGGCGGTCACATGGCAGAAGAAGGAAATGAGTCTACCCAGCCTCCTCCTCAGAGCACTATCATTGAAGGGCCCTTTGTTGAGGCTGCTAAAGAGCCTGAAGCTGAGAAGGACAAGCATACGGAGGTGCACATCGCTCCCAAGATTAGCGAGAGGATCTCGTACCCTGATATGAATGCATGGACCCAAGTGTTTAAATTCCTGAAAGAAGGAAGTCCTGTGGATATTCAAGTTTCTAGCGCCAAAATATAGCTGCAGAAAAACTCACAGCACACCAAAGTGATCCTAAGCTAGTAATTATACTGTCAATTTAGAGATTATGGCCCGAGTAAACAAACAAAATAAATGACACAGGTAGTTTACGTGGTTCGGTGTTAAAACCTACGTCCACGGGAGTGATTTCACTATGATTGGAAGATGGTTACAAGCTTTCAATGATGTTCTCTCACTAACTCTTCTTGGCAAACTAAAAATGCTCAACCCCCTTTTACATTGTTTACTCCTATATATAGGCAAATAATAAAAGTGGGTAACAGCTCACTTCGCTCGCTAGATGTCTTCGTATGTAATCTTCACTGTAGCTTTCTAGCTAAATACTTTATCTTCGTCGGCCCTTGTCTTCACTGGCAACTCGCCATGTAATCTTCGCTGAAGCTGTCGCTATCACTATGTGTTTTGTCAAATTGTATCTCGCCATCTGTCCCGTCAGACCGTAGACTGTTGAGCTGGCCATTTTGCTCGCACATTAAATGCTCAACTATCCAATTCAAACTTAACCGTAGATTTTATTCTAGTGCTTTCTGTTAGAAAATAGTCCCACATCACCTAGATCCTAAGTATTTGTGAAGTTTAAGAGCCTTAGGCAACCCTATTCTTGTAAGCCGGTTTTCGAAGATAATTAGGCCCATGGGTTTCTAAGATGGTATCAGAGCTAGGTTTGGTTAGTGTGTGGACTTCGTGTTTCAGTGTTTCCGTGTGTATGGGTCACAATCCGTAGGCCACAATCCGCGTGCAGCTGTGTAGGCGTGCCGCAATCCGTGTACTATAATCTGTGCGCCATATTCAATTATCCGTGTTTAGAGTTCAGTGTCAAACTCGACCCATCTTGATTTTGAGGGGGTGTTAGAAAATAGTCCCACATCACCTAGATCCTAAGTATTTGTGAAGTTTAAGAACCTTAGGCAACTCTATCCTTATAAGTCGGTTTTCGAGGATAGTTAGGTCCATGGATTTCTAAAACTTTTCACGTGCCCTGATCTTATGAAGTAGGTGGAAATCTAAATGCTGTTTGAGGAAGTATTCAATGTTTATCACAAAACCTATACTCTCGTATTTGTGCCTTGCGATGATGAGGTGATTTTCTGCCCACACAAGGTGTCTACTGTGTGCAAACTGCAAAGTGATCCAGTTCTTTTGGACAGCCAGACTCTATAAGAATGAGATACGGGCCATGCGGCGCGTTTCGCAGATACTACGGAAGTACAAAAAAGAGATAACCAGAAGAAGACCGTTGGGTTAGGGGTTTTGATTGATCAGAAAACCAAATGTTTGGGTTTTCGTATGGTGAGGTCTTCCTTTTAATTGGAGCTACTGCTGCCCTAATTGGTACTCTCGCTCTCTCTCATATATTGAGTTTAGGTTTAATTCTGAATTTTTCCCAATTCTTTTTCTTACATTTGCTTATAAATTTGAGTGCACGGATTTTCAGGGATTTGTATATATATTCAATTTGATTGTTTTTGTAAAAACTAAAATGGGTTTTCATTAATTAGGCCCCAAAGATCTGCCGAGAATAGCTAGAACAGCAGGTAGATTGACAGGTAGAGCGATTGCCTATGTTCAAATGGGTCGTGGGCAGCTTGATAATATCTTGCAGCAGTCTCAAGTTAGACAGGTAATTCATCTCCTGATATTTCTTTCCACCATTTTATAAGATTTTCAAGATGTATGTGTTCAGTGGTTAATATTGTTCATTTTTGTTCTCGGGGAGTCATGGGAAGTACTGCATTTTAATGTTTGTAAGTTGTGGTTGTTGTTTTAAGGTGCACAAAGAGCTTCAAGATACAATGGCACAACTAGAAGCAATTCGTCATGAAGTTCGGAGCTTATCAATGTTAAATCCTGGTCCTTTGACTCGAAGATTGGATAATATGGATCCTAAATGCCCCATTAGTGGTAATCTTCATTCCAAATGTCTACATTTCTTACAAGAATGAGGATTTTGCTTAACTACTTTTCCATACTATCATATCATATCTCATAAGGGTTTTTTGTGATGAAAAAACTTATCTTGGGTAGGCAATGGTGTAGCACAGAAGCTCACAGAGGAGAATGTGCCAACAAACACCATTATAGAGGTAGGTCCTAGATAACTTCTATGCATTTTTGTATACATCATCTATTTGTAAAATCAATTTATTTGTTCATTTCTCTTACAGGAAAGTAATTCAACAACCCCAACTGCAGCTAATTTAAACGTTGCCACAAAGGTGAGCTGCGTTTTCTTAAGAAGTATATTATCAATAACATTATTATTATTTTTAACTTATTTGCTTTCTATTCCTAGGGATCAAGTTCAAAAACCTCAACTGCGGCTAATTTGCAAAGCCAAGCAGCAGCGTATTCAAGATTAGCTGAATCTAAGCTGAAGGGGGGCAGTGGAGATGCAGAGAAGCTTAAAGAGGAAATTGGTCTATTAGCTGTTCTTCCTGTGTCTGCAGAAAGCGCTGGGTTACTACCTAATACAAAAGGTGCTAGCAGCTCTTTTGATTCTCTGTTACTAGTATATTTCCAGTTTCCGTTCCCCTCTCCCAGCCCTTTTATTTGATAAACTAGTTTTTGTTATGCTGCACTGCTGTTTATAATTTAATGATTGCACGATGATATAAGACATAATGTCCAGGAAGGAAAAGGATCCTTCAGAGGATGATTATGGTGTTGATAAGTAGTCATTCTTATATCTCAATTTGAGTGCCGATTGTGGGAACTAAATTATGCATGCATAACCACAAAATTAAATACCATGTAGTCAACTTTAATATTGGAATAAGGCATGATGCTGACGAGTATTTGATTATGTAGTCATCGACTCACCATTGATCTTGTTGTCATTCATAGTTGAAAGGCTTGTGTGGCTACTGGCTAGACAGTGGCAATCTTGGCTTTCTCTGTATTTGCTTTTATGGCCTGACCCAGTTATCTTGTCCGTACGAGTAAGTCACCACGGAACTTAAATAATCAGACTTGAAACAAAGATTTGACAAACTTGTTTCTGAGGGTGTTGCTTATTGTATGCAAACAGGTTTTTTAGTAATTAGAAATAATGAATTATTGTACTCATGCATGGATATCGAATATCATTAAGAGTTCAACTAATGGATTGAATGACAGGTGATGCAAATGGATCAGATATTATGCTGGAAGCGATTCTAGAATCGGAGGTGGCAGAGAATGCCAAAAAATTCTTTGCACAACAAGTAAATCAAATTCCAAGTTAATGAAAGGTAAAATGCTTTCTATTCTCTTTTATCCTTTTACTGATCCTACTTTTTATGGAAATTAAGCAAAAGTGTAAGCCTTCACTTCATGATAGAATAAAAATGAAACAGAACTTTAGATGCGTCCTCTGGAGTTTGTTGTTTTTAGGGTAGGAAAGAGGGTCTTTTACAACCTTTACATTTTGAGGACTTTGTCTTTCGATGGTAACCTGTGGTCCAGACTATAAATTTCCTGCCGTGTACATTTCTCTTATTTTCCCTTTAAGATCAATACCTCATAATGGTACGGTGCTGATGATGTAGTGATTCCTACATTTGGTTACTTAATAATGTACATCGATACGATAGAATTGAGAGGAAAACTCAAATTTGATGGGAAGGTGTAAAAATCATTGTAACTATCCAGTTCTTTTTTGGGGATATGGGGTTTGCTACTTTGCTTGTTCAATTGGTACTAATTGTGGGACTTGATTTTTACTGGGATATGTAGTGTTAATTTGACCATGTATGTGTTCAAACTCCTCTCGGCTCCTTGTGCTTAACAAATTTCTGTACTTCATTTGAGAAGGGGAAAAAGACTTGAACTCTTACCAAGATACAACTGTGAAGTTGCAAAGTAAAAAGCAGGATCAGTTTGCACATCTGGTTGATTGACTTTACTAAGTTTCAGCTCGAGTTCTACTATTCATAATATTGGACCAGATTATTTACATATTTGACTTACATATGAAAGCGTCCATTAGCTGATCTTAAGGTTCAATCTTAACAGGTGACTTCGCTTGTATGTCCAAGTCAAATCCATGAGCACTGTATCACTCATGAGGCTCACTCTGGTGCAGCATTTTTCTGCTTAACATGGAGTGAAGCTTATCTCATTGATCTGTGCTATGTTCTGATATAAACTCATTCAGCTACAGGTGCTTGTTTCGGGTTGATAGTTTATTGAAACACACCAAAAAGGGGAAAAGGAAGGTGTATTACAGCTTCTTCCTTTTATAATGTTATGTATATCTTTTTTTCCTGGCTTAACTGGGGGCTTGTAGAATTAATAGGGGATGAGGAAAAGATAAAATAGGATCATCAAATAGTAATACTCTCTACCCCTTAGCCATATATTTTCATAAATGACTAAACTACCCCCATTTGATTAGTTTTAATTTATAATTAGATTAGTTATATAGATTATGGTAAGGATTAAAATTAGAAAAAATGTTTTTTTTTCTTTTTGTGAGTAGAGTAGAGAAGAACGGGGCTTTTGGAGGAAAAAAAAATGAAAACCTAGGGTTTTGAGAGATGAGTGATTCTAGTGTAAATATTGATGTTGGAGAAGCTTCAACTACCAAAGATGATTGTGTTGATCTTAACTTAGATTCTCAGTTAGATTGGATATATAACGTTGATCGATTGATATATGAAGCTGAAAATAAGGGTGCAAATGAAGAACCTCAAGCTTCGAATGAAGAAACCAATGCTCCAAATGAAGAACCCATAGCTCAAAACACTCTGGTAAACCTCTAATAGTCTATGAATGGATGATTTTTTAGTTAAATTCATCGAATCATAATGGTAAAGCAAAGACACGGAGTAAGTGTCGGTATGGTCGTGAAGCTAGGAACATGACGACTCTTTATAGATCGTTAAGGTCCTAACATCCAACAATGACGACACTAACCTGTAACTTTACCATTTTATGAAAAATCGGCATGGTCCAACATATGACAGTGACGATCCTAACTTACTCATTAAGAGTCGTCACTGTACTATGTCTATACCATGACAACTCTTGGGCCCAAAAAATCTTGTATGAAATATGTGTTAGGGTCGTATCGGTTCATATCAAATACCATGACGTCTTTAACCAAGTTTAATATACAATCGTCAATGTGGATATTCATAACCTTGATGATTCCATTTGGGATTTTTTTGGTTTTTGCTTTTGTAAAACAATTCTTAATGTAAAATCATTTCATTGAATCGAAAATGCATACATCGTATTACATTAAAGGAAATGAAATAGAATAGATCATTAGATTACACTTAAACACTTAAACATATAGGTTGAAATCATAAATGACATTTTCTTCCAAAATACGATAGCAATCCTCATGCGTAAATGTTTTGCCATGGATAGTTTCATATCTGTCGAGAGCCATCACCCACTGAAAAAGAAAAATCAATTGTAAGTTTGAAAGTTTGAAAACTATTTTTGATGAACGATTTATTGATTTACATATCTTGTCACACTGGATTCGGTGGGATGGACTTCTTTTACAACTTTTATTTCATGTTTCAAAGCTTCCAATCGTTGAAACAGGTTCTCGAACCTTTTCTTAATGCCTTTGAATTTCCTACGATTACGATTTTTGTCTAATCCCACAAAAATTTTAAACAAACGCTTCCACTAAGAATCGGATGTATGATCCATGATGTCTTCATTAACGGCTTCGTTACTTTGGATAATGTACGCTCTATCGTAGTCGTGCTTTGTGATCGTAACCCACGATCTAACAATGACAACATCTTCATCGGTAGTGTATGGAGTTACCATATTTAGTGCTTGAAAGGGACGGGTGAGAATGAGTTGGAAAATGAAAATGAGAATGAAAGGGATAGGTGAGAATTAAAATTAAGATGAAATTGATAAGTGAGAATGAGAATGAAAGGGATATGTGAGAATTAAAATTAAGATGAAAGTGATAGGTGAGAATGAGAATGAAAGGGATAGGTGAGAATTAAAATTAAGATGAAAGTGATAGGTGAGAATGAGATGAAAGGGATAGTTTCCTTTTATAGTGACTAGTTTTTTTAAGAAAAATATCGTTGGATCAGTAACCATATTTGGTAAATTCAAAATTCGCAATAACTTCTGCTAGGGTCGTCATGATCGTATTGTAATACCATAACGACCCTTGTAACTTTTGGACAGTCGTCAATCATGTTTTTCGACAACCGTGACAACTTGTTTGTAAAATTGGACAGAGGATTGAGTATGTTTTGGTAAAGAGTCGTCAGTGTAAATTTTGTGTCGTCACAGTCTCTCGAAAGAGTCGTTAACCTGTTAAAAACTACATTGACGACACTAGAATAAGTCGTCGGTGTCGATAGTTTGAGACCATGACGATTCATCCCATTGTGTTTGCTTAAATTTGTTTTTTCCTTTCTTTGTAGGTGGTTGCACAACTAAGCGATGAACCTGAACTAGTGTCTCAGAAAGGGCCGGATACTTCCCACCACTAAATGACTGAAAAGGTATGTGGTCTACCTTTTGAATTGATTTATGTTCTCAAAAAGTTTGACTAGTCCTCTCGTCAACATAAGTATACTTCTCATAAAATCAAATTTACGAAATGTAGACATGGGCAACTAAGGTTGAGGCAAAAGAATGGGTTATCTCAAAGGCCAAAGAGAAAATGTGTGTGTTGGTTCAAAACAACCAAGCCGGCTACAAAGTTTGAGATGATTTGCGAGAGAGACCGCAAGCGTGAAAGCCACAAAGCAAAGGAAGTACGAGAAGAAGAAGACGAGGGTCTACAAATCAAAAACAAAAAAGTTTGGGTGTCCGTTTAAGATTAGATTTAATAGGAACTTTGAAGGTGGTCGATGGAGATTGTCGAGTGTTCCCGGTGGTCGACATAACCATCTGTTGCCCCAGAGTATGATTGGACACACTGCATATTCCCGGTTGAAACCACATGATATGGAGACGGTCCAGAAGATGAAGGGAAATCCTGAATAAGATAAAGTTCGATGATAAGGATAACTTGTCTACAATTTCCAGAATTTACGTCGCAAAAGCAACGCTCAAAAGAACCGAATGGGATGGTAGATTAGTCATGCAACAATCTCAGTGGTTAGCGGAAAAGCTAGACTACGCGATGCAAACAAAGTTGGTCTGGACAACAAAGTGTCTCACATTTTCCTTGCGCATCCGAAGATGGTGGCATTGGCTCAGTGTTTTTATCAGGTTTTGATGATAGATTGTACATGTAAGACCAATAGGTATAACATGTCGATGTTGAACATTGTCAGTTATACTTCGGATAAGCAACCGTTCACGGTGGCCTGGTGTTTTATGAAAAAAGAAGAAGAAGAGGACTATATTTGGGCGTTGGAACAATTGAGGTTGATTTACCGCGGTGAAGGAACTCCAGGGGTTATGATTACCGATAGGGAGATTGGATTGATAAATTTCATTCAACATGTTTTTCCACTCGCATAACATTTTCTATGCACGTGGCACATCCAATGCAATATCTTTTCAAATTGCAGACGTCATATCCAAAAGCCTAAGCCAAAGACCGGTGTTAAGCGTTCGAAGGAGGAAGACGAGCGCCTGAGTCAACTTTCCAGAAAGGAACGAACAAAAGAGAAAAGGAAAGAAAAGGAACAATACATTGAAGATGGAGAGAAATGGAAGCAACTTCTAATTGATTGGTACGATTTGGCTCATTTTACTACCGCGGTGAAGTTTTTTTGTAACTTACAAAAGTTTATTGATGATTGGAGCAAGGATCATAGGAAAACGGTCGATTATTGCCAAAATTCATGGTTACGTCCATACAAGAAAAAGTTTGTGTCAGCATGGACCAACAAATATAAGCACTTCAAAAATGAGTCTACAGGTATGGCAGAGGCATCATACGGTCGGTTAAAAAGCATCATTGAAGAGAGTCAGAATGGGTCGCTACGGTACATGAAGCTATTCACGAGCACGCCATGAATGATTTAAACCGGATAATAACGCAAATGGAACATAGTATGGACAGATTCTTGTTGGCATATATACATGATTCTGATTTGCTGAGGGATATATCTTACCAAGTGTCGGCATGGTCAATACACTATATGATGGCCGAACTTAAAATATATAGGGATCAAGAGAAAGAAGGTATTTTGGTGCAATGTAATTGTACGACCTTAACGTGGATCGGCCTCCCATGTCGTCATAAGCATGGTGAGTACAAAGATATCATTCCGCTTGACGATATTGATCCGTTTTGGAGGCAAATTTCTTTAGTCCCAAGGCCCACATGAGCATATGATGAACAGTTTGGAGACACGGAGCTTGGTCGCGCTATAAATGAAGTTTACCTTACAATAAATTGTGCTAGAAGACAAATATTGGTTGTTAACTTGTGACCGAGCTTCCGTCGATCTTAGGAGGTACAAGAGGAACTACAAAGTAAAAAGCACAAGACAGACCAAACATAAAGATGTCATTGAGAGAGCAGGTAAAGGACAATAAGAGTTGCACAAGAGATCCATCATGTCATGAGTATGTCGAAACGGAATATAAGAAGTATGAGAATCCGGTTGCACCCAAGAAAAGGGGTCGGCCAAAGAAAGAAATATGCACCCAAAGTGACCGAAAAGTGAAACTGAAGGTTGCCGCGATGCAATCGAAGCTACTTAGCGAAGGCCAACAAAATATGGATGTTGATGAGCATGTGCCCCAGAGCCAACAAATCCAAACAAGTGAAATGGTTACAATAAAAGGGAAAAGGGGAAATATGCATACCCCTAAAGATTCACAAGGAAGGCCATATCATGTTACTCATAAGTTGTATGAAGAGTATACAAAACAACTCCCTCATGTCATCTTAGATTACCTTATATCCACCGATGACGTCGACGGTGATGGAAATTGTGGTTTCCATGTTGCAACAGAACAATTAGGATATTTCAATGAAGCCGATGACGAGAACGTTACCCAAATCCATTATGCATGAGCCAAAATTGCCGCAAAACTTATTCAGGACAAGGAACTATATATTTTTATGATCCCGGAAGGAGATATGAAAGAAAAAGAAAATACATTCAAGGAATTGGTGTCTTCTGTAAAAGGGCGGAAGGGGACTTAGAAGGACTGTTTTAAATTTTGGATGAGGATGCCTTACTGTGGGCAACTTTTGGCGGACACATTCACTTGTGTTGTTCATGTCTTCTCTTCTAGGTTCCCTAGGGGCTCTACGACATACGTACCCTCAAGAAATAGGTGTGAGCCGACACTGAATAAGAGAAGAATAATTATGGCACATGTGAATAATAACCATTACATCAGTTTGAAGATAAAAGAAAGTGTCCTTTACTACCAATGAGTAAGTACTGTTGGGGAGAGTTCTCTAAGGAGTGGACAAACCAATATGAGTATGACATGACCATATAGAATATTTTGGATGAATCCCCAACAAAGGTTGATTTAGGGGATTAGTCGTACATCTTCTCGAAAATTTGTATATTTTGAAAATTGTATGTTGAAGCACGCTTTTGAATGCTTACTGAATATAATGTTTATTATCTTTTTGTTTGTCAACCTCTTTTGTCTAAGGTCATCACAGTTAAAATGTATCTACACTAACGACTCCAATGCTCGTCAGGGTTTAAAGGTGTCGTCCATACTGACTAATATTTGGGGGGTTTTGGGTCAGCAAGGTCGATAATTGACGATACTTGTTGGCAAAGTTGGATTTTTTTTTTGGATGTTTTGAAGTAGTAGGGTCGCATCGGTTTAAACCCTATACCATGACGAATCTAACCCCGGAAAAAAGGAAAAAATTTGTCAGCGATGAAGTCGTCAATCTGCTATTTTAGACACTGACGACACTTACCATTGAACTAAATGACCAACTGCTCAGATTAGGAGTCGTCAACTTGGTATTTTCTACCATGACGACCCTAACCACTCCCATATTCACTTTTTCCTGGATGTTTTGGTGTGGTAGGGTCGTATCGGTTCACCCAATAATCCGTGACGACTTATATCTGCCATTTTTTGGGAGAGCTAAAGTCGTTAAGGTCGATACTTATATACAATGACGACTCTAAACCTTCATACTTGAAGTCGTAATCCTCCTAAATTTTGAACATGACGACACATACACATTCACTTGGAAACTTGGAGAGATAACTATGTTTTAAAACAATACACTACCACAACTAATATACTAAATTATGTTGTTCCTTATAAATGTAAAAAAACATGAGTTTAAGTACAGTAAAATCAAATTGTATTTATCTAAGAAACGTCAAGTCACATGAGATCAAGTATATTATTGCATTGTCTTAAAAACAACACTGTCTCAACCACGACCACGACCTCGGTCACTTCCTTGTGTAGATGATCTCCGGCTTCGTTTTGCAGCTTTTCCTTGACTTCTATGACCTCAAACAACATCTCCTTGCCTCTCGTCGCCTTGGGTATCAACACCTTCGTGGGTTACATGGATAGAACGTTTGCGAGACCTCTTACTTTCACTTGCCAGATCAGTAAACATTTTGGCCGCAGCGGGGTTTTTCAATGTGTCAAAAAGTCAATGTACCGACCTTGTTGGTCTGGCGTCAACACCTCTCCCTTGTCCTTCGAAAAACTCAGTCCCTTGATCACAATATCCCTTCGATCTCTCTAAAAGAAATAAATTGCAATTGAGGTTAAGTGTGTATATTTAACAAAAATAGAACAAGATAGGCAAAAACACTTAGGACATGCTTTATAATCATAGAGTCAGTTCTGGTGTCGGGTGCCAGAGTAGAAGAAGTAGAAGCTTCATTGATTTTCCGGTCGTGAGAATCAATCCGTATCACACGGCCATGGGAGAACTTTCGGTACCATTCCAAGTAACCCTTTTTTGCCTCGTAACCCTTATTCACATTATCCCAAAAAGATATGTCTACCAAATTAGCATGTCTATTATCCCAATCATTGGTCCCCGACAGAGGGTCGTAAACCACCTCAATGTTATAAACATCGTACTTGCATTCATCAAGTTTGTGTTAGAATTTTGGTTTATAATCCTCATTATGTGGTTCTTGAATATAGCCAAGTTGCCGCATTACTCTAAACGGATCATACATTAAGAATCCGGCAGGGTGAAACAAAGGACCATTGTAAAAGATACATCTTGCCTTCTATCAACTCTTTCTCCCATATATGGATCAAATACTACATCTTTAGCTGTCATCATGTCCAAACTTTCCCGCATGTCTAACAAATGCCTCTTATGAAACTTCGCTTGACCCCTAGTGAACGTGTATTTCAATCCCCTTGTTTGAGCCCTGGTCCAACCCACATTCACTTTATTGTATTCGTTTTCTTTGAAGAATGAAGGAAAATGTTCGTAAATCCGCACCTACATAATAATCAAAACAATAAAACTAGTATTCATCAAACAATAGATTGAAAAATAATAATAGTTCATCCAACAAACAAATATGATTCCCGTTCATTTGAGATGTTCGTTCCCTAGATGCTTTTGCTAGCTCCTCATTTATGTGTGCAACGACGGCAGTCCCCCACGAGTTCTTATTCACATCTTCAAAAGGATGCAAGAGATGGAGATAGTTGGCTGACCCTTTTTCCTTTGATGTCGGGAAACACAACAGCCCTAGCGCGTACAACAGATAAGCAGCCGCGACAACACGAACTTCAACCTTAGTGAGGGGACCATTATCTCTTTCCTTTTGTAGTGACCCAGCATATGAGCGCCTCAAATCCAACAGGTTAAACTCTCTCTTCGGGTACCTGTCCCCCTTGACCAACTTGGACTTCGTCGTGTCTTCATCCCAGCCAAACAACTCCTTGGCCAATTCATAAATTTTAAGCCAAAGAAGTTTGACCTTGAAGTTGTCTCCAGTGGGTTTTCCTTCAACCTGGAGCCTTAGAATTTGCTCTGCATCGTCAGGAGTTATAGTCATCTCGCCAAAAGGGAATTGGAAACAATCTACTTCAGGATAATACCTCTCAAAGAAGCAAGAAACCGTGACCCTGTCATACGCAATCACAGAGTTCTCTACGGCAGGATACAAACCATAGTTCTCTATTAACTCTCTAACTCTTGGACATTCATCTTCTAGTTTCCAAAACTTCATTTTTACATAGGAAGACTGGCCTCTAAAAAGACTACGTCGTTCGAGTGATCCTACAAAATGGAGGTAAAAAAGGGAGAAATAACCCAATCAGCAAACTAATTAACAACAAGTAGTTAAAAAGCAAAGTTGATATTGTTATGATGGTCTGATGGATGGTACGAGCCCATGATCCGGGATATGCAAATAGAACCTTTCCTCCATCTAAGGGTGTGCCTTCAACATTTCAACCGCGTTCAACTTCCATGATCAAGTGGGGTTTGGGAACGTGCCTGGCAGGTGGGGCTATTTCCTTTCCCTTGCCCTTGTCCTTGGCTTGTATCTCTTCTTCTGCCTCTTTTTGTACCTCTTCCTCCTCCTTCCTATCATCATCATCACCATCATCATCATCATCATCATCATCATCATCATCACCACCACCCCACCAGCACCACCACTACCAATATTGGTGTCATCAACTTCATCTTCGGTTTGTTCATTGTCTTTTTCTGAAGTCACATATGAAATATAGGAGGAAGGAGAAGGGGAATCCTCTGCTTCATTACCCTGTTGTGTACGTTCACGAATAGAGAAAGGTACCTCCTTCGGACGTTTTCCTAATAATTTATGAGGACGGGGAGTTTTTGAAGGAGGAGTCGGTACAAGTTTACATTTTTCTTTCTTTGCCTTTTCAACCCAACTACAATACAAAATACGCAAAAATCAAAAAGTCAGAACCAATAATCTCAGACTTAGACATAGAGTCGTCATGGGATAAATTGTAGATGGTAATGACACAAGATAAAACATAACGACACAATATTTGTACAGTGACGACCCTTATCATTGAAATGGGAAGAATATCTGTTTTTTTCTTTTGGGGTCATTATGGTTTATCAAAGGGTCGTCACATACAAAAAGTCGTTATGGTTTAAAAATAAAACCGGTGCGACCCTAATGACCCTTCATCTTCAGGGAAAAATAACCAATTATGTTCGTCATGGTCGAAAATAATAAACCATGACGATTTTTCGTACTTCAACCATGCATATGAAAAGTCATCATGGTCTAATGTTGTCGACCATGCCGACCCTCTCCCTGTAACTGCAATTTAGCGGTTTCTAGGCTAGATTTACACTTAAAACAAACATACATTCACATCCAGCAAATAGAGTAATGGGTTTTGATTTACGTAATTTTTAATTGGGACCGTTTCATCGTCTGATTCTTCTCATTTGATTTCTTGCGCCTTTTCGACTTTAACTTTCGTTTAACTTTCTCTGCAATTCTAGGTGGGCTAGCATATCTCTGGAGATTCTTTATACGAGCCATGTTTGTAGAAGAATCGTGGATTAAAATTTTGATTTGATTTCGAAAAAAAAATGGAATCGGTAGGGAGGAGAGTTAGGGAGGAGAAGATGAGAGGTTTTTGGTTTTTATTTAAAATGGAAATAATGGCTGATTTTGGTTAAGTATAATAGAGATTAGGATTAGTTATTAGGGTAAGGGTAAACTAGTATTTACACCATCTTTTGGCACCTTCTTTAATTAATGGTGTGGGAATAAATTTGCTAAAACCCTCTATTAATTCTACAAACCCCAATTAAACCAGATTTTTTTTATCAATAAATTATTATGTTTTTGAGAATCAGAATCACAACTGGGCCTGTGTCTCTTATCTGTAAATTTGCGTAGACAGCTTGATACTTGAATGCCTGGCCAGGGGTTCAAGACGTAGTTACCTATGGAATAAGGGCTTGAAATGGTTCTACAGTTTTATTAGTTTTGGTTATCTTCTGTAAGAGCGTCCACAGGGGAACGATCAAATGGGGGAGTAAATATCAAAAATTATCTTTAGTCCGTGTTTTTGAAGCGCAGTGGAACGACTGTTAATAGTGGATAGTCGGGATTTTCCACTGTAGCTGACTAGAAGTAGTCGAAATTATAGTGGATAGTCGTTATAGTCGAGTAGGGCTCGTAGTATACCATTTGATGCTAAGCGGCGCCGTAGGAATTCGCCCCGAGCCAAGCGTTATTCTGGGAGTACACTTAGAAACACGGGCGATAAGCTAGTTCGCCTGATCAAGCGTTATTCTGGGGGTTCGTCTGATTAAACGGGTTACCAGGATCACGCCTACACACAAACGTGCTACTGGAATACCACTCAGTTTGAGCGCAGTGCTAGGATGCCGCCTACATTCTAACGTTGTGCTAGCACTCCGCTTATTTTAAGCGCAGTGCTAGGATGTCGCCTAGTACATAGATTTTTGAGAACATATCTTTAAGTACGAGGCTCAGAAACTTGCAAACAGTTTTTGGCGTGTAAGCTGCTACTTAAGCACAGCTTTTGCACTTTTATTACAGTCGAGCAATTCTCTATGTAGTCTGAATGCGTTTTTCAATGAATATGGCTCATGAACCTATTCACAATTTTCACCAGGAGCAAGTATACTAAGCATTGTAGCCAACAGGTAAAGAAATGGAAGGTGCTCTAGTTTCTGCAAACAGGAAGATAGAATGGGGCGGGCTCCTAGCAGCTCGCTTGGAATCCCAGGCGGAGCGTTAGGACACCGCCCGTCCCATTCAAGTCACATACAAACTTCGCACGAGTACAACTATTCTAGGCGCGATGCTAGTACTTCGCCCGACCAAACGCGATTTTGGGATACCGTCCGTATCTCTGGCGTGATCCTAGGATACCGTCCAACTACAAGCGTTACGCTAGCATTTCGTCCACATCGAGCGAGACACTAGGAGACCGTTTAGCGCAAGCGTTACGTTAGATTTTTGCCCGTCCCCCTAAGCGCTACGCTGAGATATCGCTCAACAGGCGAATTGCTAAGATCCCGCCCGACTATACCCAGTTATTTTCGGGCCGGACCAAGGATTAAATTTTTTAGTCTTTGATCGTTTAATCTGATCGCGCCCATGTGAACGCTCTAAGGTACTAAGGTTCAAGAGTCAAGGCCATGCTTTAAAGATTAGAAGAAAAGAGAAGAGCAAATAATGATTTTCTATCTGTGTCATACGATGAAAATCAGATATTTTTTCCACCACTTAATAAAAACTTGCTGTGCAGTGAAGGTTGTAGTCTTCTTTGCCTGCTGATACTAAAAACTCTATGGCATGATGATTGTAGCTTTGACTCTCTGCCCATTGAAAATGAAAAAGTGAAGATGGTGGTGGGAGATGGTATGATAATTACAATTATTGAGGAGGGTAAATCTTTTTCAAATACATTTCACACTGAACAAGGGATTTTGAGAATCCATGTGGTCGATATATACAAACAGTGTCTTATTTGCTTCGGGAACATTTACGTCATTCCCAATTCCTAAGGTATACAGTGTCTGTTTGTCACTGTTGATCGAATGGCTCTACTATTTAGAATTAATCTTCTAGAGTACTTCTTTTGCAAATGCACACTCTATGGTTAACCAAGGGACTCCATAAACCCTGTATGTGTCCTTGTACACTACAATGATCCTCACTGTTATGGTGCACTATGGCGGTTTACCCCCACCACCACCACGGTTGCGTAACAATCTTTTGTTCAGCGGAAAATCTTCCGATCAAGTCTTCCCGAGTCCTGACTGATAATGTTCCCAGGTGGGGCATTGACATTTTATTTTATATTTTGATGGGATGTCCATTCTGCAGTACACTATTTCTGATATGTCCAAATTTCAGGGGGTGAAAGCTAATTTGCAGAAACTTGTGGCCTATATAAAATTAATATCAAAATCAGGTAGTAATAATTTATTGAAGGAAACATTTTTTGATGATGGAACATCCTTTTTTGTTGTCTTTTTTGTAATAAGTGCTTAAAATAAAATAACAATGTCGAGTAAACGAAACCCACTGAACTGCTGAACTCCACTTTCTAGAGAAGGAGAAGAAAAGGATGAATTATTTTCTTTTTAAGTCTTTCTTCCTCATATGACATATCTCTCTCATTCTCTTCTCTTTCAAACCCCAACAATCCTTCCAAACAACGTCTTTTGTAACCCTAAGCACAGACAATCTCGATTTCAGCTGTTTTTATTTACACCTAAATGAAATATCTTACTATAATAACCTAATCAGAATCACCTTCTTTCTTCTTCGGAATTTTGGAAAAAGATGTCAAATAATCAAGGAGATGGAACAACAAATGAAGATTATTTTGAACAGATCTTAGCAAATCCATCTTTTTATGTGAACCAAGCAAGTTCTGAAACAGCTAGATTAATGGCTATGCAGTTAAGTTCTAGTGGTGGTGAAGGTTCATCGAGTCATCATCTAGTATCAGCTGAAAATGGAGTAGGATTTCAAGAATTAGGGTTTAGGTTAGAACAACAACAAGGGATTAAATTACCAGATGAAACCCCACTGGGGTTAAGATTGGAACAGCAGATGCCAACAACATCAAATGGTTTTGATAGGTTTGTTCATCAAACTTCTTCTTCTAGTCATCGTCCTCATCCTCATCCTCATCAGCATACCAACGTAAGTTTAGTTTGTTTAATTAATTTACTTCCATTTTTCTCGCCGTGTTTTCTGTATTCTTATTTTATTTATTTTACCTGTATGCCTCTATGTTTTATTCATATTCCCGAGTCGTGTCTTTGAGTTAAAAAAAATGGGAATGACTTCCTCTTCATTTTCTTTTCAGTGTTCCAATTTTTACACTTCATTTACACCAATCCTTTGTTCCCAGCACCGGATGATAATTATCTTGCTAGTAGTTCATATTTTTGAAATGGTTTAATTACTATGTAGATGATCCTCGAAACAAATTAGGTACTTTATATTCCCAGTGAAGTGGTATGATGTTGGTGGGTAAGCAAAAGTTAGTTGTTTTGGGGCTAATTAAGAACAGTTATCTTTCTATCCATGGAAGTCTATTGGGGAAGTGTAAACAAGGTGTAAAATAAAGTGAGTTACACAGAGGAAAGAACTGTAATTGTTGAAATGCTCAAATAAGCCATATGTTTGAGCTCCTATGCTACTCTCGGGACAACTATGAAGTTGAGATGGTATGTCAGTGTGAATTAATCATGTAGGTCTTTGTGAACTTGGGACACTAGCAAAAGATTTGGAACGCTGCTGGTCTTCATCAATAGTTGCTCACTAGTTGTAGTTTATCCAGGCAGTGCTCTAAGTATGGGTTAATTGTTTTGGGGGTTCAGACTGGGGTAAGCAAAAGCAGGACCAATTTGTTAGTTGCAGTGAATATCCTACGTTGATTGACATAATACTCTTCTTGTCACTTGAGTGAAAAGGCAAAGTTTTGTGGAAATTTGATGCAAGTAGATCTTTATTGAATTTGTAATCTTTACTTTTGTTTGCAGGAAAGAGAACCCATGCATTTGACAAGTTTGTTTCCTGCATTCGAACATGTACAACCTCATTTGGTTAGGCCTGCCGCTTCTCAGGTATGCGAAATTCCACGTTATTCATTTATATTATGGCTATCTTATTGTTTCTGGGTTAGCTCATGGTTAAAAGGTCTAGTTTGTGTATCCAAAGGCAACGCTTTGATGAGCTAGAACCTAGAAACTCCAATTTTGCGTTTTATTTCTTACAGTAATGAATGATCAGCATGTTATCTGTGATGTGTGTCCCCTTTCCTTTTCCCTTTCCTTATATTTCTTCTCAAGTATGTTGATGTTATATTTCATCAGCTTGTGGAAGGGTGTTCTTTTTCCTCCCTGTTATCCTGCTTCTCACCCATTCAATTTCAAGGTTCTAGGCCATGCTCCGATTGCTAACCAGACATTTTATTTCTTAGTTAGGGCCCCTTTCTTGTCGTGTGGACACTCTTTGTAATGTGTGATGAAATATGAGTTGTTCTTCCTTTTATGTCCGAATGTGATGGCAGCATCATTTAAAAACAAAACAAAAAAGTTCTGGCAACTTGACTATTTCATGTAATCTCTCAAATATTTATCCTGTGGGAGTAGTCTGTAGTCCTCGGTAGTTAGTTATACTGACTACAAGATCCATTGTCATGATTTTGTAACTTTACATGTAGTGTGTTCCCAAATTTCATGATCCTGGATAGACAAATCTCAACATAAGAAGTCACAGATGTTCGTAGAAAGTCCAATACTCTTAAGCTGTGCCTAAAATATTCATATTATATTGTTGATGATCTATTTTTGTGTTCTCATATTCTTGCAGCCTTTGCATGCACATCAAACATCCACCACTGGTGCTGCTGCTCCACAACCACCTGCCTTCCGCCCTAGAGTGAGAGCAAGACGTGGACAGGCTACTGATCCCCATAGTATTGCCGAGCGGGTAAGACTGGATTTTATTTGAAGATGCATACTCAATCAATGAACAGTTAGTTGTGTACCACTTATGGAATGTTGACTCATACAGTTGATTGACAAATGTGGCCTGAGTCATTGTCAGTTTGTAAGATTAAGGTTGCTGGATATTAACATGAAAAAGGTTATATTTTTAGAATTTTTTTGTTCCTCTTTCATCTCTAGACTATAGTACAAGCCTAGGTGAGGATCCACTTATGCGATTATAGTTGTGACTGAAATATTCCTCAAGTACCTGTCTTAGGGTGATTATTTATGATTTTCTCCTTATATCTGTTGCTCTCTTTTTGCTAGCCCGCGCAAGTTTTTGTGCTGGCACATCTTTGAATTCAGAATTCATTCTTTGTTGCGCTTTATCAATATTATAGTTGATAATGATATTCAGGGGAATAAATATTTTCTCTCTGATTTTAATTTCTTATACAACAGATGGAAGGTTTTTTTTTTTCTTTTTCCCAAGAAACCTATTTTCGTTATCAGACATTTAGTATTATTAGGAGGGACACCCTGTTCAGTTTTGTGAACCACGTTTATGACACTATATCAAAATCTATCTTTCTTGCTTTTCATATTGCACAAACTTTTCAGAGGCTATTGTTTTACATATATGTATATCTCTATAGTTATGATGCTGTTTTTCTTGATGCAGCTTCGTAGAGAAAGGATAGCTGAAAGAATGAAGGCTCTGCAAGAACTTGTTCCTAGCTTCAGCAAGGTCATGCCCTCCACTCTCATATTTGTCTTTTAACATCATTAACGTCTTTTCTTCAGATTTTGGTTCATTTGGAATATTAATGTATATGCAAGTTAAGAGGCAGGACTCCTCAAAACTTGCTAAGTGACTTTATTACTTACAATTGGCTTTTAGACTTAATGTGCATGGTGTGATTGACATGTTTCAATTGAACTCAATAATAGGAAGATGAGCATACCTTTATACAAAATTTAGGGATTAATCATGAAACACGGTTCAAGGAATGGAACATCTGAGGTAAGGTTGTTGATGCATGCAATCAGATGAAGATATTGATCAGCAATAGGTACGTATAGTGAAATTAGGTTTTCTCTGTAGGAGATTGAGTGGATGGAAGATGATTGCATAAACCGCTGAAAGGTTCTAAAAGTGTCAAGAGGAAGCCTCAAATATTTATGAGTGAATGCAGTAAGGATTTATATGCTGACATGCATATTGACCAATTTAGGATGTGGTTCTAGACATAGGAGGGTTTAATATTTCTTTGATAAAAATATGAGTATACATGTTCCGATTGAAGTTTTGAGTTAAGATATGCCCGTATAGTTAGTTCCTTGAAAACTCAATCTCTCGTGATCTCGCTTGAAAGCTATCTTTCATGATTTTTCCCGAATCGAGACAGTAGTGTAGGTTCTCTTTCTGAATGGAGTTTCATGCTAAAGCTTTATCCTTCTTTAGATCATAACTGGTCTGCTTTTCCTTTTAAGGGGTTAGCCCAATCATAGATTTCATATGGTAGTTTCTTCAATTACAGTTACTAAGTTAAGTCAGAACTTCTTGAATGGCCAGTTACAAGATTGCTAGTGATTTGCTTAGCTTGCTTAGTTTACTAGTGGGAAGTAGCTTCATTTTACTCATCCTCTTTGGTCAAGACTCTACCTTCCTGACAGAAATCGAACTCTGTATCTAACCAATCATTATGACTGATGTAATGATGGCATATTTCTATAACGAAGCATACCGTGACATGAGGTTTAGTTTTCTGTTTATTATTTCTACAGACTGATAAAGCAACCATGCTTGATGAAGTAGTGGATTATGTGAAGTTTCTAAGGCTCCAGGTCAAGGTAAAACAGTCTTGCTTTTGATCATAACAATTTATTTATAACGCACGACTGCATGTAGCCACACTGTCGAGTTCCAGTATACTATTCTTTCGATGTGGGATAAATATTGAAATTAAACTTTCTAACTCAAAAGAAGGTTTCTTTTTACATACATCTCTACTATAAGTCGAGGCTATTGTTGGCTCCAAAATGGCTCATTTAAGCCATGTGGGTAATATTCATGGAATATAGTACATTATGTGCTGTATTTATTTATCTTTGCTCGTTAAAAATAATAAATAGTTAACATGAAACATACCCAGATTTAGTAGTCTATAGATTACTTCATCCATCCCCTTACTTTCTCTGAAAACACCTATACCAATCCTTTAGCATCGCTGATTAATCTTCAGACTAGTTTTGTTTTAAAAACTCTTTCCTGATTCTAAAAACCATTTACTTCAATAAATTCTTGTTTTGCGATTTCAATTCCATTATCTGGACATGTTGCATTATATGTTAATTACTCTATATGCTTGTTTTTTTGCTTATACATGAGTAGCGTCTCGAACTGTAGATTTTACATCACTCCACACGAATCTGTTTTTATATTATTGCTCTTATTCATTTATGAAATTAATAGGTACTGAGCATGAGCCGGCTAGGAGGAGCAGGTGCGGTTGCTCAACTTGTATCTGATGTCCCATTACCATCAGTTGAGGTACTACTATAGGAAACTGCCCAAAATAAAGGGCATGCTTCTTCTAGTTATTTCAGGATGACTGAGGCTTGATTATGTCATTAAATTTTGTATCCATTTCTGAAATTTAAGGGAGAAGGCTTGGATGGAACTAACCAGGCAAGAGAGAAATGGTCGAGCAATGAGACAGAAGAACAGGTAGCAAAGCTCATGGAAAAAGACGTTGGAACTGCCATGCAATTCCTCCAATCAAAGGCACTCTGCATCATGCCCATTTCACTTGCTGCAGCTATTTACCCTATTTACCAACCCGATTCACCTTCCACGCTTGTCAAGCCTGAATGAAATACTGTTTCTTAAACTCGGAATAAGTAATAGCTTTGCACGTGCCCCACCAACTACTCCTAAATCAACGCGCCTTACCAAGTAGGATTAGGTTCACTCTTATGACTTACCCTAGTAGTGTGTGATGGTACTTACATGAGCTGTATCTAAGTTTCTGACCTGTAATATTCTGGGCTTCTTTTTTGTCAAATGGGAGAAGAAGACTAGAGAAAATGATTTGAAGATACTTCATGACCTGCAGTATTTGAGTGAAGTGTAATGATTGTTAAATGTGTCTCTCCAAGTTTCCAACTATGTAATAATACTTTGTATTTTGGTAATGACTTCCTCGACGATCTAATTGGTAGTGATGGATTCTTGTAAAACTGAAGTTCGTATATAAATAGATGTTTGTATTTTGATTGCCGAGAAGAATTGTTTGTAATAAATCTACTCAACCATTTCTTCAACTTGGTTTGAAACAATCCGAGGATGAAATCCTTGACTTTGAGTGTAAGTAGTAGGACGATGGTAGCTAACATGTCTTTCTGGGTTGACTGCAGGACTTGTATCAAACCCTGATTTGGGGGTTACATGGATATTTAGGTCCATACTCCATAGTTGTCCTATGGCTATGGGCACGAAAAACACGATTTACAAAGAATCTTTGCGGGGACAGTGATCAGGGTTGTTTAATGGTATTACCGCATAGATTTGGCATCCCCTTATAAATCATGACGGAAAAGACTAACTTATCCTCTGCGTTATCTTTTGTGTGACAAAAGTATCCAACTCACCCTCCCACTGTACAAACTACTTTGAGTTCCTAATTCATTTCAAAAATTCTGTTAATCTAGCCGAGTTCCTTCTCCTCTTTCGTTTTCAAATGAAAATTTCAAAATTTAATCGCCGAACTCAATCTCTGTCAATTGTTGATTGAAAAACTTATCGACCAGATCGTCTTCAAGTCCTTCAACTGAATCCAATTTTCTCTATAACCTCCCAAATCAAACATGGTGTACATTAGAAGGTAATTTTTCAACTAATTCATTTGAAGGAGACAAATGAAAATACGACGTTAACAGATACCTAATTTACTAAGGTTAAACCTATTTGGTCAACATTAGCCCCCCAACTATCATTTCATCCCAAGTTCCCAACACCAAATCAACTTACACAGGGCCATATGGGCAAATTTTAATCACCGATAGGCTGATAACCCCAAAAGGAAAAAAGCCTATAAGACTTGGATTATCCAAAAGAAATCTACAAACTCATAAGGATGACTATTATTATTATTATTATTATTATTATTATTAAGAAGATGAAATTTTATTGGATGGAAAAAATATTTACACTGAAACCGGAAGGAAGTCTAGCCACAAGCTGGACTTTCACTCCTTTTGGATAACTAAACCTAGTCTAAAGAACAAAGAGTTGCCAATTTTGTAGTTATAGTCAAAGCTAGCTACATAATTTTGCAACCTTTTAACAAACACCACCGTATCCTCTCCCAATTCCCCTAGGGTAGTGAAGGCAAGCATCCCGAGCCCATAACCGTGAGCAATACACTTGTCTAGGTATTTGGAGCATTTGCGGGTGATGGCGCTTGAGATGGCTTGTCCTGGCGTGTACGCTAGTCTGCCCCCTCCTGTGAACGGGGACATCCCGGTGACATCCAGACAGACGTCTCGACCGTTCTCCCAGTTGTAAACTAATATATCAGCATGCCGTAAAGAATTCTGGTTGTCTGATAAGAAGCCCAACTTAACTTCTTTACACGCTGCCACTTCAGCCCGAAAGCACATGTTCGCTAGTACTTCTCGAACCAGATCGTGTTTGAACTTGAGGCCCACTTCACTAGCGCAGTGCAGAGCGTGGTCGCCAAAGACGTCCATCCCTCGGCCGCAACAAGGGCATGAACTGTTTCCCTCAAACATAGGTATCCCAAGTCTATATCTAAGCGCAGGACGAAACTGTCTTGGCCCAATAGCCTGGCTAAGCCCAGCAATGGGGACTGCCTTAAGGAAGTCTTGGGTGTGGTTGAGCCTGGTGCATTGTCAAAGGAAACTGTCACGCTCAGTCATATTGCATCTGCTTGGGATGTTCTTCTTCACAAGATCAAAGTAGATAACTGTCAATGAGTGCATTGGGATGGGGGAAGCAACTTGGATGTTGTAAGGAGACTTCAAGCCGAAGACCTGAATGAACCTAGACAGGGCACGCTGATAGCTGGGGAGTGTATCAAGAACAAAATGAGTATTAAGGATGATGTTCTACACCTTCAAAGTTTGGGAGTAGGATGCTAGGTAGCTGTAGTGGCTGGTGTCTTCCATGGTGTAGAAACCAAGCCCACCATCTTTCATGGCCAGAGTAGACAGGCGAAGTTGGAGTGGCCCAAACCCAGCTCCATCCCCTGTAACCAGATGCCTGATGTACTGTTGGAGGTGTTGATCATACTGGGCTGCAGGGAGCTGAAGTACTGTGGGTCTGGTGGTCCTTAGTGTGAAGTAGAGCCTAGAGACTCCAGCACAGTTGCGCAGGAGGAGGAGTTCACTCTGTGGATCCTGTAGCTTCTTCAAGGTTTCCATAAGCTGTAGGCTCTTCTCAACTCTTCCTTGCACAAAATCACTGGAGAACTGCATGTCTTGGCTGACAGGCCCCCCTAGCAACTTCACTCCCTTCTTGGGCCTGCCAATGTCTGCTGGAAAGACCCCCTCCAACAGACTTCTTGGGTCCACCTGGGGCCAAAACAACTCTGTTTTGTTGATGTTCAGGTGCAACCCCCTTTTACTCCCATCTGCTTGGATAATGGTCAGAGCCTTGGCCACTTCCAAGGTGTCACCTGCTACAGTGCCATCATCTAAATACCATGCATGCAGGTCTAGGGTGCAAGCTGAGGCTATGTTGGTGATGAGGGGGTGCAGGGTCAATCCAAATAGGATGGGGCCAAGGGGGTCCCCTTGTTGAACTCCCTGGACAGACATACGAATATTGTCTAGGTAGTAGAGTTTAGCAGGCTTAGCATAGCAAAACTCTACCCACCTAGAGATGTATAGGCATCTGTCTCTGACCCCCCTGATCATTGCTGACATGTGTACTAAGTTAAAGACATTCTTGAAGTCCACCAGTAGCATACATTTGTTGAGAGAATTATCTTGGAGCTCCAAAAGCCTGTTGGCTGCATGCATGATGGCTTCTCATCCACATTGGGTCCCAACCCCAAACTGGAAGTCTCCCAAGTAAGCAGCCACATCCTTGCTGATAGCAGATGCAACTAGCTTTGAGCATAGCCTCCTCCATATTGTTCCCACTGCAATGGGCCTCAGCCCTCCATCAGGATTAAGCATAGGAGTTAAGGGGTAATTGGCTATGTACTCCCTAGCTCAGGTGGACACCTTCCTGCCAGCCAAAGGTTGACCACATTGGTGATAGGAGATAGCATCTCATCTGCTACTGCTGCTGCTGCAGGACCATATAGAATATCCAAGAGGTGCTGAGCTCTGAGGCCATCCCTTCCGCGGGAGGTTCCCTTGGGGAAGCCTTTGATGGCACTAAAAACTGCTGTGTTATCCACACTGATATCTTCAACCTGTAAAGGTTCAGCAGGGATGGAAGGTGGTGGGGCTCTAGGGTGTTTCAGTCTCAGGTCCTGTAAGGTTGCAGGTGAGTTGGGTGCAATGCCATTAGAGGCCAACACCTTGATTAATGTTGTATATTGGCCATAAATTAGTTTTTTCTTACAGGCAGAGAGGTTGGAGGTCCCATCCCTCTTCTTGATAGTTCAACTCCTCTGAAGTAGCCCTGTCTGGTCCATGAGAGTGTGCACCATGCTGAGGCACTCCATATCCTTCCACTGAAGCAAGGCCTGGGTTATGCTACTAGACTGAAGCCTCTTCCTTGTCCCAGATCTTGCCTCCATGGTGTTTTTAGGGTCATAAAGGCTCAGAGTGCAGGCTGGCATGATTAGGAGATGTAGCCAAGCATACAAGTCAAGGGGGTTGGCTGAGACCTTATCCAAAGTTTCTTCAAGGCATATTGAAAAACTAAGCCTGCATTGGTGAGGGACGCTAGTCACTGTTGTGCATCTCATCTTGAAGACTTCAATGAGAATCTCCAGGGAGAGCCCTACAGAGGTTTCTGGATCCCCTGACTCAGTTGGTGCAGAGATGGTGGCTTGTGGCATAGCAAGGTAATGCACTAGGAAGTCAGCATCCACATCATTGTAGGGCTTAGTGATAACACCATCATGTCTTCTGCAGGGTCTCTTCCAGGAGTAGATATGCATGCATTTGGTGCATAGCCACATCTCCAGGCCAGACATGACTGATTCCCATGCTTTGTAAACAGAAATGTCTCTGCTGATCATGTCTTTGCAAGTGGCCTTGGTCTTTTCAGTGGGTAAGTGCTTATCTTGGAGGCACCTCATCCCTGTAACACATGTCCGCGAACACGTCCCCCACCAAGTCATGTCTGAACTTGAACCTAACCTCGCTAGCACAGTGTAGTGGATGATCTCCGAAGGCATCCATAGCTCTCCCACAACTGGAGCACACGCTGTTCTCTGTAAACAAAGGTATGCCGAGCCTATAGCACAGCACAGCACAGCCCAGAACTGCCGAGGCCTAATTTCCTGATTAAGCCCAGCAATGGGGACCGCCTTGAGGTAGTCTTGGGACTGGGTTAGCTTAGAACACTGCATAAGGTTGATATCGCGTTCGGTCAAGGCATAATTGGTGGGGATGTTCTTCCTAACAACATCAAAGTATAGGGCTGTCATTGAATGCATTGGGCTTGGGGCAACAACTTTTATGTTGAAGGAAGAGGCCATGCCACAAACTTGGGTGGACCTGGAGAGGGCCTGCTGGAAGCATTGAGGAGGGTCTGCTGCTTGATGAGTTCTGAGGATGGTATCTTGCACGTGTATAATATGAACATAGGAAGCCAAATAACAGTAGTGGCTGGTGTCTTCCATTGTGTAGACTTCCAACCCACCTTCCTTCATGGGCAGTGTTTCCAGGCGCAGTTGAAGTGGGCTAAAACAGGCACCATCACATGTAGCCAGGTGCCTAAAGAACTGCTGAAGGTGCTGGTCATACGTGGCAGCAGGGGCTAAGAGAACTAGGGGTCTGGTGTTCCGCAAAGTGAAATAGAGCCTGGAGACCCAGCAAAGTTGCGCAGTAGGAGCAGCTCACACTGTGGGTCTTGCAGCTGCTTCAAGGTCTCCATAAGATGCAGGGTCTTCTCCACTCTTCTCATCACAAATTCACAATAAAACTTCATATCCAGGATGACTGTACCTCCTAGCAGCTTCACCCCTTGCGCTGGTCTGCTAATGTCAGCAGGAAAAACATCTACTGCCAAGCTTCTGGGATCCACTGTAGGCCAGAAGAGTTCTGTTTTTGTGATGTTCAGTCTCAAACCACTCCTACATCCTTCAGCCTGGATAATGCTCAGAGCCTTGGCTACCTCCATAGTTTCCGCTGCGATGGTACCATCATCAAGGTACCAAGCCTGCAGGTCTAGGGAGCAAGCAGAAGCTATGCTGAGAATAAGAGGGTGCAAGGTCAAGGCAAAAAGGAGGGGGCCTAGGTGATCCCCTTGTTGGACTCCATGTGATGACAAGAGAGTGTTATCCTCGTAATATAATATGGCTGGCTTGGCATAACAGAATTCACCCATCTTGAGATGCAGGGGCACTTGTCTCTGACTTCCCTAATCATGGCAGATCTGTCCAGTAGGTTGAATGCATTTCTAAAGTCTACTAGAAGCATGCACTTGTTAGGAGAATTACCTTGTAGATCTAGTAGTCTGTTGACTGAGTGTAGGATAGCCTCTCCTCCACATGGTATCCCTACCCCAAACTGGAAATCACCTAGATAAGCTGTCATTTCCTTGCACACAGATGAGGCAGCAATCTTGGAGCACAACCTCCTCCAAATTGTGCCTCCTGCTATAGACCTGAGTCCACCATCTGGTTTAAGCAGGGGAGTCAGGGGGCACTAGCTATGTACTCCCCTAGCTCAGCTGGACAACTACCTGCCAACCACAAATTGACCACCCTGGTAATATAGGCTAGTAGCTCATCATCTACTGCAGAGGCAGGACCACACAGGGCATCGAGAAGGTGTTGTGCCCTGGGGCCATCCCTGCCACAAGATGTGCCTTTGGGGAAGCCCTTAACAACTTTCAAGACAGTTGTAGAGTCAACACTTAAGGCAACACCAGGCACTGGTTCTGTGGGGATGGTAGGTGGTGGATCTCTGGGGTGTTTTTGGCAAAGATACTGTAAAGTGGTTGGAGAGTTATGAGCAATGCCATTGGAAGATATTACTTTGATGGCTGCAGTATACTATCCGTAACTCAACTTTCACCTGCAAGCAGAGATGTTTGAGCCCCCAGGGATCCTTGGGCTGGTGCTGCATCTCTGAGGTAGCTGAGCCTGTTCCAAAAAGGAATGCACCATACTGAGGCATCCCTTGTCATTCCACTGAAGCAAGGCTTGGTTGATGTTGTTTGTTTGGAGCCTTCTTTTTGTGCTTGATCTTGCTTCCATAATGCTTTTAGGGGTGTATAAGCCAAGGGTGCACACAAGCATGAGAAGAAGGTGTAGCCATTCTGAAAATTCATGGGGGTTGGCAGAGACCCTATCCAGTGTGGCCTTGAAGCACCTGGAGAAATTGAGCCTGCATTGATGAGGGATGCTGGCCACTGTGGTGCATTGCATATGGAAAACTTGATTGAGCATCTCAATGGATAATCCAATAGGCTCTGGCTCCACCAGCTCACTAGGTTCTACCATGTCCTCTTGTGGTTTATTTAGACCATGAACCAGAAAGTCAGCTGACAGACCATTGTAAAGCCTGGTGATGATATCCCCATCATGTGTTCTACAAGGCCTTCTCCAGGAATAGAGGTGCATACACTTGGTGCACAACCACATCTGCAGACTAGATAATACCATCTCCTACCCTTTGTAGACATCAATATCACTACTAATCCTTGCTCTGCAAACAGCTTTGGACTCCATAGTGGGTAAGTGCTTATCTTGAAGGTGTCTGTAGAACCCAGTTCTACTCATCCCTTCCCCCTCCCCCCCATTTGTACAACCATCAAACTTACTGAAGGGGCATTGGAACAATGTCTTCCTGTGAAGACTTTCTGTGACCTCATCAACTGAGTCCTGAGTAGAATTATAGGACCTAGTTCTAGGCATAATGGAGGAAAAACTCACATGGGGGTTGGAATTAACAAGAGTAAGAACACTCAGTGTTCTCTGAAAAACCTCAGGAACCCAATTTATACAGGAAAGGGTTGAATCAAGAGTGTACCTAGAAAATACTACTACAGAACTGTACAAATATATCTAGGTCGAAAAGCTTAATTGCATATATGGGAGAAGAGGGGAATGAAGAATGTGGGATGGGTTTCATCATACATGAAATAGGAGCTCGAATCATGACTCTCATGGCTTGAATCGCTGTTGCTCCTGAATCTCCGATGGGTCTTCAATTCTTCCCTAAAATCGCACCAGCCGGAGCTTCTCTCTCTTCTTCCTATTATTATTATTATTATTATTATTATTATTATTATTATTATTATTATTATTATTATTATTGTTATTATTAGGTCTTTCATTAAAGGGAGAAAAATATTCTTTTTTTATTTACAAAGTATTGGTAGGGAGTCTAACCACAAGCTGAGCCCCTACCCCTTTCTGAATGGAAATTCCTAATCTAAAGAAAAGGGAATCCCCAACTTTGTAATTATAGTCGTGGCTAGCCATGTAGTTCTGCAGTCTCGTCGTAAAGCCAATCGTGTCATCTCCCAACTCCCCCAGGGTCGTGAAGGCAAAAACACCCAAGCCATATCCGTGCTCGTTAGATTTGTCCAGATATTTATTGCGTTTGCGCGTAACGGCGTTAGAGATGGCAGACCCGGGCGTAAACGCAACTCTCTCTCCTCCTGCAAAAGGGGACACCCCTGTGACGTCGAAGCACACGTCACGACCCTCCTCCCAATTGTATACGAGTATATCCGCGGGTCTAAGGGAGCTCGCGTTGTCAGACAAGAAACCCACTTGACTTCTTTACGGGCAGTGACACCGGCTTTAAAACACATATCCGCCACCGCGTCTCGAACTAGGTCGTGCCTAAATTTGAGACCCACTTCACTGGCGCAATGTAGAGCGTGGTCCCCAAAGGAATCTATTTCTCTGCCGCAAAAAGAACAAGAGCTACCCTCAGCAAACATGGCAATACACAACATGTAACAAAGTATGGCCCTAAATTTGCGAAGCCCAATAGACTGGTGTATCCCTGTGATTGGGATAGCTTTGAGGTAGTCTTGTGCATGGCTCAGCCGATTACATTGCCACAAAATGCAATTGCGCTCAGTCTGGTGGAAACTGCTGGGGATACTCTTCTTGACCATATCAAAGTACAACACTGCCAGAGAATGCATGGGTCGGGGGGCAGTTGCTTTAATACTGAGAGAAGAAGGAGGAATCCCACAGACCTGACTGAAGCTAAGCAAGGCTTGCTGGAAGCTGAGATGAAGTGCAGAGTCCTTATCCACCTGGAGAATAGTGTTCTGCACCTGGGTTGTCTGAAGACAAGAGGCGAGGTAGCAGTAAAATCTAGAATCCCTCATAGTGTAAACCCCTAAACCTCCATCCTTCATCGGCAAAGACGCTATGCGCATTTGGTAGGGACCAAACCCGGCTCCATCACTAGTAACCAAATGTCTAAGGAACTGGCATAAATGATGGTCATAATACTCAGCTGACTGGTGCAAGACAGCGGGGGCTAGTGGTCCTCAAAGTAAAGTATAAGCGCGACACCTGCACAATTTCTGAGAAGAAGCAATTCACTTTGTGGATCCTGTAGAAGCTTCAGAGACTCCATTAACTGAATAGTTTTCTCCACCCTACGTCGGACCATCTCGTTGCAAAATTTAGCATCCATACTAACAGGCCCCCCGAGAAGCTTCACTCCTCTAGCAGGTCTACTGATGGTGGCTGGGAACACACCCTTCTCCAAACTTTTGGGGTCAGGATTAGGCCAGAAAAGCTCTGTCTTGTCAATATTGAGGGATAAGCCTCTGCTGCTCCCCTCAGATTGGATGATGTGTAAAGCTTGATCCACCTCCAGAGTGTCCCCAATGATATTCCCATCATCCAAATACCAAGCATGCATATCTAAAGTGCACTTAGAAGCAATTTCTAAAATGAGCGGGTGTAATGTCAGAGCAAACAGTAAAGGCCCCAAAGGGTCTCCCTGTTGGACGCCCTGAGCCGACAAAAGCACTTTGTCATTGTAATAAAGCATTGCCGGCTTTGCATAGCAAAATTCAACCCATCTAGAAATACCAGGGCACTTGGACCTGACTTCATTGATAATTACTGTTCTATCCACCAAATTAAATGCATTGTTGAAGTCTATTAAAAGCATGCATTTGGTGGAGGAGTTACCTTGAAGTTCCAAAATTCTGTTTGCGGAATGCAAAATGCCTTCTCCACCACATTGAACTCACACACCGAATTGGTGATCTCCTAGGTAAGAGGCCATTTCCTTGCTGGCCCCTGACGCAGCTAGTTTAGAGCAAAGCCTCCTCCAGATGGTTCCCACTGCGATAGGCTTATGCCCCCTCCAGGCTTGATCAAGGGAGTGAGAGGAGCACTCGCAACGTAAGCACCAAGCACTGCTGGGCATCTACCCGCTAACCACATGTTGATTACACCTGTCATAGAAGACAAGAAGTCATCTGCCACGGCGGCTGCAGGTCCATTGAGGGCATCCAGAAGATGCTGGGCGCGAAGGCCATCTCTACCATACGAAGTTCCTTTTGGGAACCCCTTGATGGTGCTTAGAACAACTGAATTGTCTACACGAAGTGGCTCAACCACGATATGGTCCACAGGTATGCAGGGAAGCGCCGATGTAGGGTGTTTGAGGCTAAGCTCAGGAAGAGTATCCTGAGAGCAAGGGGATATACCATTGGACGCTAACACTTTGATGGAGGCCGTGTACTGGCCTAGGCCCAGTTTCCTCCTACAAGCTGCAAGATTGGAACTACCCAGCATCTGTATGTTGTTCGGCCTACTTTGGTGCTATTTGGATTGCTCTAGAATAGACTGCACCAAGCCATAACACCCACTTCCATCACTCCATTGAAGTAACGCTTGGTTGATACTAGCCATCTGTATTTTCTTCCTGGTCCCTGACCTCTCTTCCGCAGATCCCCTGGGTATGAACCGTCCTAAAGTGCACACATGTAGGAGTAACAATTTTAACCACACAGACAAGTCCGAAGGGTTGACACTAACTTTATCCAATGAAGCTTTGAGAGCCCTAGAGAACTGAAGCCTGCATTGCGATGGAATACTAGCAACTGTTGGAAGTTTCTGTTGGTACACAAGGTGTAGGAGGTCCACATCCAAGGTTGCTGAAGCTACAGGCCCCATGTCGTCCAAAGGCACAGAGTTAGAAGGCAATGATTTGCTTATGCCGTAAACCATACAGGATCCTGGTGTCCCATTGTGAGGGCTGGGAATAATACCATCTTTGTATTTCCTACACGGCCGTCTCCAGGAATACATATGCATACATTCCGAGCATAGCCACATTTGCATCTACGGCAAAACCGCTTCCCAGGCACAAAACACATCCAAATCTGAAGCGACCCTCTCCCTGAAAACATCCACTGCCTACATGGAGTGGAGGTGTTTATCTTGCAAATGCCTGTAGAAACCAGAACGACTAAGCCCTCTGCCTCCAGCCCCATTGTTGCAGCCGTCAAGATGTTTATAAGGACATTGAAACAAAGCATCATTCAAGACCCCATCCACATTCTCAGCTGAACACTGCGAGTCCGAGCCTAACCTTGTTCTAGGCATACTGCGGTTTCCTGAAGTTTTCGACTACAAGGGTGTCTCCAGGATAGTCTCTCAAACTAGAAGGTAGGCTGAAAACTCTCACTGGACTGGTACCAAAGTCACAACAGGAATCCACAACACAGACAGACAGTAAAAAGAAAAATCTGATACTACCCAACCAGTCAACAGGAACAACCAGCCAGCAGGAAATGCAACAGAATGTTGCTGTGTTCTCAGGCAGGAAAGACTCACTAGCAGTCACGGCAGAAACAAGGAGCTGCAGACCCAACAAGCTACCACAAGAAATGCCTGAACGCTGAACAACTTTGAACAATCCAAAGTAAACTCTGAAGTCTCCAGCAAACACAAACACCGTGGGACCTAGAGCAAATGATGCAGCACCGAAGCAATTTTGAAGACTCCAGCAAAAAGCAAACACCGTGGGACCTAGAGCAAACTCCAACAAGACCCGCAGACAACCCGAATCGAGAGGGTCCCAAGATTGAATGCAATGCTGGTGCTTAAAGATGAGCAACAACTGGATAGCCATGAGCAAAACAAGAAATAAAAATGGAATTGAAAATCATTAAAACAATACAGCGATTCTGGAATTAGTGAGGCCGAGATGTCAACTACTCCAAGCCAAACCACCGTTGAAAATGAGCTAGAGGGAAATCAAAGAGATGGTAGGAAGTCTAGCCACAAGCTGGGTACCCAGCCCCTTTTGAATGGAGATGCCTAATCTGAAAAGAAAAAAAGAATTGTCGATTTTATAATTATAATCGAAACTAGCTATGCAATTCTGCAACCTATTTACAAAAGCTATCGTGTCTTCTCCAATTTCGCCTAGGGTAGTGAAAGCAAGCAACCTCTTTGTCTAGGTATTTGTTTCGTTTACGAGTAATGGCGTTCGCAATGGCTTGGCCAGGCGAGAAAGTTTTTCTCCCACCACCAGTGAAAGGGGACGCCCCAGTAACATCAAGACAGACGTCACGACCGTTATCCAATCTATATACAAGGATATCTGCTGGCCGCAAGGAGTTTTTGTTGTCCGATATAAATCCCAATTTGACTTCTTTACGAGCGGACACACCATCTCTGTAACACATATCCGCGAGCACGTCTCGGACCAAGTCGTATCTAAACTTGAGGCCCACTTCAACTGGAACATAAGCTACCCTCTTCGAACATGGGAATTCCTAGCCTATAGCTAAGCACAGCCCAGAAATGCCGAGGCCCAATTGACTGGTTAAGCCCATCTATGGGGACAACTTTGAGGAAGTCTTGGGCATGATTTAGTTTGGTGCATTGTTATAGAATTATGTCAAGTTCAGTCATGGTGAATCTGCTGGATATATTCTTCTTAACAACATCAAAGTAAAGGACTCCCAATGAGTGCATTGGCTTGGGGCAGTAGCTTGGATGTTGAAAGAAGAAGTCAAGACACAGAACTAAATAAAACTGGACAGAGCGTGCTGGAAGCTGTGATGTGTGTCTGATGCCACTTGAGCTCCGAGGATGGTGTTTTGCACCTGTTTGGTATGTACACAAGAAGAAAGGTAACTGTAGTGTTTGGTGTCCTCCATTGTGTAGACAACCAGACCACCATCCTTTATAGGCAATGTCGCAATGCGCTGCTGGAATGGGCCAAACCCAACACCATCTTCTGTGACAAAGTGTCTGAGGAACTGCTGGAGATATTGGTTATAGTGGGATGCAGGAAGCTGGAAATCCAAGGGCCTGGTTGTCCTCATTGTAAAATATAGGCTGGAAACACCATCACAATTGCGCAAGAGGAGTAGCTCACATTATGGATCCTGCAGAGTCTTCAGAATCTCAATAAGATGGATAGTCTTCACCACTCTTCCTTGCACAAAGTCACTGCAAAACTTTAAGTCGAGACTGACACCCCCCCCCCCCCCCCCCAAGTAAATTCACTCCCAATATAGGTCTACTGATGCCAGCAGGAAAAATCCCCTCCCCCACGCTTCTGGGGTCTGCATTAGGCCAGAAAAGCTCTATTTTGTTGATGTTAAGGAACAACCCCCTCATGATACCTTAAATGATGTTCAGGGATTTGGCAACTTCCATAGAGTCACCAGCAATAGTACCATCATCAAGGTACCAAGCATGCAAGTCAAGTGTGCATTCTGAGGCTATTTTGATGATGAGAGGGTGCAAGGTCAGAGCAAAAAGTAAGGGACCAAGGGGGTCACCTTGTTGAACTCCTTGTGCAGACAGGAGGATGTTGTCATTGTAGTAGAGCTTAGCTAGTTTGGCATAGCAGAACTCCACCCACCTGGAGATGCTTGGGAACTTACGTCTGACTACTTTGATTATGGCAGATTTGTCAACCATATTGAAAGCATTTCTGAAATCAATAAGAAGCATGCTCATGTTTTATGAGTTACCTTGTAGCTCTAGGAGCCTATTTGCATAGTGTAGGATGGCTTCACCCCCACATTGAACACCCACACCAAACTGAAAATCCCCAAGGTAGGAAGATATTTCTTTGCAAACTACAGAAGCAGCCAGTTTAGAGCACAACCTCCTCCAGATTGTACCAGCAACTATAGGCCTCAGCCCTCCTCCAGGTTTGAGCAGGGGTGTCAAGGGAGCACTGGCAATATACTCCTTTATCACTGATGGACAATTCCCAGCTAACCACAGGTTAACCACCCCTGTTATAGAAGTTAATAACTCTTCTGCAACTGCTGAAGCTGGACCACATAAGACATCTAGGAGATGTTGATCCCTAAGACCATCCCTTCCACAAGAAGTCCCTTTAGGGAAGCCTTTAATTGCACCCAGAATTACATTTTTGTCCACACTAAGGGCATCAGCTTAAATTGGTTCTGCAGGGATGGAAGGTGGGGGAGCACTAGGGTTTTTCTGACTCAGGTTCAGGAGGGTAGCCAGGGAATTGGGAGCAATTCCATTAGAGGCCAGCACCTTAATGGATGTTGTGTATTGGCCATAACTCAACTTCTTTTTGTTGGTCTTGCCCCTTTGAATTTGCTTTGAATGATCCAGGAGGGTGTGCACCATGCTGAGGAAGCCATTTTTATTCCACTAAAGCAGAGCCTGATTTATACTGGCAGATTGTAGTCTTCTTCTTGTCCCAGATCTCTCTTCCATTGTGCATTTAGGAGCATACAGGATTAAGGTGCATACATGAAGAAGAAGGAGATGTAACCACACATAAAGGTCTAGAGGGTTAGCAATAACCCTATCAAGTGTAGCCTTTAAGGTTCTGGAGAAGTTGAGCCTACTTTGGGGAGGGATGATGGCAACAGTGATACAGTTCTTCTGGAAGACCTGATTGAGCAAACCCAAGGACAAACCAGCTGGTGCTTCTGGTTTCTCTGTGTCACTTGGCTCTGAGACAACTGCTTGGGGTTTGTCCAAGCCATATACCAAGAAGTCTGCAGATAAGCCGTTGTAGGGCCTGGAGATGAAGCTTCTTTCATGCATTCTACAGGGTCTTCTACATGAGTAGATGTGCATACACTGAGTGCAGAGCCACATCTGTAAGCCAGACAGGACAAACTCTCAAGCATTGTGAACAGCTAAATCAGTGATGATCATATCCCCACACATGGTTTTGGCCCCCTCAGTTGGAAGGTGTCTCTCATAGAGGTGTCTGTAAAAGCCTGTTCTACTCAGACCCCTACCCCCACTCCATTATTACACCCATCGAAGTTTTTGAATGGACATTGGAACAAGGACTCGTTATGAGGGACTCCCTCATCCCTTCTATTGGATCCTGTGACGTAACTGAGGACCTGGTTCCAAGCATGCTATAAAAGGAATGAACTAAGGGGAAAAGGGGGTGAAATTGAAAAGGCTGAGACCACAAAAGTATCTCAGTAAGGCCGCAAAAGAACAATTTGTACAGACAACGGCCGAATCAACTAAAACCCTAAAAAGTAAACCTATCGAAGTGTATGTATATACAAGAGTAAACCATGGTGCTGATTTCTTAATAGAAGGAGAAGAAGAAGAAGATGAGACGGAATTCGACATACCTGAGGAGGAAGAAGAAAGCTCGACCTAAATCACAACTCGCCAATTTTAAATTCACTTCTTCCCCCTTTTCTACCTCCACAAAGCTTCTCTCTCCTGAGTTCACCATTATTATTATTATTATATATAATTTCAGGGTTTTTTTCCTTTGCAGTGGTTATAAGCTGAATAAAACTCAAATTCTAGAGTTTCTGGCCCCGCCCAGAAAGGATTTAGACCAATAGAAATTTATGGGACAAAACTTAGAATAATGTAAAAATATTTTGTCCCCTTTCTCACTAAAAATAGATCAATAAGAGATACTTTAAGAAAATCTCAACCAATAAGAGATCAGGACTCTTTGTCCCCTTAAAATCATATATTTCTTTCCTTTCTCTTTCCTTTCCTTCGACCTAAACTACTTTCACAAAAATAAAAACGAGATTAAAAATCTATTTTATTTCCATGAACCCTAAACTTCGACCTATACAAGATAGAGATTCTACTACAAAAAACTGAAATATTTGCTAGCATTGAGGATCATATCTATTAAGTAACACAAATGTCAAAGCTTTAAAGTTCATATCAAAATGATTTTGGCTTCCAAATTCCATGCTTTGTTTGTATCTTCTTTCCCTGGCTTTATTGTACATTTTTATCAACAACTAGAGAGTGGGTTGTGAGTTGTTTTGGAATATAATATGGTAGTCACTCCATTCTGCTTCCCATTTGAAAGCCGCCTCTGCCCCCGCTTCTTCTAACTATCCTTTTAAAGTATAATTTACCCATTGTCCCCTGGCTTCAATGGTATTCCCTGCATAGTCAATCAAAGTTAAGCCAATTCCAGAACTAGTGATAGGTTCTAGCATAGATAAGAGCACATTTATCTTTACTACCATGAATCCTATATTATCATGTGGTTGTTGATCTGTAATAGTTAGAGCATCATCATTTAATGGATTGTAATATAAAGTTTGCATCATGTTATAGTCTTCCCTATTAACCCACATGAAACTGTTTATGAATTTCACTACTTTTCGAGCGTGATTGCACTGTTTTGTTTTTCTTTCCTAATTACCATATTGTATCTTGCCTTTCATATTTGCCAAGTTATGATACTACAAAAAATATGCCAATTCATAGCATTTACTCCTCTTTCTGTTAGATAAAAAAAAATCATTTAACCAATCATGAAAGTTTGATTTACCATTCAATACATAATCCATATCAAAATTAAGATGCATCCAAACCTGTTTTGCAAAATTGCATTGCATGAATAAATGAGTTAGTGTTTCTCTTCCCTCGTTACAAAGACTGCAACAAGTGTTTATGTCTTGGATTATAGTGGTTATTCTCACACTAGTTGGGGTGATGGAATTAGTTTCCTTCCAGATGAACATTTTTACTGATTGGGTTATTTCCATATTTCAGATTTTGTTCCAGTCTATGTTATTTCCCCCATTAAAGTTAATTTTATTATATAAGGATTTGACAGTAAAGTTACTTTTGTCATTTGAAGACTGATGTGGCACATCAGTCAGCCCATTTCTAGGAATTTTTATCATCCTGATGGTTTCCGTAGTTGGCTTATCAGAGCAAACAATTATTTTTGCACAATATCAAGTATTATTATTGGTAAAAATTGGCATACTTTAGTAATTTCTTCAGTTCCCATCCTAATTCTAGTTATAGGAAAACTAGTGTTTGGTATCCAATAATCATCCCATATATGTATGCCTTTCCCATTTCCTATCTCCCAAAAATTTTCTTGCTTAAGATGAGAGATTCCTACTAGGATTCCTTTCCAGATCCAACTATCACTTTGTTTAGGCATAGTTTTATATGGAAAATATCACACTCTGGGTAATACTTAGGTTTGAGGATTTTTGCCTATAGGGATTCAGGATTCTCATGGAGCCTTCATCCTATCATAGCTAACATGGCTAAGTTAAAGTTTTTTATGTTTTGGAAACCCAACCCTCCATCTACTGCACGTGATCTGCAAGATGGATTTCCAAGTATTAAGACAAACACCCTTCTTACCTTTTTTTATTGAGGCCATTTTCATCCCTGCCCCACTAATAACTTCTCTGGAGTTTTGTTAGATCCTTACAAATATTTTGTCAGAAATTCTAAAACAGCTCATTTGGTAAACACAAATAGAAGAACAAACATTTTTAATCATAATAACTCTCTCAACAGGGTTGAGAAGCTTACCTTTCCATCCCACTAAACGACTTTTTATTTTTTCAACTAAGAGCTCAAAACGTTTTATTTTGGATGTGTTGGTAAACAAAGGGGACCTTAAGTACTTACCGTTTATAGGAATTATATTAATGTCTAGGATTTGTTGGATATTTCTCTTAACTATAGGATCGGTTTTTGGACTAAAGAAAATCCCTAACTTGTTCAGATTGATTAACTGACCCGAGGCCTCCCCAAACTCCCTAAACAATTTAACAAGGTTACGGCTAGCATTTTCATTTGCATCACAAAACACAAAACACAATGCAATCATCCACAAACAATAAATGACTCACATTAGGTGCATTGTTTATAATTTTTATTCCTCTTATGAGTTCTTTATTTTCTGCAAGCATTAGGGTTCTCGACAATGTTTCCATACAAAACAGAAATAAATATGGAGATATGGGATCTCCTTGTCACAGACCCCTAGTAGGTTTGAAAAAATATGTTGGGGAACCATTTATGAGAATAACCAGGCTAGTAGTGGAAATACATTGGTGTACCAGATTGCACCATTTTTACCATTACTTGGATCAAAAATCCCATTCGACTCTGTCGAAGGCTTTGGACATGTCGATTTTTAATCCCATTAGCCCCTTTTTTCTTTTGGTATTTCTCATCTTGTGTATCAATTCATGTGCTATGGTATGTTTTCTGAAATCTTCTTTCCAGGAATGAAGGCAGATTGGAAAGATGGTATTATTTTGTTGAGGAGACCTTTCATTATGTTAGCCATTAATTTTGATATGATTTTATACATTGTGTTAGCCAAGGCAATAGGTCTAAACTCAGCTGGTGTTGTTGGGTTCAAAGTTTTGGGAATCAGATAAATGAAAGAGGAATTCATTTCTTTAGATATGTAACCAGTTTCGAAGAAAGTCTGGATCATTTTTGTTAAATCTAGACCTATGTTTTCCAATTTTGTTGAAAGAAATGGGAGGGAAGCCATCAGGTCCCGGGCTCTTATCAGGTTCCATTGAAAATGTTTATTTGATTTCAGTAATAGTAGGAGTAAAACAAAGCATATCATTATCGGAAGAAATTATGGTAACAAGTATAAGGTCTATCATTTTTTGGTCCAGTCTAGGATTAACGGTTGTAGAAATGTTTTGAAAATGTTCAGTAATACAAGAAGATATATCAGTTTTGGTATTAATCCAAACATCATTCATATCCTTCAAGATGTCAATTCTATTTCTTCTATATCCTGCTTTGCTCTAGTGTGAAAATACCTAGTATTTTTATCTCCTAACAGAATGTTTTGGTCTCTACTCTTATCTTTCCAAAACTTTTCATGTATAGAGTACCATTTAGTAAGATTGTTTTTAAGAATTTCTAAGTCTTTATTTTTGTTAGGGTAGCTAATGATAAGTGCATAATTTATATATTTTAAGTATCATTTCCTTATACTTAATTGCTAGATTTCGTGTGAATTACCATGTGTTAGTATTATTTTTCTAGTTTATGTGTTTTACTAGGTTACATCTCTGAAACAAGTGATATGAAGCTTTACAAGAGAAGAATTGCTAAAGACCCAGTGGAGCTCAGTCTATTCCAGGATTTCTACCCTTCAACTTGTAGAGAATTAAATTACGAAGCCAACGGCGAAAGAACAAGGTCATTCTGACCTCGTATGAGAAAGTTACGGGCCAAAAGAGGAGTTAAGCTTGTCGGTTTCACAGAACCGACAGTTGAACAGTTTTAATGAAAATTACTAAAGGCGCCAGTGGTTTTGCTAAGGGCTGCCTAGTTATTTGAATAGTTATAAGGGCACCAGGAATTTGGATCGGGGCCACCCTTTCTTCTTTAACACTTTAAATGAGAAACAGAGCAGTGCCCATTAATGGTGAACGAAGCAATGAGTTTGAGTCGTGATAAAGTTGTTGCTGAGCTCGAGATTAGCGTGAAGATGGGGAGTAATCAGTGATGATTGGAGATGGATGTCAAAGACTTGAATTTTGAATGGATGTTGTGCTGGAGTGATGGAGAAATTCTGATGACTCGGTGATAATGGAAAAGATAGAGCTGTTGAGTTGTGATGTTGATCATCACGGTGAAGTGGAGAGGTTTCATTGTTGAGTGAAGAAGAAAGTCGAGTTGAGAGATGCTGCTGGTATTGCTTGAATGCTGATGGGGTTCACGAAGTGAGATGGTATTGCTGCTCTGCCATTAATGGTGACAGTGAAAGCTTGAGGAATAGGAGATGTTGCTCGGTAATAATGGTGGCTGAATTCTTGATGGTGTTATGGCTCGAGTTATTGGTGAGCCTGTTGGACATGTTGGTGGAGAGCTCAACTGCATCGGTGATGGAGGTACCGACAGTTTATGGCGGAAGAATATTACAGGCGATGGAGATGTTGCTGCTGAGTCTGAGATGGAGATCGTGATGATTGGCTGCTCTGTTATAGAGAGCTCGGGAGTCTCTGTTGTGGTGGTGGACTGCCAGAGTTTGTGGTAGTTCGAGTGAAGCAGCAGCAGTGAGGGATTCAAACTGTGGTGGTTCTGTGGCTGTAATGGATTGGTGTTGTGGGTTGTTGTTGTCGATCGAGTATGGCAGTTAATAACTCGAGAACTGAGAACGCTGTGATGTGGGTTTTAGTTGAGAAGAAATGAAAGATGGATTACAGACCGAGAAACGCAAAAGAGAAGTGTGCGGCTCAAGTTTGGATTCTTGCTACGAAATACAAGCTCGGTTAAAGTTAGGAAAGTTATAACACGGAAATATATTCGATGCCTATATCCTAATTCAATTAGGATTCGAAAAGCTCGGTGACCCAATCTCTATAAATAGAGATGTGCATCCCCTCTCACATATACTTGGACGCTGAGCTCCGGATACAGAAACAATTTGGAGACAAGCTCACGTACAGAACTTCACGGGAAAAATTTAAAAGGTTAGTTTGTATTATTTTTTAAATTAATTTTTATGGTTATTAAGAAAGCCGTGTTGGGATAATTCTCTTCTTAGGGCGAAAGGATGAACTTGTAGAGATGGTTCTATTTGTGTTTCAAAACTAGGGTTTTTAATTATATGAACTTAATATTAATGTTTCGTCTCTCTCTCAACGTTTTACCTTTCTCGGTGATTTTACATGTTCTATGCCACGTATAGTTAATTGTTTAATTAGTAGAAGGACTCGTTGAAACCTTGTATTAAATCGTTTTATGAATATTCTTTGACTCTTTATGCCACGTATACTTAGTACTTCGAAATTCTGCCTTAGGTTGAGAACAAACAATTCTTTTTGAAAATTCTTTCTTCGATTCTTAAACGAAAAATCTTTCGTGTATTAAGTAGCTAGATTTGCTATTTTACACGAGTAAAATTGAGACCCTTTGTGACGAACGCAAATAAACCCTGATCTACAACGGATTCCCGGAACCTTAACGTTTTCCTATTACTGTTTTCAAACTTTACTAAATAGTTTTAATTCACTTTTAAATTTAATTCTTTATAAATAAAACCTTAAAAAATATTTTAATCCAAACTCCTCGTGGAAACGAACCATATTTGCTCTTGTCTACATCTTTTGACACTGTGCGCTTGCGGTAAAACAAAGTCGGTTTTCCGACGCATCAGCTAATTCTACAATTTGTTCTCTTCAGGTCTAATTTAGTCTTCTCCATGTTTGATCTAATGTTGGCAAAAGTATGTTTACTTCAACTTCTTAGTATATTCTTCACAGAAGTTAGTTTTTTGTTAACTTTATGAGCTGGGGAACCCCTAGTTTCCTTGTTCCAACATTCCTGAATTAAAGATTTACAATCCTCATGTTTCATCCAATCTCCAAAGTATTAAATGGGGTGGCCCCATCATTCAACTATTGTGAGAATGAAGAACTATAGGAACATGATCAAAAGCTAAGGGACCCATATGTTTTATATTTGAATTTGAAAATTTGTAATCCATAAGGAATTTCCTAAGGCCCTGGCTAGTCTCTGTTCAATGATATTGTTGTCCTTTTGATGGTTATTCCATGTATAAGTATATCCCGTGAAACCAAGATCTATGAGCCCACACAAGTTAATAAGATTGTTAAAAATGGTAGCCTCATTACTCATGAGCGGAAATCTACTTTTTTTTTTTTTTTCTTCAACATGCAGAACAACATTAAGATCACCTATGATTACCCATGGTTTATTCATAGCATTAGCTAATTGCTTAATAATATTCCAAGATTCTAGTTTCTTAGCAGTGTAAGGACTACCATAAAAACATGTGAGAACCATTCTACATTGTTATTATTAGGGAGAACAACAACATTTATGTAATTGTGATGATAATTTGTGATAGAAATGTTTACATTGTTTTTCCAAATCAAACAGAGGCCACCAACTGTTCCTCTAGGAGGAACAAGCCAATAGTTATAGACATCCAGACTCCTCATGATATTATGCATAGCTTTATTTTGTTGTTTAGTCTAAGATATATATAAATAAGATGTAAGGATTAGTACCATTAAGAGTATCTAGCAAACTATTCCTAGTTTTATTGCTACCCAACCTTTGGAAATTCCATGCCAAGGCACTAATATATTCCCAAAAATAAGAAACAATGGGATCTTCAGTAATGTGCAAAATATGGTTTCTAAAAATATAAATTTTCAAGGAAGAAGGAACAACTGATTCGTTACCAAGAAACATTACTTGGGGCAGCAAATGCGAGTTACCAGAGATGTAATTTTTCAAGCAATTTATAAGCATACAATCATGTACAAGAGCAATTATTTGATAAAATGAGATGTTAATTTTAGAGGAATTAAGAGTTGTGATTATAAATACCTCAATCGCTTTAAGACTGAGATCCAAATTTACCACAATAATGCTTATCGAGAAATTTCCTTTGACTATACCAATTTCATACCCATATGAAGTGGTGAAACTCAAAGAAGGATCCTTCTTGGTACGTTTTATTGATTTTTCAAGGGTTGTAATTGTTTCAACGCTTGCTGAAGAGGTGACATAAATGGCTGATCGAATCTTAGGTTTAAATAAAATTCCTTGGATACTGAGTATTTTGATTCTGAGTTTGTATAAACAATGAATTCAGATTGAGTTTAGTTCGAATATTAGGGTTGGATTCATATTTGGATACTGGTGGGTAGAGAAATGGGTGGTACAGGTCTAGTATTTTGATACAAAATAGGCGTCTGTTGGAATGATTTTGCTTTGACATGAGTCCTCTTGAAAACATCAAATATCTCAAGCTGCCGTAGAAATTTCTAATAGGAGTCATTTACCTTCCAAGGAAAACACACCTGAGGGCACAACAGTAAAAGTTAAATATTGGGAAGCAAGAGACGGGAAAAGGGGGAGAAGAACAGAACTTGCAGAGAGTAGAAAGGGAATCGAGAAGATCGGCGACGAAAGGAACACAACAAGAAAGGGACGGATTAGTACAATTGAATGATTGAAGACAACCAAATAGCAATTGAAAATAAATCTCAAAAAAAGTAGAAAGAAAATAGAGAAGAACATATGAAAGAAGAAGTAAAGGGTGATGTGCATCGATCTTCACGGATTTAAAGATCAGAATAACAAATCTAGAGGATTTCGATGGAGCGAAGAGCAAGGGAAAACTCTTTATTAGTAGCTTAGTGACTTTGAATCTGTATAGGTCTTATTTCTATTCACGAGTCTGTAGTGGCAATGTTGATTTTGAGTTAAGAGTCTTCAACGGCAGCGGAAACTTTAAGTGTCTTAGAAACCTTAGAACTTTGTTATATTTCAAGATCAATGGAGAAACTTTAACATGAGTCTCCGAACATAAAATTTCTATTTAGTTATATTGGATTATTGATCTATGGTTAAACAAGAATATGAGAGAAAATCTGAAATCTTCAGAGAAATCCGGTTTGATTCCGATTAGAGATTCCGATTTATGTTCACGTTGATGTTTATGAATTACCTATTTGGCCGTTGGATTATATTTTACTACTCCCTCAACCATTTCTTTCTAGGTTTCTTTTACCCGGCTAGTTTTAGGCCCACGGAATTATTTTAGGCCTACTCAAGTTTTGCTCCCAATTAAAAAGTTGGATAAGGGGTGTTAATTAGATATTATCAAAAGTACTAAACTACCCTTTATTCATTAATTAATCATAATAATAAATTATAATAGAAATAGAAAATCTTTCTATTTTCCACTAATTTCAAAATCTAACAAAACCCTAAACAAAAAAAAAAATTATTTTTCCATCAAACTTATCAAATTCTAAAAACCCTAATCCATTTTGTTGCAAAAAAAAAATCTCGGATCTCCCACCTCACTCGATCTACAAGGTAAATCCTTATAAACACATACTTCTAATAGCATTTTTGTTTGATCTAAGTGTTTAAAATCTTACATTTCATGAATTAAATTCCTGAATTTTTACCAGAATCGTTCGATGTTGATGTATCGTATCCAACTATTCCGGTGTGATCTTCATGAACATGAAGAACATGCATCAGAATTGTTGGATATGATACATCCACATCGAACGATTCCATGCCATAATCCTGGTAAATAATTATCATACCCAGAATTGTTGGACACAACAAATCGTATTCAACGATTCTACCTTTTTATTTATTTTTACTTTTTTCTCATATGTGAATCGTTGGATACGATCTGTTGTATCCAACGATTCTACTTTGTCATTTTTTTTTTACTTCTCTGAGGTGGGAATCGTTAGATAGGAACCTAATTATCTGCCTTAACAAATACCATATAAAATCGTTTGATAACACATATTGTATCCACCGATTCTTCTGTTTCATTTTTTGTTACTTTTCTCAAAGGAGAATCGTTAGATAAGATCTTTCTTATCCAACAATTTTGTACACATTCATTCTTACTCGTTTTCTGTTCACTTTTATGGTTAAAATCGTTTGATAAATATTATCTTAACCACCGATTATGTTGACTTCATTTTGTGATTTACTGATTTTGTTGTTAATTGAATTAGTGATTGTTGAATTTTGTTTCTCTTTAACCATACTTATATGTTTTTTCTTCAATTTATTTTTCGTAGGCATGGAAAACAATAGCAAAAGTAGTACCTATTATACAAAAATCCGTGAGTATGATGTGAATAGAAAGCCGGAGTCACCTATTGTATTAAACATATATAAGTTTGTTTATGGAAGAGAGACAAAGTTGAAACAAGTTAAGAAGCTTCTTGGAGAGCTCTGTTTGGAGGAACTTGACGAGGTCATTATAATTACAACAATCAGAACCCAGTATATTGATATATGGAGGGAGTTTGAAATAATAAATGTTGCTAATGAAGCTGCTAAAGCTGTTGAAGCTGATCAGTGAGAGGATGCTGAAAATAATTTAGTTTCTGGATGTTTATTTATATCTAAAATAATAATTTATGTTTACTAGGAAATAATCCGTGCTACGCATTAGATAAGTGAGGAAATTTTAGCCTTCTATATATATGAACGTAAGTCACTCTTTTGCTGGTCCAATTAATGATTTTTTGAACTTAAAATAGTCGAGTAGGACAATTGGACAAAGCATGCATCCTTTTGTATTATCAGTTGTATTTAATAGCTAATTTAAGTTTGTATAATCAATAAAAATTTGCAAAAATATTTTCTTCACTGGAAAAATAATCCCAAAACTCATAAGACTTAGAAATCTTAATAATAAAAAATCCGTTTTTCAAAACAATTACTACAATTCTAAACTCCCCATAGGTTCTATAAAAATTTGAACTTACAATAGTCTTTTACATAAAGACACTCATCATGCTTAAAAAAAAAAAACTCGTCTAAAAATAAAATAAAAATAAGACCCATACCTCTACCAATAAATTAACACAATTTATTTGTTTGGTTAAATTGGAGTCTACGGAAATTATTTTGGCCCTACTAGATTTTGCTCCCACATTCTAAGATGTCTATTTAGCTTATAAAAATTACTAAACTACCTCTATTCATTAATTACTCCTAACACTTAAATCAAAAGATAAATACAAAAAACTTTTCTAATCCATATCAAACAAAATTTAAATCAAAAACAAAACAAAAAAACTTTCCATTTCCTCTCACTCCAAAATCTAAAAACCATAACCCTAACTTTTTCAAAAACAAAATCCGGTCATCCGGAGTTAACTACAAGGTAAATCTCTATAAACCATTTCTTATAATAGCATTTGTGATAGATTCATGAAGAACATGGGCCAGAATCGTTGGATACGATGGATCCACATCCAACGATTCTCGTTTCATATTCCTCGTACAAAGTTACCATTGCCAACATCGTTGGATACGGCAGATCATATCCAACGGTTCTACATTTTCTTTTCTTTTTTTTACTTTTTCCATACTGGAATCGTTGGGTAAGATACCTTATTATCCACCGATTCTAGTTTTTTATTTTTTTTACATTTTCTATATTGGAATCGTTGGATAAGACACTTGATTATCCACCGATTCCCCTGCTTTCATGTTTTTACCACTACCTGATGAGAATCGTTGGTTACTACAAATCATATGTAATGATTCTGGATATGAAAATTTTGTTGTTTTATAAGTAAGAGGAATCAGTATCTATGCATATTATCTAACCAAAGATTTTGACTTGGTGTTTTCCTAATAGCTTTTACAGTAGAATCGTTGGAAAAATATGGTCTTATCCAATGATTCTGTTTTGTTCATTATATACACAATTTTTTTTGTTGGTGATTGAATTAGAGATTATTGATAGGTTGAACTACTAGTATGTTGTTAAAAGCTTGCTATTGGATCGTTTGAATCTTTGGTGATACTTATATTTGTTATTCAATTTGTTTATTTGTATAGCCACTATGGACGGTTGCAAGAGAGGTTATGGTCCAACCCGACAATGTGATATTGAAAGGAAGCCCCAGAAAAAGGTTAACCGCGACCTCTACTGCCTCATCCAGACCAAATTGGATGAAGCTTTGGAACTCCTGCGTCAGCTGGTAATGGAGGAGCTTGAGGAGGTGATTGAAGTTGCATCCAACTTAAGAGAGTATTGCTAAATTGAGATCCAAAGATGCAATCCTTGAAGAGGCTACTATTGAAGATGCTGCTGATGGTGGAGATGATGGTGCCGTTCCTCCTGCTGCTGATACCTAGTACATGTTTTTAAGACTTGTTGGCTAAACTAAATTAAGATTTCTTGCTGCGTTATCCAGATACTTATTTTTATTTTGTGGATGGATGGATAAACTTATTATGGTTTAATATGTTATATGAATGGCTTGAAGTTCGCTTCGCCTTTAACTTATATGATTGATGGTAAACAATACCAATTTTTTTGCAATTGTAATCATTAGTCTAGGTTTCTGCAATAGAGTCAGAATCGATGGACAAGACACTTATGTATCCACCGATTCTGACTGACTATCTAGTAAATGTGAATCAGAATCGGTCGATACGTATGTGTTGTATCCAGCGATTTTGAGTAAATCATTTTTCAATTTTTCCTACAACTGTTTTTGGTTAAAAAATTTCTAACAAGAATTCAAAGTAACTAAAAAGCAATTCCATTTCATTCATTAAGAGCGGTTGTTCAATATATGAAAGCTACAAACCATGGACATTTGATAGTTCATTTGTTAACAAAATCCAAATACTTAATTAAACATGATTGTACCCTTGATTTGTTCCGGATCGACCAATTAATCCCAAAGTTTCATGTTAAACTCGTATTTTTTCAGTCATTCCTTAGAGGTGGTATTGGTGAAACCTGGAAAATAATTGAACATACACAATGGAGGTAATGGACAATCTTCGCGTAGCCTAAGACCGATAAAATGTTTATTGCTAATGTTGACTATAACAATTCTTCGACCCTTAAGCGAATCATCACACTTTGTTCTCTTTGGTGTGAAGGTAAGAGATGCTCCCTGACCAAAATAATGAACAACGCAACTCCACGTATCCTCCAAGAAATAGCCACATCGAGGCATTGTCATCTAATGCTTATTGGTAATTGGTTCATCCCCCTTTGGCCCTTGAACACGAGCAACCAATTCGTCGAACTCAATTTCTTTATCTTCCATTGTACCTTCCCTCATCAACAAGATGTAAAATTTCTTGTCTTCTTGTAGTTGTAAGGCCATCATCTTTCTAAAATATTTGCATTGGGTTAGGTTCTCATCATCCGCTAAACTTAAATGGCCTATTTGTTCGAACGTAACGTGAAATCCATAATTTCCATCTGTATCCACGTCGTCAGTAGATAATATGTAGGGATGAATGATTGAAAGGAGTTTCGTAAGATACTCATGGAATATCGTATAACACGTCCGATGTGGTCTACCCCACACATCCCTAGGTGTAACTTGACAACAAATTTCCTCTTTCATAGTCAACAACTTTTGCGGGGAATCCATGGACACCTTTTTCCTTGCTTCCCCTTTTAGTCGTACTCATCTTGTACTCGCTTGACTTTCTTGCATAGGGAGGATGAGAACCTTTTCATTGCCTTGTATTGCAGTCGCTTGACTTTCTTGCATTGGAACGTTGGGATCCCTTTGATCCTTCGACTTGGCTTGTTGCCCACTTGGTCCACTTTCTTGCTTCTTCGGGTGACCCCTTTTCTTTGGAGCGGGAGCTTTTTCACACATAGCCTTGGTATGCTCTTGCCCACTTGGTCCACTTTCTTGCTTCTTCGGGCGACCTCTTTTCTTTGGAGATGGAGCTTGTTCATACATAGCCTCGGTATGCTCATGTAGTGAAGGGTCTCTTTGGTTACTCGTCATCGCCTTGAACTCTTTCCTTTCTTGCTTCCTATCCAATTTGGTAGGTGGTCTACCCGTCGGCGGTAGCTTAGTTGGTTCTTCAACCGGTTGCATATGTGGGTGAACGGCGAGGACCAAGTAGGCCATCAAAATTTGCCGTTGCAAATTGTTCTTGTTGGAGTAGCCCTCAATTATTTTTCTCCCAACATCTGTATCTACAAATGATTGACTTGCCTCTTCTATCGGGCATGGTGTGAAAGTAAGTTGCTTCCAAAACGGATCGATGAGCTCAAACTGAATCCCTTGGGGGTTACTAGCAATAATATGATGACACGGGAGCCCCATGACCGTCATCGTCTTACAAGAACAAACAATTTTCTTTCTCCCTTGCTCTTTATCCTCAAAACACTTATAATCATTTATCATATAATGGATAACCCAATGTGACACCCTATATGAAATACCCCTTAACAACGTACCGTAATCATCAGAGTACGTGGTCACAAGTTTCATCCTACTATCTTCTATTTGGATTTGAATCTTGATATCCTCCATGGTGTATTGATGGATAACTTCTTGTACCGTAACCACATTATTTTGACTCCCCCTAAGTAGTTTTTTCAATCGTCCATGAGACCCTTCCGCTATACTTGTCGCCTCATTCTTGTAATGCATATGTTGGTAGGTATACGCGTACACAAACTTTTTTTTGTGCGGCTCCAACAATTGCTTCACGCAATAAACCACCGCTTTCTCGGCAACCTTTGTCCAAACATATTTGAAACTCTCCAAATTAGATTTGTACTCTGCCTCGGACATCGAATATACCATCAAATCCCAATGATGTTGAAAATCTTTCCATTTCACTTCATTATCTTCGTACTCTTATGCCATTCTCTTCTTGTCTTCCTCTCGTTCTTCCCGAGTTAGTTTACTAAGACGATCATCCTCAGCCTTATCACGAGCACTACCCTTTGGTAGTTTTGGCCTATGGATATGGCCCCTGCAATACGCTCTGATGTTGCATTGTATATGCCATGTACCAAAAAATTGTTTGACATCCGGGAAAACCACCTCTATTGCATTCATTAATGCATGATCCTTATCCGTCACTATGATCCTAGGCATTTGATCGCTACGGTAAATCTCTTTCAAGGTTTCCAACATCCAAATAAAACTCACCTTATTCTCCCGATCCAAAAAACCCCATGCCACCGAGAAAGTTTGTTTGTCCGAAGTGTGGCCACATATGTTTAGCAACGACATGTTGTACTTGTTTGTCTTGTAAGTGCAATCTATCAACAAAACTTGATAGAAGCTATATTGATCCAATTGGATCATCTTCGGATGCGCCAAGAAAATAAGAGTCACTTTGTCGTCTACTACCTGCTTCTTCATTTTGTAGTTATGTTGCTCGGCTAACCACTGAGATTGTTCCATAACCGCTCTACCATACCATTCCGTCCTCCTGATGCTTTCCTTTGCCGCGTAGATTTGCCTCAAAGTGGACAAGTTTTTAGGATCATCCTCCTTGATCTTCCTAAGGATATTACTTGGTGTAGTTTCCTTCATCGACTTTACCGTTGCTTTTTGATGTGGTTTTAACCCACAAACGGCAACGTGTCCAATAAGAGATTTCGAATCATCGTGATTGTGACAGCCATTCATCACTTTAGAAAGCTTATATACACCATTGCATCTATGCACTATAATCTTAAAAGGGCACTCATGCTTCTTTGATTTAGTAATATAGACCCTCTGCGTCCTCTTCACATACGGTTTGTCCTTTCCCCAGTGACTTTCAATCTTGCCACTTCTATCGTAAAAAAATTCCAAACGATCATGCCTCGAACGTTTGCCTAAGACTAATGTTTGGTTGATCTCTATCCCTTTGTCCACAAACCATTTTTTTGTATCGTCTCTCTTTTCCCACACCCATCAGTGTATTAGTGTTCAGAAGTATCATGCCCCATCTGAGACACGGGTTCAGGTTGATCGTTGTCGAGTGTTTCAACAATCTACAAAACATATCGAAAAAAATTAGCCTAACAGAATCGATGGACAATGGACAATCGTGCGAATGATTCTAAAGAATCGTTGGTTATGGCCTCCCATATCGACCGATTCTGCCTTGTGTACATTTTTGGAAAAAAATCCCCAAAGGATGGAATCGACACACGTGAACTGACTTGTGTGCTGATTCTAGCATTCAGCAAAGTGGAACTCTCTGGACATTTTTTCTACTAGAATCGGTGCATAGCTCAACAAATATCGAACGATTCTATTTTTGGAGAATTTTGGGAAAATCTCCAAGAGATAGAATCGTTCGATAAATGAGTCTATAAATGCCGATTTTTCACCTAACAATCCCACCAAAATATATACCACGGTTCATATTCTCCTGGAGATATAGAATCGTTGGATACGATGTTATCTTATCCAACGATTCTGGGTAGAAAATAGCCCAAAAAACAACTCAAAATTTTGCAAAAAATTCACTTTTGGGCGATTATAAGGTTGAAAAACATGCTTGAAGATCCTAATAACGTATACCTGATGATTGGAAGCATCAAGACCTTCACTTTCCCGGTTAGATTCTTCATTTGCTTGAGTAAATTCATCAAATATGCATTGGTTCACACGTTCTTGTTCATCCAACAAATAATCCAAATTGGTAGGATCAAACTCTCTTTCGTAGTCTGATTGGTGATACGTAGATGCACCCACTTTGTCGTCACCACTAGAATCCTCATCGTCACTGTAAATTTTCATCTTTACTACCAAATCACAAAACCCTAGTTTTTTCCAACCTTTTCTCCTTCTTCTCCAAACTTTGAAAAACAACTCTATTCCAATTCTTACAATCTAACACTAACTATAATCTAGTTTTAATCACTAATTAAGTTTAACTAACATTTGAATTAATTAATACTAATCAAGCATATTAATTAATAACATAAATAGTTGGATAAGAGGTTTTTTTCTTTATAACGACCCTATTTTAATTTTTAGTAGTACGGCCAAAATAATTCCCGTAGGTTCTAATTTAGGGAGGTTTACTCGGGGCAACACGCTTTACTGCCGTTTTTCTCACCTAGTACCTTTCAACCTGCACAAAGTGCAAAGATAAATTGTTATTATAGAACGCAGTGTAGGAAAAGTTACCATTCACTTTTGTTGTTGCTGAACCAATGATAGGTGAAAGCAATTGTGATGAAATTTCAATTCCAAAAGATAATTTGCTACCGACTTACCCCAACTGTTTAAAAGATATGGAGAAACCCATCATAAGATATATAATTCAACACTGATGTTCGGACCAAATTAATTTGTCGTTGGTACTGAGATCTTTAGAGTTTCGGTGATGCTTGCTAATAGGTGAACAAAACAAAGTAAGTAATTGTTTAAATGACTAATAAAATGCAAAATAAAATGAAATAACATTGGCCAGATGCTTATTGCAAAATGTTTTCCTGGTTGAGTTTTCCTTCTTCTACGGTTGTGCCCTGCAAGCCTATGCCTACAACTTCTCTTTCCTAATCAAACTCAAATAGTGGGTAAATCTTATGATTGAGAATAAATAAAAATTAGCCAACACTAATTCCAGCATGAGTTACAACACTAATTCCTCAAAGAAACCAATCACGAAAGAGTTAATATTAATATCTGCAAATCTATATAAATAGATAGAGAAATAACGAAACCAAAATCAAATAGAAACACCCAACAAGTTCCTTATTTTTCTTCTTTTGTTGTGTAAAATGATTAATTTGAATCAAATAATATCCTACTTATCTTGATACATTTGGCAAATTACCTGCTACACTGCTGGCAGAACCTCTGCATCTGGTTACCCAACAGAGCTTTGGTGGTCTTGCTGTGAACTTCACAAACTTTATGTCGCTGGTGATTACCCAAAAGTGAATTTAATGGAGTAGTAGACTGAGCCTGAACTTATGAGCCACCATTGCAAACCTTCAAAGTTACTTAAACGAAGCATAATAGAATAAAAAAAGAAAATGTAATATGCATACCGAATTAAGTTTTCACCTGATGTAGGACATTTATTAGATATGAGTTATATTTTTTATTATTTTTTATTATTATTTTAGATATTTTTTATTTTAAGATTTATTTATTTTAAAAAATTATTTATTTTTAGAGAAAAGTGCATTATTGGAACTGGGTTGGAACGCCAATTATTTATATTGCAAGTTAGGGTTCCTAGAGTTTTTTTTAGAACTAGAGTTCAAGTCTTTCCTATAAAAGGAGAAAAGTCTATTATAGTTTAAATCACATTCAAATTATTTAATAAAAACATGAGTTAATCTCAGTTATTTCTCTTTTTCTACCATATTTTCTATATTCCGCGCTTCTGTTCTCCGTTAAGTGGCATCAAGAGCCTGTCTTCGATCCTCTTGTTTTTTTTCAATCTAAATCTTCTTTATCCTTTCGTCTCTTCTACCTATTGAGATCTCCGCATATTTTCGTCTAAATTCTATCAACTATCCTTTTATTTTTCAATAATCTAAAAAAAAATAATCATCATCTTCTACTTTCACCTTTTAATCTTGGTCCAAATTCTTAGCTTACCTATCTTTTTCTTAGTCTTTTCTAATTCTTGATTCAAATTCCTGCCTTAACTTTTCTACAAGATTCTTTGGTGATAATTCACAAAAAAGAACATTATTTTAATCTTTCTGGGTCTGCCCATTTTTTCATCATGATTGGTAGAGAAAAAAACAACCTTGTAAGTTTTGAATACATCGTGCGTCAACTTATAGCATCTCAAGCAGCGATTCAACGACCTATTATATGGTGTTCTACTTTACGAGCATCAACGTACTCAAAGTATATTATTTGTTAGACGGATCGTTTACAATATCTGGTGAATTCGAAGACGACTTCTTTTCAAGATGACGAGCCTGATGTAGGTCCCGTTTTTCAGTATTTTGTCAATTCGTGACGAATTTTTTTTCAAGATGACATGCATAATGTAGGACATTTACTAGATTTAGGATTTATATATTTTTTATTATTAATTATTATTATTTTAAGTATTTCTTATTTTTAGAATTTATTTTAAAAAGTTATTTTTTTTTAAAAGTTATTTTTTTTTAGAATTACTTAGATTGCAAGTTAGGGTTCCTAGAGTTCTTTTTAGAACTAGAGTCTATTTATTCAAAGTCTTCCGTTTAAAAGGAGATAAGTCTATTGTAGTTTATATCACATTCAAATTATTTAATGAAAACATGAGTTAATCTCAATTATCTCTTTTTTTCTACCCTATTTTCTATACTCCACGCTTCTGTTCTCCGTCTATGCTCATTGTAAGACCAACATCATATATCATAGTTAAATCAGGATTAAAAAGCCTAAACGCTCTCTCTGAGCCTTTTCCTAGTTTCAAATCCTCATCGTACAACACAAAAAGATGTATCGACTGATTTACCAGGCATCAGTGGAGTTCCAACCATTGATTTAAGGTGTGCAATCAAATTATCATTATAAGCTTTTGCATTTTCTATACTTGCTCCAACTTCATCAGTATCTCCCTTATATGCCCATCCTGTTTCTGCCACAACAATCTCCACATCCCTGGAGTCCACTGCATTCAACGATGATTGTACTGCATCAACATGCACCAAAACGATCCTACAATAAGCTTAATCAATATAAAAAAAAAGAGATAACTCAAATAACCTATTAGATGCACTATCAAGGAACTCAGTGCAGTATCGATACACACTCCTTTGCAAGGTGTGTGTTGATTAATATGCAGTCATGCACCCATCTTCTATGGTATTTGGTTTTAAAGTGTTAATTAATCTAAGCGCAAACTTTCTAATGACATCTTCACCTGATACCCTAGGTAATAGTTAGTAAATGTTTTTGGCATCTCAAGAAATATTCATGTGCAAATTCCCATCTATCTGCATCCACCTTTCTAAAACCCTATATAAGAACACAATCAAGACATAAAAAGCAATTTATCATACAATTCAACATAAATTTACAAATATAATATTACAAAACAAAACACGAAAGGAGAAATTCGAAAAATGTAATACTATTAACAATGTGTTTTCTGATCTGCCGCATAATTACCAAATCAAATCAAATTATCACAATTGCTAACGGAAGCATAATTTTAGTTAATCTAAGATAGCAATTAAAAAGAAAATCTTGAGAGAGCTAGATGAACTCACATATGTGTTGAGATGACGGAATATTCAGAAACTAGTACCTGGATCATCTACCTTCTATTTCCACGGAAAATCTTCCAACGACAAAAACCCACATTTACCAAATGCACCCATCTACCTTCCATAGCATATATTTAGTACCTGGATCAAATGGTAGCGATTCCTTCAACAAATCTAAACTGCTAATCTTCAACCGCCACCGAGAAGACAAATACCGTAATATTCAGAAATTTTCAAGCAGTAAACATATGATTTAAGCAATTTGTCATAAGAATTGGTGTATACCTGTTGAAATTGTCCTTCACTTAGACGCACACAGATTTCTCATCTGTTATTAACCTTTTCGGTGATCCTATTTCACACAATTGACGAACCAAATAAAAAGTTACTAACAATAATCTTAATACAAACCAAATCAAACCCAAAACTTAAAATCAATAATAAAAGAAATTAAAAATAAAAGAAATAATTACCTAAATTTTATCATTACCATCGTCCATTGTTTTACCGGTGAGAACCACAATCAGCTTTCTCACAGAGATCTTCATGTTAATTATTTTTTAGGAAGAAAGAGAGTGGTTCAGTGGGGGTAGTTAGATCGTTGGAAGTGAGGTAATTATTGGTGGGTTAGCATCACCCACAGATGATGTAAGCATGATGTAAAATTGTGTAGGGTCAGAATAAATGAGAGATCTCTAATTCTCAATATTCTTACCACAACGATCTACATCAACTTTTTATGGTGCCGCAATCAATGAGGAAACAATATTTGGTTTCAATTATAATATTTAAAGATTTAGAATGACTTATTATGTTTGGATTGTAGTGAATATAAGGTTTAATTGGTCTTTGAACTGAGGTTTTAATTTCGTCTTATGTGTTACTTTTCATTGTGCATGGTCAAACTTCGACTCATAGGTTAGTTGTTGTTTTTTTTTTTGAAAATATAGTTGTTGGCCCTTTATGCATATAAATAGGATAACCCATTCTCCATCATACACTACTTCATCCCTTCATTCAAACCAAAAATCTTTTGCAATGACAAGTCCATCATCAACTACCAATTCAACTGAAGAGATACTCAGAAGATGCAAACGAACTACTCTATCATCATATAGGCACATTTTTTGTGTCTAAATTGTTCTCAATTTCATATTTTGTTGGTACTCAATTTTGTACTTATCATGGGTTTTTATGTCTATGTAGGTATTTTTGGAAAATAAATATTTGTGGAAAAATTTACCCAAAAAGTTGATAAAGGCATCCAAAAAATTATTAAAGGCACACAGGTAATTTGATAAAGGCACCCGCAACTTGGATAGGGGCACCTCTTCCTCTTTGGTTCAAAAAAAGAGAAAATATGGGAATTCTACTTTACATGAAAAGAGTTTTTCTGAATTGTTTCGAAGCCGAGATTTATGGGATTTAAAGTGTGTTTCAATATCATAATGAGAAGGAAGGATTTAAACGTTTCCAAACACGTCAATCAAAGAGTCCCAAGCCGAGAAAAATGGGTGAAAAGTCGAGTTCACGCCGGAAAAGGGAATTCTTCCCTGATTCTGATTTACATGAATCTGAAATTGTTTTGGATTGTATTTTGGGTCCTTATCGAATTAGGAGGAGTTGTTAGGGTTTACTAAACCTACAAATAGCAAAGAGGAGGAAGAAAAATCAGAGGAGGGGAAGCCGGAAGAAAACGTGAAGAAAAGAAACTGATGCTGCTGAAACGTGAAGAACAAGGATACACCAACGGTTCCTTCAACCCATCAACGACGGATATCTTCAGAAAAGCTACGTTTATCTTCAGCATAAGCACTTTCTCTTCTGTAAGAGTGGAAACAATTGTCTGCAACACTATTACACCGTTGCAAACTCTCTGTTTACACAGTTTTCACTATTTTTATCTTTGTAAATAATTTTTGAGCCATGAATACACATCTTGAGAGTGTTTACAACATGAGGACCTAGACCCCATTGTTGAGGCCACGGAGGAAGCCATTTTTCCAATAATAAAGTGGTATATTTTTATCTAATTAATTTTTGTAATTCTTTTATGATTATTTGCTTTGAATTAAATTTGAAATAATATTTTTTATCAATTAGTTGTGTTTTCTTTTGATAGGTCATGCTTAGTTTAGGGCTATTGATGTCTCATACTTTTGATTTACAACTATTATTTTGAAATCTAACGTTGTCAATATTTAGAATCAATTAAATGTATGAGTTGCAAGATAATTATTAATAATAAATCCCTTGAAAAATTGGCTAATGGTGGAACCCTTAGTCTCAGTTCTTTCCATAATCTTAAATCAATTTTAACTTATTCTTCTTTATTTTTAGTATTAAAAATTAGGTTTAAAAATCAAATCTTCACAAATCTGAGTATCGAATCTTTTACCACTATTTCTAAAACACATCAATCAACTACCAAATCAATAAATGTTATGGAAGAAGTGATACGCAAAAGAAGCAAACAAATTAGTGTCATGGATAAAGAGGTATTTAAGAAACAAGGTTACGACCAATTCCAACTAAGGGAAAGATTAAAGTCTGTTGAGGAAGAGATGGAATGGGTTTAGAATTTTTTACGTCATCTTGGATCTTCCCGAAGAACATCGGGACGAGGGTATTTTTTAGAATCTAGTAAAAACAAGACCTTTCGTTCCCAAGTTGGGTGGGAAGTACAAGAAAACACGCTTTGATTATGAGGAAGACTATGTTTCTTCAAGGACCACATTCATGTTAAGAAGTTGTGCTACAAGTACAACGAGTTTCTTCCTAGGAACAGTGGGGACAAGTTTGCAGTACAAACTGCATATATCAAATGTAGAGGAGAGCCGTTTTATCATTTCGAAGCTTCCAAAATAGTTGAGTCTCGCACCGAGAAAAAGAATATCACCTAATTTTAAATAAATTTGTAATTTTAAGTTTTTATCTATTAATAAAAAAATATTTTACTTTAGAAAGCTTAAGGAAAGTAAAGTGAAGAACAATTGCCTTTTGTGGGAACAATATTGGTCATAATTTAACCAGCATAATCGAAAAATTTGTATATATGGCCATTGCCGATTGTTGGCAATTTTTGACACAAAAAGCTTGTCTATTTTTGGGTTTTAATCAGTAATTAATTGTGTAATTACTTGTCAATTGTTGCGTAATCGGCATGGTCACGTTTATCTACCCATTGATTTTTAAATTTTTTGGAGTTAAATTTTTTCTTTTACACTCCATATGAGAATGAGTATGATTTTATATGCAATCTCAAACATATCAGCATGGTCCATACTCAATTTATGAAAGGTATGATTATACCCAATATCAGACTAAGTATTAGGCCCAAGTTATAATTTTTTGTTAATTGACAAAAAAAAACTATAAATAACATATAGTGTTGATTGTTTTACAATCGACATGTTCGATATATCCATACCCGGCGGATTGCTACCATTTTTAAAAACATAACATTTGTGTTTATATTTGAGCCACTGCACCGAATTGAGGTGCTGACAATCTGACGTGGCCTTTCTTGATTATAACCTGTTATGTCCTATAAAAAAACTACCAATGGGGCATTTTCGGGGAGTAGCCCAGCCTGTTTTTATAACATTACTGGCTGTGACAGTCATTGAAAGGTGATTGAAAGTTTGAAACATTAGAAACATAAACTGCCCAACCTAATAATAGAGGCAAGAACACTTTCCAACCAGGTCCCATTAATTGATCATCATGGAAATATTGCACGAACCCATATATAAGAGCATAAAATAATCACCTTGATATTAAATCAGATATAACCTGAGATCTGATTAAGGTTGATCTTGTTTTTTATTTATGAAGAACAATCAACAAGGTATAATCTAAATCCTAGTTGATTGTACTTGATGTTCTACGTGAATGAATAACATAAAACGATCGACAAATATTTAATATAAATCCTAGCCGATTGTTGAGCATAACTGAAAATATAAAAAACAATCGTATAAATCCTAACTGATTGTTTCCATTTCATTTAAGTATTTAAAAAGTAAAAACTAAAAAGAGGTTGCTCCCGATCATCACCTTTAGAGCATCCACAATGGGCATATCATTCCAAAGATCAAAGACTAAAAATTTTACTCTTTGGTCCGCCTCAAACGTAGCTGGTTAACGAGTAAATTTGATTGGGCGTTTGTGTAAGGTAGCGCCTGTAGTTGGGGGGTTGTGTAAACATTTTTATGTCTAAATTGTGCTCGATTATCTATTTTGATAGTGTTCGATTTTGTACTTATTATGAGTTTTTATGTCTTTGTAGGTATTTTCGAGAAATAAATATTTGTGAAAAAATCGGCTCAAAAAGTGATAAAGGCACCCACCAAATTACTAAAGGCACCCAGACAGTTGTTAAAGGCACCCTCCCTTTTGAATTCAAATCCGGATTTGGCGGGAACACATGTTTCACCCGTAAAGATATCCTGATTTGTGCCAGGTCCTATTTTCAAGGGATTTAAAGGGTTGTTCGAGTTGGATATGTGAAGAATTAATCAACTTAGGTCTGCACACATCATTTACAAGAGTTTTACGCCGGCAAAATGGGTGAAAAATCAAGTTGGCAGCCGGAAAAGAAAACATCCCTGGATTCGGATAAAAACAGGATTTAGAGTTGGTTTTGTTTTTGTTTTGGAGTCCTTATCGGTTCACATGAGTTACTAGGGTTTACTAATCTTATATAAAGCAAAGAGAAGCAAAGAAAATCGGAGGGAGAGCCACCAAAAAAAATCAGGAAGAAAAATAGTTTCTTCTGCTGCGAAGAAGAAGAGGAAGAACATAAGCCGCTGAAGAACTGTCGCTGATACTGTCGCTAGTTCTGTCGCTGACGCAGCTGCTGAAGCAGTCTTATATCAACAACCCCTGGAGTCCGTCTTTCTTTCATGTTCCCTTTTTCTTCTTCTGTAAGGCAGAGAACACTTCTCTGTAACGCTTATAAGCGTCTCTGTTCTTCCGTGTTACTCCTTTTTCACCATTGTAAGCACCTTTTGAGCAATGAAAGTCTATTTTGAGTGTGTTTCCATTACAATGAGCTAATCACCATCACTTGGGCGACGGAGGAAGCCGTTCATCCAATAATTGTGGTAACTTCTATTTTAATTATATTTATTCTACAATTCTTTTATTATTAATTGCTTGAATTAGAATTAAAATTGAAAAAATGGCTTTTCTCAAATAATTGTGTTTTCTTCTGATGGATCATACTTGGTTTTTAAACTCTTGATGTCTCATGCTCTTGATTAACAATTATTCTTTCAAAAACCTATCTTTGGCATATTTAAATTAAATTGAATATAAGAATTGTTAGATGTTATCACTGAAGTATTGGTTAATGGTGGAATCTTAAGACCTAGTTTTTCTTCATCTATTTTAAAATCAAATTGTTTTAATTCTCTTTATTTTTTGTTATTAAAAATTAGGTTTAGAAACTAAATCTTCACAAGTCCGAGAATCAAACCCTTTTTACCACTATTCTAAAATCCCATCAATTTTTGACGCCGCTGTCGGGGACTTGTTTTTAGGTTTAGAGTTTTAGATTTATTGTTAGGTTTTTATTTTTGTTTTTAGTATTATTTTTACTTTGTTCGATTTTACGTTTCTTTGGATATTTCTCTTTTTGCTACAGGTTTGGATCTTGGATTGAAAGGAAATAAAGCCAAAGACTTGAAGTTAAAGTTAAGGACTTGGAGTTAAAAGTTAAAGATTAAAGAACGTAGAAGAAGACAAAGACTTTTATTTTTATTAATTAGATTTATTTTCTTTAGATTTTATTTGTTTAGAAAATTGTATTAGGACTTTTTATTATTTCTGTAATTTTTCTTTTATTTTGGACACTTTTTGGACTTTATTTTGGACTGTGGACTTTATTTTTAAACCCTACGGAAGGGTAATTTAAATATAAACTGCTACAGGGAAGGACGACAATTACGCTATTGTCTCGGCCTCTCGAGTTCGTACACTGACACAAGAGTCGGTGGCCCGAGTCGACTACAACCGATTCATCCCCGTATGGTACGGGAGGTAAGACTCGATCAACCCACGAATCCCCTGCAAGTGGGTTTACTGTATTCCTTCGTGTGCATATATGTTGAGGAATTGAATACGGACTTATTTTTCTAGTAAAGGGCAAGAACTGACCATACAAGATAAGGACTCGGATTTCATCACTGTTTCCTTCTTGCCTGCTTTAGGAACACGTTACCAAACGCGAACCTAAACCTTAAAATTTTAACTAGAAAGAGACCGATAGGGTAACGAGCTTATAGGAAACTCGTTCAAAAGGACTGTATTGGTTACTTTGTTAGTCGAACTCGAAGTTCAAGAAGATTATTTTAAGTTGATTAGAACCGCCTTGTAACCCAGGGAAAAGTGCCAAGGAGACAGGGTTATCAAATCTCCTTAGAGCTTATCCTGTTTCTCTTCAACTTAATATAATTCGGATCGTTCTAAGAGGTTATTACTCATACCAGGGTGATCTCAATTACTATTCGTACATACACCCGTCTTATGAACATGAAAGTGAGCAAAATTCTAGTTCTTCGTCTTGGAGGGATACCCTAAAACAGATGCAATCTATTACTTCCTATGACGATTCGAGTTCTTTGTCTTGGAGGGATTCCCTAAAGCAAATGCAATCTAGTACTCCCCATGAACCTATTATGCCTCTAGAAGAATCACATGAGCAGTTGCAAACCAGTACCCCTTATGATCCATTTGATTTTTTAAAAGAATCCCTCAGGGAGTTGACTGAGAGTACAAAAAGGTTTCCATTAAGTGTGAATGAAATTTCTGCAAAGAATAATATTGCTCAAAATGATCTTAATTGCCAAAATAGTGTTACCATTGATAATTATTCACCTAGCCAAGAGGACGAGGATAGAATTGGTAACACTACTTATGTAGACGAGGTTCAAACATCTTCATGTTATTATGATGATGAGGATAATATTGGTGAAGAACTTGAAATATACATGCAGAGTGATCGGGAAATTGTCACTCCAATTGTGTTTCATGATGATAATGTTAGTTCTAGTTCAAATCCAAATAATTTTAATGATTATTAACCTATTCAGAAGGAAGATGATTTGACTAGAGATACCACTGTTTTAGACGATGTAGAACTTTCTTGTTTTGAAGCCGATAATAGTTTAGACGAACGAGTTTATCCTGAGAATACTGTTTTAGAGTCCAACGATTTAGAAACAATAGTCTTAGATAACAAAGATATACCCCTAGAGATTTTAAATATGGGCGAGGATGCACCACTTGATTATAACTCAGAAGAAGCAATTGACCATTTTCAGGAATCTGAAGATCTAGAAATTAGGGAAATTGTGACTAGTCTATCTAGGGACAACCAAGATTCTAATTATGGGGGTGATTATCATTCTCCCTGCGTTTTACCTTTGACTCTTTTAAAAGTCCCTCACTTGGGACTTGATGTTTGTGCCTCTACCATATTAAGAGACTATCTTCAAAAACTGTTTCCCGAACCTAATCATGTCCAGAAAGAAGTTCAGTTGTTAGAAACCCATCCTCTGGTCGATGTAGTTTACCTAGGCGATAATACCAAGATTGACTTTGTTTTCCCACTAAAATATTTTCTTCCATATGTGGGAACGTTAAAATTTCAAATGTGTCAGTTATTAAGTTTTAAGACTAAACCTAATTACTTTAGGGAATTATAATCGACACATTTGCTTAAGAATGACCACCATTTTCATAGTAGTCAACTGTGTGAGTCCAATCTGATTGACTTTCAGGATCCATATTTATTCAGGTTATTATTATGTGCTTCTAAGTTCTTAGTTGAATTTTTCCAGACTTTACAACTTGATCTTGTTGATCTTTCCTGCGAGGAAATCTAGCCCATAAAAATATTTTATCTAGACCCTTTTATAGAGCCTGAACCTGAACCACAACTAGAAGTGGTTGTCTTAAACAGAAAACTAGATAAGGGTGTACTAGGTTTGTTCATTTTCTTGGTTTGTTGCAGTTTCCTTTTATTTGTGATAACACTATTTGATTCGGATGACCCACAGTTGTTCCGACTATTGCTATATGATTTTATGAGGTGACTAATTCTTTCTTAGTCTGGCTGAAGACTTTAAACTTAGCACTTTTTGGGAGGTAACCCATGCTCTTGCGACACGATAATATCTTTCATTAACTCCTTTCTTTCGATTGGTAACAGTTTCTCTTTGTTCATATTTTTAATCATTCATCTTTAGAACATTGAGGACAATATTTAATTTAAGTTTTGGGGGGTAAGGGAGAAACTTTTTAGTGAAATAATGTAATTCCAGAATTTAGAAGCTTGTGAACACTTCAGGATGACACTAACCATTCTAGGCAGATGGAAACTTAGCTCTTTTTCTATAGGAATTGGTGTGCCCAGTTAAATGGTATATTCATAAAAGGACAGAGTTCAGGTGTTAGGAATAACATGATAGTTGGCACCACATCTCAGAGTCTATCTCGACATATCAATTTTTGTTTTTATTTTTGTAATTTTGTGTTTCTCTAAGTGATTTGGTGGGGCCCAGTATCGAATTGTTATCGCCGTCAGGATGAAATAGAGGTGTTTGAGATCAAGCCCCATTTTTTCTTTATAAAAAAAAAAATAAAAAAATAAAAAAAATAAAAAAAATTGACACTTTGATAGCAATATGTGTGTGTTCTCCCTGTCTCCGTTGCCTAAGCAAGCGTGGAACGCAGGATCCATGTGAACTATCACGTAAGATGCTGATAAGAACCATGCGATTGGGTTCAATTTGATCCAATCATGTTGTCAATACATTTATTGTTTTATTTTTAATAAGTCGATCGCTTCAACCCTTGTATATACCAGTTGATTCGATATTAGTATTAGATTTAAGACCAGTGGGTGCGTATGTCAATTCATTAGGATTCATCCTGGCACTGACCTTCAGACAAATATGGGAAACACCGTTCACCTCAGTCAACACACGCAAACTTCATTTTGTCTATTTCCATCTTTTAAATCTATTCATGTGATTGAACTGTGATAGATTCTGAGTCTTGTGGTTGAACGACTATCTGAGTAGAGCTTTGTTTTCTTATATATGAATTTAGTATGCTTGAGTACAAACTTGTGTACAACAATTGGACTCATATAGGGTAATGATTCTCATAGCCGAAGAATTTAGTATGTAAACTAAATAGCTTTTTTAGTGTCTATCCTTGATCGTTCACGAGTAGCTAAATGTGGAGTAAAGGTTTTGTGGGTATACCTCTTGTAAACCCTCACGAGACAAAACTCGTCCACTAGGAACACCTAGGGGTTTAAATGCTTATAACATATGCTAAATGTAGTCGCGATTCCTGCGAAAGTGAGTTAGGATTTTATTTTCTAGATTATATTTGCTCGAGGACTAGAAAATAATAAGTTTGGGGGTATTTGATAGCACATTTTTGTGTCTAAATTGTGCTCGATTATCTATTTTGATGTGTTCGATTTTGTACTTATTATGGGTTTTATGCCTTTGTAGGTATTTTCGAGAAATAAATATTTGTAGAAAAATCGGCTCAAAAAGTGATAAAGGCACCCATACAGTTGTTAAAGGCACCCTCCCTTTTGAATTCAAATTCGGATTTGGCGGGAACACATGTTTCACACGTAAAGATATCCTGATTTGTGTCGGGTCCTATTTTCAAGGGATTTAAAGAGTTGTTCGAGTTGAATATGTGAAGAATTAATCAACTTAGGTTTGCACACATCATTTACAAGAGTTTCACGCCGGCAAAATAGGTGAGAAATCAAGTTGGCAGCCGGAAAAGAAAACCTACATGGATTCGGATAAAACAGGATTTAGAGTTGGTTTTGGTTTTGTTTTGGAGTCCTTATCGGTTCACATGAGTTACTAGGGTTTACTAATCCTATATAAAGCAAAAAGAAGCAAAGAAAATCGGAGGGAGAGCCACCGAAAAAAATCAGGAAGAAAAATAGTTCATGCTGCTGCGAAGAACATAAGGCGCTGAAGAACTGTTGCTGATACTGTCGTTAGTACTGTCGCTGACGCAGCTGCTGAAGCAGTCTTATATCAACATCGCCTGGAGTCCGTCTTTCTTTCCTGTTCCCTTTTCCTTCTTCTGTAACGCAGAAAACAATTCTCTGTAACGCTTATAAACGTCTCTGTTCTTCTGTGTTACTCCTTTTTTACCATTGTAAGCACCTTTTGAGCAATGAAAGTCTATTTTGAGTGTGTTTCCATTAAAATGAGCTAATCACCATCACTTGGGCGACGGAGGAAGCCTTTAATCCAATAATTGTGGTAACTTCTATTTTAATTATATTTATTCAACAATTCTTTTATTATTAATTGCTTGAATTAAAATTGAAAAAATGGTTTTTCTCAAATAATTGTGTGTTCTTCTGATGGGTCATACTTGGTTTTTAAACTCTTGATGTCTCATGCTCTTGATTAACAATTATTCTTTCAAAAACCTATCTTTGGCATATTTAGATTAAATTGAATATAAGAATTGTTAGATGTTATCACTGAAGTATTGGTTAATGGTGGAATCTTAAGCCCTAGTTTTTCTTCATCCATTTTAAAATCAAATTGTTTTAATTCTCTTTATTTTCTGTTATTAAAAATTAGGTCTAGAAATTAAATCTTCACAAGTCCGAGAATCAAACCTTTTTACCACTATTCTAAAATCCCATCAGTAACGTCTCAACATACGGGCGTACGTTAGGAATACGTTTGAATGGGGCAGATCATTAGTAAAACGCTTGATGGCATGCGTACGCATAACCAAAGAACGCCTGATATCAGGCGCACCCCTAGAGTACGCCCCAGAGACGGGCGTTATCTTGGCCGAACGCCTGATGAGGCGGAAGCATAACCAAACGCCCATATTTTGTATAACACGGGCAGCTGGTACGTGTGAATTATGAGACGGGCGGACGCTTAACATAACGCCTGGTTTATCAGGCGCTTCCCTAGACGAACGCCCGTCTCACCAGGCGGACGGCTGGGGCAGCGCCTGTCTGTGGTGGATATATGTTCGTCTTCAGCCATTTTTCTCCTGCAATTTCTCCTGAACACTCACTGCACTTGAGAAACTCCGCCCGCCTACCACAACAACAACAATTTGTGAAAAGAAATCTCCAAAATCAAGCTTAACCCCTCATCAATATTACAAAGGCTAAGTTGATTTGATACCAACTATTTCAAATCAAGATTATTTCAAAGGAAGGTAAAATAACCTCAATCTAATCTATAAATTTTAATGGATTTTAAAGGTTAACATTATATTGTTTTGTTTACTATTTTTGTATATATTAGTCATATGAACATAGCTAGATAAATTAGCTTTTACAAATTATAATTTTTGAATTGGGTATAATTCTAGGGTATACATGTAAATTGGGTATAAAAAAATTATGAGAATTTGTTGAATTGAAGTTAAAATTGATTAAGTATTTTGTTAATTTTAGTTGAGTTGTGGATAATTATATGATTAATTGAATAATATCATTGTTTATGAAATATGGGAACTTAATTATGTTGATTTTTATTTAGCCGTAAACTTTACGCAGATTCTGAATATGAACAGAAATAGGAATAGAGTTACAAGATCGGGACGAATTGGGAACTTGAATCCAGCATCAACTGAATCTGGAAGTGGTGTAGTTGTTGTTCCACATTTCGTTATTGATTTGGTGAATGAAGAAGTTCAATCAACAGTGATTGATAACGAAATGTCTGTTATAAGGGATCGAGCAAATTTTCTGGTCAGGACATTGACCCGTTCGATTGACGCTGGGGAGTTGATGAGTGTTGAAAAACAAAGAGGAGTTCTACAAGTGCTTAAGGAGATAGCAAATCTTTCTTCTGAAGAGAATGTGGGTCGCCCCACCTAAATGAATTATGGATTTTGTTCTACCTAGATGTTTTTATCTTTTAAGCGTTGTTGGTTATGGTGTTGAACCTTATTAGTACTTTTATTACGAATATGAATCTCTTAATTTAGCTTGAATGAGTTGCTTGTAGTTTGTTTATATTTTCTATTTAGGAGAAGAGGAGATAGGCGAAAAAAAATGAGTGTTTGATTAAAAAAAATCATCTAAATTAATTAATTACTCGAAATTTAAAAAGAAGTTCATTAACATTTAAGATAACAATATATCGGTTAAAAATAAACTAAAAATAACACTATTAGTCATAAAAGTTTAAACTGAAAATGACAATGTAGATAAGAATGCAAATTTTTAAGTTTCAGGTATTCCAAGAATCGTTTAAGGTTGTTACCGGATCCAACCTGGAGACATCCATCATCATTATACGAAGCTTTTCGTCTGCTTCTTTCTTTGCGTCAAGTTTTTATTTCCTAGCTTGTTTTGCTTTAAACTTTTCCGTAGACTCAACTAGTTTTGTTGTAAACTCGGATTTTCTCTCGCCATCTTCATTTTTGTTTTTTCTGTATATTTGGTGTTGAAGTTTTGTTGCTCTTTAATAATAATTTCCATCATTTCCTATTGGCCACTCGATTTTGCTCTCCCTGTTTTCTTCTGTCGCTTCGCCTCTTGTTTTCCCATTTGACGGTTATATGTGTTAGGTATATCTCTTATTTCTTCATCGCCACTGGAATTGTCTTGGCTTGTTTCCTTTCTTTCCCGGTTTTCCTCACCGCTTTCAGAATCTTCCCCAGCTTGTGATGAATCGAAAACAGTTGTCGATCGTCGTGAATATTTTATATTTTATAACATAATTGCGTAGCACTCTTCATGCTTAAATCTTTTGCCACCATTAGCTTCCTTGAAAAGCTTCCTTACTTCTTCAATCTGTTTTTTTTTATAAAAGTTTAGTGGAGGATATACAATTCAAAACAAAAATGTAATCGTCAAAATTAAATGGGTACTTACCTTTGTTTCGGGGCCTCATCCAGTATGGTGTTCACGTTCCACTTTCACCTCTTTTGCAGAGAAAAGTGCCACATCTTTACTTATTCCCTGAAATCGTTTCTGAATGGAGGTCCAAGTGCGCTGTGGCATTGAAGGTATGACTTCTTTCATCCCATTTAATATGCGAGACCATAATCTTTCTTCTGATTGATCGGAACCAATACTACAATCTTGAGATATTGACAAATGAATTTTACCCATCGTTACATCTTCAAATGTAGTAAAATTTGGACCTCGTGGTTTTGGTGCCATAATTCTAACCGAGTTGGAAGAAAAGTATATGAAAAAGAACTAAGTTTTTCTCGAATGCAAATTAGATAACAATGGGTTTAGTAAAATGAAAATGGATTAGTAGTCTATCCATATATAGGTATGTCAAAATAAAGCAGTTACAACGGTAACAAAAATCAACGGTAACATATCTCAACGGCTACCTGGATAGGCGCTCGTCCAGAGTAACGCCCCAAAACAGGGCGTACACATAGCTGCACGCTTACAAGAGGCTCCATGGAAGGCGCACCTCTAGACGCACGCTTCAACTTAGGGGGAGGTTTAGGCGCACCTCTAGACGCACGCTTCAACTTAGGCGGAGGTATAGGCGCACCTCTAGACGCACGCTTCAACTTAGGCGGAGGTTTAGGCGCACCTCTAGACGCAAGCTTCAACTTAGGCGGAGGTTTAGGCGCACCTCTAGAAACACGCTTCAACTTAGGCGGAGGTTTAGGAAGACGCCCACACTTAGGCGGAGGTATAGGAAGACGTTTGATTTGGACGTAGATTTGGTTAACGCCTCTCATTGGGCGTGCTCCTACCGTAATGCTCCGCTGGACGCAACGTTATGTGAACGCTTCATCAGGCGTAATTTTGGTTTACGCCCGATAAATGAAACGTACATCTACATTTACGCCTGCTATGAAACAGATAACTAGCACAACGCCTAGCACAAGAACGAAGACGTAGATGAACACTCGACTATAACCTGTTTGGTCCAGTACTCAGACTATCTTTGGTCCAGATCAATGTCAAAAGTGGACCAAATAGTAAATGTAGTCGTCCCACTAATGTTCAATTTGGACGGACCAAAGACCAAATATGGGTTTGGTCCGTCATTTGGTCCAATGATTGTGGACGCTCTTAGACGATTTTTTTTTTCCAAAGCATTAAGATTCAACTTTATCATTTGGCAAACATGATAATTGTTTTATGGTTTTCACCCCATGCATTAAGTTTGTAAAGCCTTTGTAAGTTCTATTTTAATTTACCTTTTGCTCGTTCTTTGTTGGGTAGTTGAAACCGCTTTTGGTTTATTAATGAAAGAAACGAACAATAGAAACATGAATGGCGCATAAAGCCAGAATTTCTAAATAAAGAAGCAGAAAATAAAAATAATTGGAAAAACGAGAAATTACATCAACAAGCTCTTCCAAGTTTTAATGGTGAAATAGGCCAAATCCGACCCACTCGGACCAACGTAGTCGGTTTCGGGTCTCGGTTTTATCTCATCCGGGATCGAGACACCGAGACAATTTTATCTCGGGGAGATTTTCAGTAAAATATCAGAATCTTTATTTTTAAATTTTATACTCGTAGTATATATGTCAAGCATTTTGCACACTTTAAGATGTAAAAAATAATACAAATTTTTAAAAAAAATTAAAAAAAAAGAGTTTTATTGGGTTGAATTTGGATTTTATTAATAAATTTATATATGTTAAGTTTGTCTCAGCGAAATTTCAACCGAATCTCGATAGAATTTCGACCGTCTCGTTAAGTATCTCAATCAAATATCATCTGGCCGAAATTAAAAGATTTGTCTCAGTTAAGAACCGAAACCAAAAATTTGGACAAGATCTTGGACATCTAATCGACTACATCAACCCCGGACTAATTCTCACCCCTAGGTCTATCTTCATATTTAATAAACGTGACTCGTATCAGCCACGTGTCATGTAGTATCATTTCTAAAGTCATAATACCTTCTTGTTCGTAGGTGGGATCCACTAAATTTTTGCACATGTTTTCATGACTAAAAAACAAATCTCGAGGAAGTGTACTTTCATCTTCTTTCGTGATTGTCTCTGTCAATTTATTCACAGACTCCATACTGGTCAGTCAGTTTGGAGCTTAGCAAACTTGTTATCAATAATCAGCAATGAATTCTAGTCTATCATTAATTCTCATTTTTTTTCTCTTCTGAATCGTTTATTCCAGTACTATTTCATTAGTGTCTTCAAGGTGTTCTACGTAATTCCTAACTCATTTGTAGTGAGATTATAACGATGATGATTCATCAGTTGCAGAATTCACATTTATGGACTTCACCTCGGGTTTCTAATTTCAAGAAAACTTATTCTTCGTCTCACAAGAGGTTTACTTTTGGATTATGTTGTCCTGAATTGGATTGACTGCAATGTTCATTTTCAGGAATTTCGTTCCGAAAATTAGAGGTTTAGATACATTGTTATTGATGAAAATGGATAATGTTCATTTTCAGGAATTTCGTTCCGATTTGCTTTTGGTCAGTCACGCATACAACTGTTCGTGCTTGCTCGTTTTTTAGGCAAGACCAAGGTGTGTTTTAGTGTTAATCTATGTATTTATGCATGGATTTATTGTGATCCTATGTTTGGTTCATGGGCAGTTATAAAAACACACATGTATATATTTGTCTGTTAATTTCGAAATGCTTCAATGAGCATGTTAATGCGATCGCATTTTCATCTTACTGGCTCAGAGTATGTCTTGGAGATTGATGACCACTCTCCGTAGTTGTGATGAAGTTCATGTTTTAGTTTTTTTGAGTGTGTGAGCATACTGTGTTGCACCTAGTATTACCTTAATAGAATAAGTGAGAACATAATTGTGTATTTTTGATGTTCTCAATTGTCGATGCGTATATACTGTTTGTAATTTGTAGCACTCACAAGATTGATGAACTAAAGACATTTCCTGCAGGGAACTGGAAAGTCAGATCACAAGAAACATGCAATAAGAATAATAAACCTGCATCTTTACATGTTTCAAGTGCGGCATCTCTTAAGATGAATCTAGAAAATCCTCAGGTTGAGAAGATTGTACCTGGAATTCATAATGATTCCAAAAGAGCGCCGCTTTTGTGGATTTGTCAGAAGGTGTACTTTTTTACTGCAATTCGATACATGGATTTAGGTTAAATTATTCGTTCTGCATCTTCATATATCCAATGTATTTGTTTACCCGGGGATAAGTTCATTCAGGTTGTTACCCTATAGGAAAAAACAACTATTTTGAGTAATGGGCTTTTACGTGGATTCTGTAGAATTCTAGTTACTAACACCGACCTACTGACACCACTCAAACCAGGGTATTAGGATTTATAGTTATTTCTGCTTTTCAGATGCATCGGGTATATAATTCAGGCATTTTTCTGCCATACCTCGTAAAATTTATTTCGTGAGCGCTTGAATATGACACAAAAAGTTCTCTATCGCTCTAAAGCAATTGATCATTGATGGCTTGATGAGTAGAATCTGCTTTAAAACAGTGCAACTAGCAAGCATATTGATCAGCTTTTGAATGAAAATGTTCAACGTAATCATATAAAAGCACATGCATTATTTGAATGTAAAACCACATATCAAAGTCTGTAAAACCTTGTAATCCTAGGTTTTGAGATCAACAAGATATGTGCATTATCTCATTAACTTTCTAAATGAAGCCATATGGTGTTTTATATTCTCATATGGTTCTATTTCCCTGAAGTCGTTTCCTTGTTGTGATAAAAACATTCAAATACTTTTATTGACCTGAGCAGCTGGAAGCTGAGATTAGTAGTTTGTATATTTGATTAGCTCTTACTGAAGTATTAGCAACATGTGCAGGACCAGCAGGGTGAACTCCTTATGGGCTCTATGTTATCATATATCCTATTCAAATTAACACAATTAAATTTTGTCAAGACATTTATGAAGATGATACATAGCTTACATCCGCATGTGCTTCAAGCTTTTGGCGCTACCACCTCACCTTTCGCTTGTATATCTAATTCGAAACCTGTGCCTCTTGGACTGGATGTCTCCTTGCCATCATTTCAAGATATTAAATGGAATTTTGGACGATTAGCGTATTTATTCAACATGCACCTGGAAAGAAATATTGGAACGTAAGTGAAGCGAAATCAATATGATCTGGAGAAGTGAAAAATCATTGTTATTTTAATGACCTCATTGTTTTCGTTGATGTTTGTAGGTTCTTAATTGTACTCCTTGTGGCATGTTTCTCTTTTGTCCTCATCGGAGGTTTCTTATTCTTCAAGTTCAGGTAACTATATTTGTTTGCTTGTAGAAAAACAAGGTGGTGCTGCAGTAATTTGGTATTTGATTCAAGCTGAACTAATCTTTTATGTGCTGTGTATTGTAATGAACTTATTCTCCTCTTGTCTAACTGGAAAATGGTTCTATGCTAAACTTGCTTGAAATTTTGAGTGTTGGTAGCCAGTAATCTACAACCCTTAACAAACAGGCAATCCAACTCTCTCCATGTTGCTTGTTTGGATAATTGCCATGACCATTGGTTTATTAAAACTCGTTTTCATATCTCTGCTCTTCCTTTCAACTTCCGACTTTGGCTTACTTCATATCTTTACTTATGAATTTTTTAATTTTTTTTATTGTGTAAACTAAGAAAATTGAGAAAATTTATAATTATCGATTTTTTACTTGTTTTATTTAGTGATCCTCTGTTTTCTATTTGTTGTGCTTATGCCAGTCAAACCATACATTGCAGGTTTGAGTCTGTTTCTTATATTCAACCAAGTGTTTTGTGTGTTTCCCAGTAAATGCTAAGCACATTGAATGTTCTCATTAAAATCAAATATTTTCATGTGTTACATAATGTATGTAACCTATAATGCTTCCTTTTGGGCTACTGCTAGCCCTCTTACTATACTTGTGATATGATAATCATCGTTGTGCAGATATAGTTTCTCTCTTCATTTTATGTTGTGTGCAGGTTTTGTTAATTAGAATGTCTTTTCTTAAAATATCTGTAGGAATCAGTCACAGTCTCTTGAGGAATGCATGTGGGAAGCTTGGGCATGCCTTTGTTCATCATCTACTCACTTAAGAGTATTTTCTGTCCTTCCAAATATAATTTTCTGTTTCTTAACCTCAGTAAACTCATCTTGCATTATTTTAATTTTTCTAACTGCTAGAAAAATCTGAAGTTTAAATTTCACACTCTCTTGTTGAATCACAGCAAAGAACACGTATAGAACGCGTTCTTGGTTTCATACTTGCTATATGGGGTATTTTATTCTATTCTCGCTTACTGAGCACAATGACGGAAGAATTCAGGGTAGGTTATTTTGATAGATCAATTGTTGAAAAGTGTTACATGGCCTTAATTGATGGGGGGCGATATATATGACTAGCAAATTTACAGAGTAATATGCAAAGGCTCAGAGAAGGAGCTCAAGTGCAAGTTATGGAACAAGATCATATTATAATTTGTGGAATAAATAGTCACTTGAATTTTATACTAAAGCAGTTAAATAAGCATCATGAGTTCGCGGTTCGCTTAGGTACTGCCAAATCTAGGTATTTGCTCAAATTCATCACTACAAGTATGCAAAGATCTTTTTAGGAGTACTATCATGATTAAATTGTACCCTTGCTTCGGTGTATAACAGGAGGCAAAGAATACTTCTCTTATCTGATCTTCCAAGGAAACAGATGGATAAGATTGCGGATAGTGTAGCTAAAGATCTAAACCATATAGATATCCTTACGAAGAGGTATTACATGTTTCCAGTTTTTCCTTTTACTTGTTTCCACTTTTTTATTCATACTCACAGTTTGTGAAGGTTATTTCAAGTGTAGTGGTCCATTCTGGATACCAGTTTTCATAATGGCCTCCACAGCCGTTTTCCTTTCCTAACGTAGATGCATTTCGTTTTTTTTTTGAAAAATGTGCATTTAAATTAGAGGGGAGGGAACCTCTTAGAGTAGAACACTGATAAGGTGAAACTACAATAATAAATACCAGTGCACTTACTTGCTTTGTTGATTATAACACTTTTATCAGGTCACCGGGATAAATAAATTACACGGAGTAGTGTATTTTGTTTGCTTTGTAGATCACAAAACCTGTCATTTTTTGTTCCTCTCAGTATGTGATAATGCTTAGGGCAGATCTTACCTTAATTTCTACTTTTGCAGTTGTTGCCTAAGTTTGACGAAATCCTTTCAAAGAGCAGCGGCTGAGAAGGCACGCTCAGTCATAATATTGCCAACAAAAGGAGATCGGTGAGACTTTAAAGTTTAGTCATGCTCATGTGAATTTATATGTTTGTTTTAAAAGCCTTCATACCCTGCATTTGTAGGTAATATTTTGGAGCTTATTTTTTGATTTTGTAAAGTTTCCCAAAAACGTTTGTAGAATTGCTTCCCTCACATCTTACGTGGCGTGAGATTATTTTGGTCATCTTTTTCAATAATTCCAATTGAAGCTAATGACCAAAATCACAACCAAATATTCAGGTACCAAGTTGACACAGATGCATTTCTTTCCGTGTTAGCTCTTCAGCCACTTTCAAAGATGGCATCTGTTCCCACCATTGTTGAGGTATACCACTCATAGATCTTATATATGCGTTAACTATTTCTGTATTTTATATGAAGAACATGAGCATAATAATCTAATAACTGAATGTAGGTCTCGAATTCCAGTACATGCGCGCTTTTGAAATCAATTTCGGGATTAAATGTGCAGCCAGTTGAAAATGTTGCATCCAAATTATTTGTTCAATGCTCTCGGCAAAAGGGATTGATAAAGATATACAGGCACTTACTTAATTATCGAAGTACTATTTTCTTTCCACTTCAGCCTTCTTAAAGAAATTATTTTTCTCCTTTTTTTTCGTTGACTGTATTTTTTGCCCTCTTTTTCTGTTCTATGTTTCTACCTACTCTAATACCATGAGGTTTGAGAGTTTTGGTTGCATTTCCACAAGGCTTTCTATGTCAGCTGAACGTAAGAAGTGTTTTTTTAAAACAATAATTCGAGATATATGGTTTGGCTCCTCTAACTCATATGATTGCAGGAGATTAACTCTACAGCATGGTTGCAAAAATTAAAACATTATCTTGTAGTTTTACGCATGAACTATATATTCTTGTGTAGCCTTATGCATCTGTTAACAGCAAGGTATGCTGTACATACTATGAGTCTTATTAATTATTCAATAGCCAAAGTCCATGTTAATTTAGCCTTAGTGACATATACATTCTCGCCTTTGCTATCAGTGAACTTATATTAAGCTCCTATCCCGTTAAATCTATGTTTCTTTTTGCAGAAAATGTATTCAACCTTTGCAGCTTTCCAAGCCTTGCAGGATTGAAGTATAGGACTCTTAGACGTGGATTTAATGAGGTGAATCCTGTGAATGCAGCTACTTCTGTTGAAAAATGTTGCTCCTTTTCTAATGATTTCTCTTCTATCTGCTCCTCCAGGTAGTTGTCTGTGGGATCTATAGAAGCGGGAATATATATTTCCATCCCAAGGATGATGAAGTATTGAAGGAAACTGACAAAGTATGAGCTTTACTTCAATCATTATAGTATTCGAGCAACACGAATATATGGATGATGGGGCCAATTTCCCTTTTTCTAAAATATAATGTGGTGAATCTTAAATTAGTTGCTTTAAGATTTTCACAACTTTTTTTTCACTTGTTTTTTCCCCTTAATTTCCTATGGTTTTATTCCAAGGAACCCATTTTTGTTTTTCCCAAGGTGAATTATCTGCCTTCGTAAAGTATTGGTTGGTAGACAAAAGACAACAATAAGAAACATAGAATAGAAATAAGCATAATACCGGCTGATTTAACTTGTGTCTCTACCCATTGAAATCTTACTTTGTTTAGTTGTTTAAATCCAACTAAAATTAACTTTGTACTGTATCTGCTGTAAGGTTCTTTAATAGCGCCTTTCATGTTTAGAAACAAGGTCAGATACTTAATTATACCCTTTAGTCTTTAATGAGCTTAATAATCTCATGACCTATATTTTTGTGCTTTCAATTTTTTTCTCTTGGGAAAATGAGCATCGCCATACAGATAGAGAAATCTAAGCTGGTGGGCACTAGCCAGTCAACCTTTTATTGGTGCCAATTTTTGTGTTTGTCCTTTCAATGATTAAATGCTAGACTTGCTGTTGTATTTTTGCCAAAAGTATTCTAAATTTTGGTTTAGTCCTCGAAGTCTAGAATGCTTACCTCTTAAAGATGTCCTCCATTCTTATGCAGGTTTTGTTCATAGCACATGTTGATGGTAAGACGAAACCCCAGTTACTTTCTGAAGTATCATCTATTGAAGAAGATAGTACTTCTCAAATTCAAGATCTTGAAAAGATAAGTGACTCTTCCAGTCACATTGCAAAACTGAGGAAAAGGATTGAGAATACTGTTCATCGGCCTCCAAAATCAAGTTCCAAGGTATACGTTGATCTCGGATCATTATTTAAGAAAGTGTGCTTTTTAGTTGGTTACAATCACAAAGTTTTCTTCTTGTGAGTACAGGCATCAGAAGCGAGTTTCGGACCAAAAGAGTGCATACTTATGCTAGGCTGGCGACCTGAAGTTAATGAGATGATTCTCGAGTATGATAATTATCTGGGACCTGGCAGCAAACTTGTAAGCTCGAAATATTTGAGAATCTTCGTACCATATTCTACAGAGTAATATGGTTTTAAATTTAGTTGGTCCTGCTTGAGATCAGAAAAGCTTAAATTATATAATAGAAAGTGTGTTAACACTTCAGGCCTAAGTGTCCCGATCACTGTTCTAATTTCAGCGTTCCTATTCTGCTGCGTGTAAGTATGAAGTGAAATATTGGTTAGTGCAAATTTATCTTGGGGAGATGCAAATCCTCACTAAGATTAGAAGTTTCTTCTAAAGAGTCTGCAGTCGGCATGTACTGGTTTTTTCATTAATGCTTGATTCATTTTTCCTATACATTTGCAGGAAATATTATCAGATGTGCCAATTAATGAGAGAACCAAAGTAACCAACTTTTCAGGCAAAGATAAACTCAAACACGTTGAAGTCTCTCACAGGGTAATGTCTTGATTGTATAGTTTCAAGTTTCAACTTTTGGTTCAGTTAAGAAAAAGTGTAGTTTTTGTCAAATTGATTTCGATGTTTTCCCATGTTGCAGATTGGAAATCCCATGAACTTTGATGTCCTAACAGAAGCCATTTTGAAAATTCAAAATTCTCTCAAGAAAGGAGAAGGGATTCCTTTGTCAATAGTTGTAATATCCGATAGAGAGTGGCTTGTAGGAGGTAACTAATTATTATAATATGAAGATTAAGTTCTCTACTACTAGTAATAGTCATTTGCTGATTATTTTTACATGCAGATATAAGCAGAAAAGACAAGCACGCAGCATATTCTCTTCTTCTTGCTGAAAACATTTGCAATGCACATGGTGTTAAGGTCAGCCATTTTTATAATCACTTGATCCATTAGCTCAAGGGACAGTTTTATTTTTGGAAGGTTTAACCAGGGCTTGTGATACACAGCTAGCTGATCTGTCTTGAGTGATAAGTGTAAGTGACGACCAAAGCTAAATTTGAATCTATTGATTTTCCAAACTCTACTCTGATTAATGACTTGTTACCTAGTTAGTCAAGGGAGTGTGTAGACAAGCCTGTTGCTTTTACATAAAGAATAGTGCTACCAGATATTAATATCATAATTTAAAATAAAAATATTGCTCTATGTACGTAACACCTATTTCAGGAGATACGGTTTGGTAGTGTTGATTTCATAGTCAAAGGAAGGACCGGGATTCTTCAAAATTATGGAGGTATACTTACTCATAATTGAGAGTATCTTTTTGCAGGTGGCAAACCTGGTTGCGGAAATTGTTGACACAAAGTTGGGCAAACAGGTAATTCCTCCACATTGACTTGTGAAATTTTCTGATAATTTTGTTCTGTTAATGTTGCAATTATCTATGAATTTCATATTCAATAGTATGCCTAACTCTCCTATAATTGTTACAGATTACAAGGATGAAACCATCTCTGACATACATTGCAGCAGAGGAAATAATGAGCCTTGTAACAGCTCAAGGTTGAATTTTTGTACTCCCTCATGTGAAGAAATTTCTGTCGGAGTATTTGTCTGATTCTATAAAAGTCCTTTGTCCATGACAGTGTCAGAGAATGGCGAACTTAATGAAGTCTGGAAAGACATTCTCAATGCAGATGGAGATGAAATATATGTCAAGGTAAGTGCCTCTGGCCCTGTCTAATTTGTTATATGGATATGATGTGCTGTGCTCAAATGAATGAACAAGAAGAAGAAAAAACAAGCAAACCGAATAAATGTTTCCATTTAGAGCGGATATTGAAGACAATGTTTTTAGAAACAGCCGCAGCAACCTAAAATCTAAATACAGGAGGTGCTTGTAGTTTCCTTAGTGAAATTAATCTGTTTCCAAATTTACTCAAAGTCGAAAACTGTTTTGAAATTTAATTGAGGAATTTCCTGTTTTCCCAAATTTATTACAGTGAGTACTAAATATCATTGTGGGTTTTAGTACTAAGGATACATTTCAGTTTTTAGATTTTCTAATGTAAATGAACAACAGACATGCTCAATTTATAGTATGTGAATGGTGGGAAGATAAAATTGAGGTTGTTTGTTAAAACCAAATCGTGGCAGTCTAAAGGAAGCTTGTAACCGGGAACTCCCTGTCCTATACCTAACTCGCAGACGAGGCTCCTAATGTTTTTAGTACATGGCTCTGTTTATAGGATATTAATCTCTACTTGAAAGAAGGGGAAAATCCATCGTTTTCCGAACTATCTGAAAGGGCAAATTTGCGGCGAGAAGTTGCCATTGGTTATGTAAAACACAACAAGAAGGTGAAACCAATTTCCAATTTCCATTCAGCTGCCAAAGTTATAGTTTTTTGGCTTGCCAAAGATGGAAGCAATTAAAGCAATGAATAGAATTGAAATCTCTTTGGTGTTTCATATTTAACCTGTGTTCATGATAGGTTATAAATCCAAATCCCAAATCACAGCCCCTTTCCCTGGAGATGACGGACTCGTTAATCGTAATCGCTGAGCTTGAAATGGAACCCCCATCCAATGTAAATAAAATGTAAAATCTTCATACAATGGTTTCTTTCTTTTTTAATCTTGTTTTAGCCTTTGTTTTTTCATGACTGCTACAGGGAGTTACCAAATTTCACAGGGCTCACCATTGGATCCACTGGATTGGTGACCTCCGGTGAAATTTGATAACCCTCAGTAGCAGCCTTGTATTTTCGATGGCCCATTGTTACAGCTTCATGGCTGTGCTTGTATTCCATTTCTATTCATTATTTTAACATTTTGTTATCCTTAAGTGAAATATGGAAATCACTCCTTTTCCTTTTTGTGATTGCTATTGGTAGTACCAGGAATTTTTACACAGTTCTTTTTGTTATTATACAGTCTCAGTTTATTATTGTTGTATGAACAAGTGTATATTTCCTAGTTACTGCTCTGGTGCAACTTTCTAACACCCTGTTGTCAGGTAAATGCATGCTTATTACATTTGACGGGTTACATTGTTTTCTGTCTTATTTTAGAGGCTCTGTACACCCATGAGATATGATTAACAAAACTGATCGAATTTTGGTTAGATAAAGAAGCCAAAGGCAGAAACCAAATTGTGGCAAGTTTTTTCCTATTTTTATTGGATGTCACAGAAGGGACAGAGTCTCCTATTCTCTGTAGGAACAAAGCTTGAAAACTGCAGTCTGAGAGTCGAGGAACTTCGAGCGACAGTTACTGTTATGCTTATTGTAGAACATTAAAAAAGAAAGGAAAAAAAAACTCCATAGTATGCTCATTGTACAGTGTTTCTTTAGTAATATGGTGGTGTATTTTTAACTGTCTTTATCGATGAAATAGAAAAACGTGAGAGCATTATCGTCATAAAGGAGGACATTAGTTCGGAACTATTTGCATGAAACTCCTGTAACTTTGTTTCGAGAATACGCCAGCAATGAACTTTATAATCTTCTGATTTCAGTACTTGCAATTGGGTACATTTTTTGGACATCAATATGATTTTGCTTAAACAGTGGTGCCCATCATAGTCTGTTAAACTTTCTCATCGAAGAAATACAAGAATCTAAATTAGTTCTGGAGTTGTACTGATCCGGGGCGAGCGACATATCTAGGTTGCTAGAGTTGGTGGTAGGGTCTTATTCAGGAGACGATCCATAATAAATTCCCCTGTCAGACTTAAATTTAGCAAAGCAAGGAGCCAGGGCAAGCACTTCAGAGGTTTCGGCTAGGATGCTAATCCTGGTTGTTGTAGGCACAAGTACAGGGACCTTTCTTGGATGGCTAGATTTGGCTCCTCTTTATCTGGAAAATGGTATTCTCTCCTTTTACCATTCTATTCACCACTTAACTACATGTGTTATAAAAATATTGGTCCTATGTTGTTCAGTCACGAACCACCGCTGACCAAAAGGGTTTTATATTCCTTAGATCTGGGATTTAGATAGAGTAGAATGGTGAAAATAGAATGGTGTAGCACCTCCGTTTTTTTTTTCTAATGGTATATGCTAAATTGAAAAAGTGATAAGTAACATTTTTCTAGAAACAAAGGGAGTATTTTCCAAGCAATTATTTTTAGTAATTAGAGTTGTTAAACCTTCCTGTAGTAAATATAAAAGTCAGACTCAATTTTTCAAACATATGGATGAAATTTTCAAAAAGTCCCATGGAACATAAAAAGTTATCATATGAACCTCAAGATGTACAATGCGAATATACCCATCGAAGAATGAACATTTAATCTTCAAGAATGGAATGTCCAGTTCAAAGATCTTTTACTTGAACATGATTCAGAAGTAGTCATAAATGAGGCTTTATAGGAATTTGGTAAAAAATCTCAATTAAGCCAAAAAACTACATACCAAGGAGTGGTAATATGATTAATGCTAGAGTTGAGATAGACCTTTCAAAATCTTTGCATAGAGGTGGGTGGCGTGGAATACTACTGCTGGAAAAGTAGTTTGCATCTGTTACCATTAGGAAAAACAACCACAGCTTGTGTGAACAATGCTTCACCGTTGATCATAACGAGGAAAAATGTGCTTTTTACAACTGATGATCTACTCATAAAAGCTTTAACGAATGAAGAATAAAATCAGTACCACAAAGAACTAGCTACTTCTTATGGTGTAGATGCTACTGGAGATATAGATCAGATGATACATAAAATATGTGATGTCATCCAAATGAACAATAAAGCGATGCCAAAAGCGGATGATGTTAAGAAAAATAAAAGATCTAAGAATACAGAGCTTGAACCTCAACCTAATGTCTCAAACCCTCAAAAACTTGTCATTGTCAACCATGATCTGCACAAAGCCATCATTGAGAATAATACTACAACAAACTTTCCACTAAACTACATGGATGAATGGAGCTTGGCTTGGTTGAGGAAGGAACAACTAATGCAAATGAGTAGTTTCATGAAAATCAAGGGGACACTACAAGATTGGTAAATTTTCTATATTCTCCTAATACGTTCATTGGTTATGTTATTTGCATTCTTAAAAATAGTGGTACATATCATTTTAATTTAAGCATGATTTTGTTTATTTTTCACTTTTGCATGTTTAATAACCTTCTTCGTTATAGAAATATGAGAATGATTGCTTAAAATTGTCAGGATTTTGCTAACAAGAAACCAAGAGATCATTTAAAGATCTCATACATTTTTATAGCCTTTGTGAAACAAAAATTGCCACTGACAGAATTAAGCAACTTATAAGACCTTTCATCTATCCAAACAATATTTGTGTGTATTCAAAAGGTCTTGCACGTGGACTTGTTCTTCTATGGAAGGATGGATTCAAATTGAAGTCATGAAAGTTACTTTTAATATGATACGTTGCATAATCCAAGATGATCCTTTTAAACCATAAGTATGTTTCTCATGTATCTATGGCTCCCTATCACAATGCAAAAAAGGAACAATGGGGTTTCATCAAGGAGATGGGTGCTGAAATGAATTTTCCTTGGGTCTTGATTGGAGATTTAAATGTTATATTCACACATGATGAGAGGAATAATTATATTGCTTCTGCTTCTAATCAAAACATCCTTAATGACTGAAGAGGCAGGTCTTGAAGACTTGGGATATGTTGGCAAACACTTACTTGGACTTCTAATAAACATGGCACATGAATAATAAAAGCAAAGCTTGATAAGGAAATATGATAAATACTGACTGGAGAATACACTTTCCTGATGCTAGTCCTTTCCATCTCCCCCAAATGGTCTCTGATCATACACCAATTCTTCTGGAGCTCCTAATACTCAAAAAGGATGAAAATACTTTTAATGTTTGGAAAAATATGTTATTTTAAAGAAACAAATGCTTACTTCTCGAAATATTGATTTATTTGGTTATCTAGGTTACCAACTCCCCAAGAAGTTTCAACAGACTAGAAGAGATCCTTCTAGATGGAACTAGGAAAAATTTGGTAGCATTCATACAAATATTCAACTTTTACATCAAAGGCTACAAACACTTCACTATCAGTCTAGCTCAAATGATAACTTGGAGTCTGTAAAAAAAATAAAAGTTGAGATTGAAAAATGGCGTCAGATCCAGACTATAAGATTAATAGACATGGCCATAGGCCTAATGCCATCACCAACCTCCCAGTACTGTCCTAGTGCTAGTATTTCTACATGGTATGCATCGGCACTTTGTCTCTTATCATTGGTGCAATACCAAGTTCTTCATCTTTCTCATGTGTATATTCCAAGTATAAGTTACCTTCTTGATGCCCTGAGCCACAAATATCAAATAGGAGAACCTCTCAGCCGAGCTTACTCAAATGCCAACAATTCACATAATCACCGAGTACCCAAATTACTCAAATGACCACAACTGGCATAACCAGAGCTCATCGCTCGTACATCATTGCTTAGAGCTCGTCGCTCACAACTCACTACTTCCAACTCATCGCTTAGAGCTCATCGGTCACACCCTATTACTTAGATCTCATCGCTAATAGCCTATCGCTTAGGGCTCAATGCTTTTCAGCGGTTGTAGCTTACTCTACTGGACTTGCTAGTACTCTCATTAGGCTCGATACTGATCGTTTAGTTAATTAAAAATATTATAGTCAGTACCACTATCTTGTCTCAGCTGGCATATTACTGAAATACCAATTCTCTACGAGACATACTAGTCTCATCATACTCGACACTCTCGTCATTCTAATTAATTAATTGTCATACTGAGTCTTGGCTTCACATAGGCCAAGTAACATCTCTTATGACTTAATCAACTTAACGGTAGCAACACTTAATAATTATACTATTAATTTTCTACGAGACATCAGATATGTTACATGAGAGGATATTCACCAGGGTATTAGACTAGCGGTTTACAGCAACATGCAGTGTAATAATACACCCATGATGAGAAAGTAATAAGACTAGCGGTTTACAGCAACATGCAATGTAATAATACACCCATGATGAGAAAGTAATTAAGTTGTGGGAACGATTAAGATAGTGAAGGGAGTAGTGGTCGTACATAACTGTCAGCTTTCCCTAACATTACAAACTTGACTTCACCATTATATCCACAATATCCACTTCTCCACTTATCTGAAACTTCCACCCTTTACAAGAGATCAGTGTGTTCTACCTAAACAAGTCTAGTCTTTTACACAGTAGTTCAACAACTCCACACTACAAACACATCACACTCTGACCTCAACTCTTTTTTCTCCTTCCCCCTAAGATCAATTCTCCTTCTCCTTTGTAACCAAAGTAAGACCGAAACAACCATTTCTTGGTGTAGGTTAGTCTTGTACGATTTTGATCTTTCGTACTCATTCAAAGCATCAACTTACCCCCACTTTTTCAGTATTATCTTTACCCTAAAACACAACCTAAATAACATAATTCTGCTCCTTTGAAACCTGCATTTCATAATACCATCCTGCATTTTGAGTCGGTTTGAGATTTTTTTCCTCCGTTTGTGCACCCTTTTGTTAGCAATGATTCCATAGTTGAAGTATGTAATTGTTTTATGGATACATTTGTCTTATTTCCTTAACCAAAAAAAAGTCATCTACATATACTTATATGTGTAAGCAATGAAAATAAAGTAAAGATCTGCATCCACCCACTTAAACATGCTACACAAATTCATAACGTACATAAAGAGTCCATATACTCTCTCATACTCGAGCATATAATTTAGTTTTTTTTTTGTTTCTAGATCTAATGGTTACAATGCCCTTATGCTACTAGGGGCTAAAACTTAATATTACTAGACTAATTAGATTGTTAGTATTCATATTATACTAAGTGGATTAAATTTAAATGTTAGCAAAGTTAGTTTTAGAAGATTAAAGCTTATGTGACACAAAAATAAATTCTTCCATCCGACCTTTAATCTATTCCTTGTATACGAAGAACAACATCGAGATTCGACTAGGTAAATTTTTTTCGCTAATATCCATATAAGATTTTAAGTCGAGTATAGATATATACTCTTTTTAAGTCTGAGTATGTGGGCTTATTATATCTCTGGAGAACAACACTGAGGTTCATCTAGGTTGTCTTTTTTCTTCTAGCCGAACTCAATCTATTATACACATATGAGAAAAACTTTGAGGTTATGTAGGGTCGAAATTTTTCCTAGCCAAACCTCAATATATATTTGCATAAAAAGCAAAAAGCTGAGGTTTGGGTAGGTCGGTTTTGTTTTTTCATTGTTGAACCCATATTTACCTAGTTTTTTTTTTTGTATCTCAGAACCCAACACTGAAAGTAGAAAAATTTATCTACTTTTTTGGATTCCTATTAAATTAAATCAATCTAAACCCCATCCCCCACTACCACTAAAAAATGATAAATTTGTCTAGAATTGGACTACTTTTTTGCACTGACAATGAATAAATCCTTTAAGGTCCGTGAAGAAGGAAGAAGTAAAAACTGATTTGAGATTTTACAAGGGTAATTTAGTCTTTTATTATATACCCTTCTCCCTTTACATCGCCTAATCAACTAGTATTAAAAAAAACGATCCCCAAAAAATCGTTCCTTCTAACTAAATAGGCCATTGGTACACACAAGCCACACATTAGGAGTGAGCATATGAACCTAAACCCGTCAACCCGACCCAATCTACCCATAAACCCATCAACCCATCAACCCAACCCAATCCACCCGTAGTTTGGCGGGTGGACACCCAATTCGTTCATGGATGGGTTAGACATGAATATATTTTCAAAATCCACTAAATAATGGGTTGGATGCGGATGTAAGTAAAAAATCCATTGGACACCCATACGCGCTATGTTTAAGGGTAAATAAGAAATTTATAATATACAGAGAGAGATATGTGTATTTTACAGGTACTATATAACTTTAATGTTTTCATTCTAACCTAGTTATACCGATAATTCAAATTGCAAGTAAATAGTACTGAATATAATTTTTAAATTTTACTTTTGGTTGTTGGGATGATAATATTACAACTTTAGCGTTATGTTGTTATAACTTAATATATTCTTTAAATTTCAGTAATTTAATATTTAAATTGTTTTTTTTTGTTAACATGTTAACTGTTTTTATTTTTCCTAATAAAAAACATAAAATCCGTGGATTTGCCGTATCCAATTCGCCCACCCATCTATCCATGAGTGTTAAATCCGTGGGTGATAGATTGGACACGGATATAAATCTAACATCCGCCATTTTAATGGGTTGAATTTAGATGACACCAAATCCATGGATTCCACCCGATGCTCACCCCTACCACACACACCCCTGTTCTATTGGGCTGGGCTATAAAAAATGTGGGGTATTCGACATTAGGAAAGGGCAACCTCAACCGGAATAACCATGGATAGTATTACTAATGTGCGCATTTTACAGCACTGCGGAGTTTAAGGAACCCGGTGGAACACCATAGGGTAGCCGTATCAGAAGAAAGAGAGTTTTCTCTTTACCTATCTCACTAGTCGAAGAGGAAAAGATGCTCTAAAACCCTAAAACTCCATTACAAACTAGAGTGAAAACTAAAACCCTAGATTATTGAGCTTAAACCATTAGAGCTCGTTACTTCCAATTTCTCAATTAAAAATGGTGCACAGAGGCAATATTAAGGGCAAAGCAGCCGCCATGAATCATGTTAAGAAGAAGAATAGTATAGCAATTGTGAAAAATGTCACCAAGAAACCATCAGTAGCTGAAAAGAAGACTAAATCTGTATCTTATAAGAACCAGCTTCGATCAACGGAACGAATACTTAGAAAGGTAATTGAAGTAGCTCCTTTTGAATTTCTATGGTATAGGGTTTTAAATCTCCCATTTGTGCTTGTAATTTTGTATGATTTTATTGATTCAAAGTGAAATATATAGTTGATATCATCAGGAATTTTTTATTTTCAGACGGATTTACCACCTGAAGTAAGACAAGCTCAAGAAAAGAAGTTAGAGGATATCAAGAAGAAACAAGAACTTCTAATTCAATTAGCAGAAAACCGTGTTACAATTCTTAAGAACAAGAAGCCCAAATTTTTCGGTATGCTTGGTTTTGTCATAAGTGTTATGGGAAATGCATTACTGTTGTTTTTGTTGGTTATATTGGGGCGTAATTGTTATTCTTATTTATGTGGTGCAATACTTGTATGTATATCAGAAAGAAGAAAATTAGATAGAGGGATTAAAAAGTTGGAGAGAGCTTTAAAAACAGCAACAGATGAAACCCGAGCAGGAATTAAAGACCAGCTTGTAAAATTGAAAGAGGATCTCGAGTATGTTAAGGTAAGCCACAAATGAGAATTCTATCTATTTGGATATTTTGTAGTGTTAGGACTATGGTCATGTGACTTGATCTCTGTTTTGAATGAAAGTGCATTACAAATGGTTTAATATATCCTTGAATTCCTGCTGTTTTGGGTTGTGCATAATTGGTGGATTTTTATCGTAGTTTCTGATTTTACTTCACAACATGTGTATAAGGTGGGTAAATAGCATTGATAATGAATTGCATGATTGTGGAGGACTGCATTGGCTTTGCTGACATAAAATTGTTACTTTTGTTTGTCTTTCAGTTCTTCCCGAAGACTGAAAAATATGTACCTTTGTTCAGTGGAGGTAATGACCCAGATGTGGTGGAAAGGAGGAACATATTGCGCCAACAAATTAAAGGCAATATAGTAGATGCAGCCGTTAGTGGAAGGGATTTAGAAGGTATTTACTTATATGATGTCTCTTTTGTTTCAAAATAATCAAAAAAATATTCTAACCCGGGCAAGTTCATTTATGTCACGTGTTTGAATGATTAACCTAATTTGTTAAGCCAGGGCAACTGGGGTATAGATTATGTGCAAAGTACATATATATGATATGTTGATACTGAGACGTGTTAAGATTTTAGATAGGAAGCTGTATAGAAACTTTTACCAGCCAATAATCATTCAGTTTCGTGAAGACCTATTCTCAAACTGATCTAAATCCATTAATTGTGCAATTAGTCAATTACTTTGTTTATGTTTGAACTTCTTTCTTGTTACAATAGTACCTTCTGAAGAAAGGAATAGAAGTGTTACATCTGTTGCTGTATTGTTTTTCTTCCAGTTGGTCAGTGCCTATTGTGCTCCATATATCACTCTTTTATGTCACATTTATTTTGGCCTGCCTGTAAGCTGTCATTTTTTCAATTCTGTAGCTTATCTGTTCCTTCATTACACACGTGCTTTATATTTATGATAACCTTGCATAACAGAAACAGAAGACGCGGAAGATGACTTCTTTCTGAACGGAAGCTCCAGCGATGAAGCAGAAGCAGGTGATGAATCTACGGAGAAAAGTTCCAGGTACAGTATTTTAGTAATGAAAAAGATGTATGACCTAGAGGAGTGAGTAGGATCATATTAAACCTACAAAAATGAAGGGGACTGGGAACTAGTTGAGCTTTGTTTGGTCAAGAGCTTGAAATGAAGCATTGGCTTTAGAAAGAGTTATTTTTGTTTTGTGGAAGTGCATTAGATTTGCCAAGGGCTAAGTGTTAGCGTTTGCGTTTCACATGGATTTTGTGTTGACAAGATTTAAACCTACAAAAAATGTAGGCCCCTAAGCAGTAAAGGGGGACAATTTTAAGTATCTGGTTACTGAGTGTTAACTTGCATGAGTAGCTACAATTACTTAATTGGGTGGAAAGGCAGAATGTTAACTAAAATTGGGTCTGAGGACTGAGATCCATATGCTTTAATATGCTTGCAAGCTTTATTTTGATTGGTGAAAAATTGTTTGCCATGTCAATTGTAGGAAACAAGCTCCAAGTTTTAAAAAAGAGGTATCAACTGCACCAAGGAAACAATTGCCGAAGGATTCTAGCCTATCTGGGGGTTTTGGCAAAAAACCTCCAAGAAACTTTGGAAATGCAGCTTTTGACAATTATGGTGCCAATAAGAATCAGGTCTATCTTGTACAATGGGTATTATTTGCTCACATTTGGTTGATGTTTGCGTTGCTAAACTCTTGCTTGCCTAACTATGCAGAAGCGGAAGTCTATTCAAGATGTAGAGCCTGCATCTAGGCCGTCAAAAAGTTCATTCAGAAGTTCAAATTATACTGAGACGAGTAAGAACTGGAAGTCTACTCAAGCTGCAGAGTCAAAAAGTTCATTCAGAAGTTCAAATTATTCTGAAACGAGACAGAAGTGGAAGTCTAGTCAAGCTGTAGAGGCTGCATCTATGCCATCAAAAGGTACATCCAAAAGTTCAAATTATTCTGAAACTAGTCAGACAAGGTTTGAATTCTTGTCAAACAAAAAAGCTCTGAAAGAGAGGGTTCCAGTGTTGGCATCCATCAGCAAATCACAGAGTGGGAGTTTCTCTTCTTTTAGAAAAGATAATCAATTTCAAAATACTACCAGGACAGAAAGTAGTAATAATCTGAATTCAAATTCTGAAGCACCACATAAACCTAAAAGGAAAAGGAGACCAAAGAAGAAGAAAACATAAGGTTTGTATTTTTCAGTAATAGCATGTCACTAATTCATAACCGTCTGATCAAATAGAAGGCTTGATTAAGAATTGTGTTTCTTGGTTTCTGATATTATTTGGTTGACATCTTCAGGTTGATCTGATTTTGGGCCACCAAAAGTACGGAGTGGTAGGCTGCATTTGTGTCAAACAGAGTATCATTCTAAAATGGAGGAAGACAGACCTCGGTTGGATAAGAACTGAGGTTGGATGTAACACAAAGTTTGAGCTTGTGACTACATTCCCTACTCTGTTCCGTAAAGCGTTGATCTCCAATCAATTTTGTTATTTTGTTTTCATTTTCTTTTTGTAATTTTCATGTAATGTTTCCATTTCTTTCACTGCTCTCTTGTTTTCTATTCTGATGCCAAATCATCAAATTATTTTGTGGTTTGGAGTCGCAGTTAAAAAATAAATTGATTTAGCTTTAGATGTCTGGTTATTAAAATGTTTGTGATTGTTGTTTAGGCTGCTCAATGTTAATTTAGTATAGGCTGGTCGGCTCCTCGAATGGTTGTTCTCAACCGGGGATATTCCCGTGAAAAATTCGTTGGACAAATTTCACCCTTGCTTTGCAAATGTAAAGTTCAATAATTCATGGCTTTCACAACCTAATCCGATGATAGGAAACTAGGATCGTCTCGTGGAGATGTATAATCATTTTTATTCGAGGGCACCCCGAGAGGCTCTGCTTCAATGTAACAGCCTACAAGGTTTGTCTAATGGTTATTGAATGAGAGAATTGTTGATATGACCCCATTTTATTGCCTACATTTTAAATATGACCCCGTTTTTTTAACTATTACAAACATGACCTTATTATTTTTTTTGTTATAAGTATGATCTCATTTTTTATAGGGAGTGTTTGGATATAACCTCAAATAGTATTTTTTTTTACTAAATTAAATTTAATTAAGATTTTATATATTTTAATTTAATAGAAAATATCAATTTGATCTATTAAAAATAAACCCACGTCATAATTAATCAAAACTTAATAAGAATTGAATCCCAATAACCAAATTTTCAGTTTCTGAAATAAAACATCAACAACAAAAAAATACCATTTTTTAAGTGGGGTGTGCATGTAAGATAAAATTGAAGAAAACTCATTACATAAAATTGATTTATACTTAATAAGGTATAATAAGATCTTAATTTAATTTAGTAAAAAAACTTACTGTTTGAGGTTGTATCCAAACATTCCCTACAAAAAATGAGGTCATATTGGGGTCATAATTGTAATAGTTAAAAAAACGGGATCATATTTGAAATATAGGTAATAAAATGGGGTTATATAAGCATAATCCCCTTATTGAATCTTGATCATCTTCACGTAACTGATATCTTGAATAGCCATGTTGAGATGTAGTGCAACTTGTGGACTGGTGCCACATCAATCTAGGAGTCTGTTAGTACATACTGGTCCATGGCCGTGCAGTCGAGAGTTAGAGACCTATCATGCGGGCCTTAAGATTCAGACCTATCATGCGGGCCTTAAGATTCACCATTCTTAAATGATCAAATTTGAGAGGCGATAAGCTACTATGCACCTTTTAAATGATTAAAATGATCTCTCAAACATTTAACTTTGAGAGATGTCCATCACGATATAGTTTTGGTCGAGCGATAAAAAATAAACCGCTAACGATTTTGTTTTTATCAGTAACGGCCAAGTATTTATTGTTCGGTAAAGATTTTGTCTCTAACTAACTATTTTAAATGTTTTATATTATTTTTTCCTTCTTTTCAGTTATTTTAACAAACTCTTATTATATAAAGATCCACTAAATATATTATAATATCTAAAAACTCTACTAAATATATATAAATAGAATTTTTTTATTGTTAATGGTCCTATAAAATATAATTAAATATATTATTTTACTTAAATTTGATAGATTTAGCATAGTGGAGAGATTTATTTGTCTATCCACGTGGCTGGACAAACCAAACCATTTGATATATTGGTGCATATGAGCTGGGCCTTAGCCTATACAATGAAAATGATATTCAGTCGATTGTATTGTACTTCAATCAGAATTATGTGATCTTCCTTATTATATTGTTCAAGTATTTTCCCATGGCGAATTTCCCAGAGGAGATCACCGTCGACATGCTCTCTAGGTTACCAGTGAAATCCCTCTCACGGTTTAAGTGCGTATCCAAAGAATGGTGCAAACTACTCCGAAACCCTAAGTTTATCAAAATCCATTTGAAACATGCTACTCATAACAACCAAATTGCTCTCATGCTTAGATATTATGGTCTTTACTCTATGGATTTTGATTCATCATCCTCATTGATGTTGAATGACGCTATTCAGGTCAGTTACCCATTCAAATCTCCAAATTGGGGTGTTGAATTATTTGGTACTTCTAATGGCTTAGTTTGCATTTCCCCTGATGAAGATGTATTTTGTATCTTCAATCCATCTACCAGAGAGTTTAAGAAGTTACCAGCTACGGAAATCGAGTTTCCGGAGAAGTTCACTTTCGTTCACAAAATGTCTTATGGTTTTGGTTATGACTCCAACATTGATGATTATAAAATGATTAGAATTGTGAATTTTGCTGATGAGGATGATAGTTGTGAAGTTAGGGTTTATACGCTGGGGAAAGATTTATGGAAAAGCTTTGGGTTTATTCCTTATCACCTGTCTTATGGAAGAACACCTGGTGTGCTTGCTAATGAAGCTATTCATTGGATAGCAAACCCAATTGAGTCTGAAAGAAAAGTTATTCTTGCTTTTGATATTTCCAGCGAGACGTTTCAAGAAGTGCCCCAACCTGAGTCTTTGAGTGAGGAGTTTCATGTCAGTGTTTGTGGTTTCGAAGGCTTGCTTTGCTTACTGGCTAATAATTATATGGTTCATATGGATATTTGGGTGATGAAGGAATATGGAATTAGTGATTCCTGGACTAAGCTATTCACGATTTCTCAACCTACTGATATTATATCATTCGAGTATGTGGGGCCAATAAAAATGTTTAAGAATGGCGAGGTTCTGCTAGAAAAGGATGGTAAAACTATGGTTATATATGACCCAAAGCATCTACGAGCCAGAGCCCATGAGGTTCGTGGGATTTCACAATGGATGGAGAGAGAGATTTATTTGAAAAGTTTAGTTTCCGTTAATTCGGGTACTTATGTAGGACAAGAGCAAACAGAGGACGTAGGAGTAAGCATGAACAAGGGTGAGAAGAAAAAGAAGAAGAAGAAGATAAACAAGCAAAGGTGAATATCTTAATTCTTCTATGCTTCTTGTATTCTCAAATGATAGGCATAAATTTATATTTGTCATATTTCAGGTCTGAAGTTGGTCCTTGTCTGTTTTAGCAAGTAACAGAAGCAATGGAGCTGCATTGCAGAAAATAGGTAAAGTCTTATTGAATTTGCTTAACGTTTTTAATTTTATGTGTTCCGATGAACTTTAAGCACCAGACATCATCTCTGAAGAATTTAATTTTACAAGGTTTCTTTTGGATACACATTAACACTGTTAGTTGCTGATATATGATGAGTCTGACCATTGAATCGTCTTTCTTTGTAGCATAAATGACATTGTTTTTGGATAGATTCTTGTAAATATCTGTCATCCTTGGCTTTTTTACTATTAGTTAAGAACATAGTTCATACTTGTCGGAATTGAATAGATTTTGAAGTTGCATCTTGTATACGTGATTTGCCCAAGTACGATTTATTTTACTCCTTGCACCTTTATATTGTTTCTCATTTCCTCCAATTATAACATTTATATATCTATACTTCATAGTGATCGTAAACAGATTATAGTTTGAGAGATTGAGTTTCGTAGTTTCTAAGAAGAACATTTAATGAACCTTAGGCAAACCCCAAAGAGCATCAAATAACTTGTTGCAGGAGACCGATCAACAAAAACACCAAGTACCAAATTGGAAACCTTACTGACAAAAGATTAACCCCTTTAAATATTTTAGTGTACAAAACTGTCTACAAATTATTTTGATGCACAAAGCCCATGAATCCAGTGCGGATTCAATCCCATAATCCTCTTTTAAAACAACCCCTATCCTTCCAAAATACTTTTTGATGTATCATACAAATTCACCATTTCATACATACATTTGACTCGAGCAGTTACAGTCCACAAATGTTTTAGAGGCTTTACATCTTTTAGTTCTGTGCGTCTTTGTTGTACTTTTTTTTGCACGTGTTTGTTTGTTTTGTGCACAGAACATTCGCACTATAACATCCAGTTTATCTGACAGTGTCTTTATATTTCACTATAACGAATCCCAATGTTCATTGCAGGTAATTTGGTTCTAATTTGTAGATGAGGAAAGCCTAGATGATATATCACTCGATGGTCTTAGTTTTTGTATATCCTTGAGGTCGGCATTTCTCTGCACTTCTGATTAGTAGGTAGCGAACTAAAGCGTAGTGTATTGGAGTTTGATGTGAACTTCTCTTTTGAGTCGGCTTTGTAAGCCATTTATAACAAGGTAATTTGTAGAATGGTGGAGTGCAATCTGTTTTTGGATTTTTGGCTATTTTATTTTGTGATTGTGGTGGTGTTAAATAAACAATTGTTTTAGCCTATAGTGGTAATGGTTTTGGCTTTTTGGGGTACTCCCTGTATTTTTATTTTTATTTTTCGATGGGGTACTTCCTGTATCTTCACCATCTTTAGTGGGTCCGTTCAAGAATTCTTGCACTTAGGTGAAAACTGAAAACTAGTAATCGAGAAAGATCAATCATTAGTTATCTAATATCAGAAGTGATACAATACTTCCTTAGAATAATTAATTGCAGTGATAATTAATATCAGAAGAGACGCAACAATACATTTTTCGCTGAAGAAGGCCAGAAGCAACAGTACATTCTTCGCAGAAGGTCAGAAGCATAGAACTGTCTGCATGAGGAAGTTGGCTCCTGGAGGTATATCAGGAACTGACCGCAAGGTAAGGACGATGCAGGTTTACCAAGAAGTTTGATTCCTGGTGAGTCTTCTTGAAGACCTGGCAGTAACCCCGAAGAAGTAGGTTCACCAAGAAGTTTGATTTTGGGTGGAGCAGTTCAAGAAGTGTTGTCTTTCTAACCGCCTTCATAATTAGAAAAGGTCTGGCGGTAATGTCAAAGAAATAGTTTCACCAAGAGGTTTGATTCTGGGGAAGATACCATTTTTTCTTGAAATCATCTTTCATCATCGGCTCATGAGAGTGAAAGAACTAGGTGACACCAAGCTTCCCACATAAATTTCGGTCGAAAATTTACCCCGAGAACCCTGGAACTTAATTATTCTAGCTCTTTTACGATACAGGTCATATAGAACCATTATATTATCATTTTGTTGGAACCGAATTGCATTCTTGAAAACACTATATGGCAATTACTAATCAAGCAAAGGCATCCTCCCAGCACACCCACTTTTGTTGTCTGGAACTCATCTTCAACAAAATGCTTGGGCTTCGGCAATTCAGTGAATGCGCCATCATAAATGTCAAATGATGCTATGACATGCCGATTTTCCATTTGCTAATAAACTATCCAGTGAAGAGCTCCATTAACCAACAATCCAGCAAGTCCACGTTCATGGGAAACTATGTTTTTGGCGTAATATGGGGGGTTTGTTATGCTTCTCCACGAATTTGATCGTAATGAATAGATGTCGACTTTAAAACCATCACAACTATAGGTACTCTCATCATCAGAGAAGCCCACAATTTTTAACAACTTGTAATCCTTGGTGGCGTAACCATAACCAAAGCCATATCTGACGGACGATCTGGTGCTTGAAAGTTCGATTGGTACAGCTAGTGCTGGTATTTTCTTTTGATCTTTAGTATATAGATTCCAGATACAAATGAATTTTTCATTGAAAATCATATAAGTTAAGCCATTACATGACCCCAAAGTCTGAACCTTAGTCTTGGAAGACTTGAATGGCCTAAATGGGTAATCTATAGCAGGGAACAATCTAAGAAAACATGGTGACCACGAGGATGATAATGCCGACTTCAATGAATCATCTAAGGGATACATGTGGTTGAATTTTTCCATAAAAAGACTAAAACATCTTTTTCAATAGCATAGTTTAGATGCATTTATACAAAATGAGATTTACTAAATAACTTACACCAAGGTTTGCATACGGACCTGAATCGTAAAATGTCTTTTACGGTTAACCTTGAAAAGATATTAACAATATGGCATCGTTTGGGAGGCTTGTCTCTTCATCAATTTCTTGATCCTGAGCCTGAAAGTCTAAGTTATATAATCAATAGACAATACTAAATGAAATTTTTTGTTCTTCAAAGGCATCTCTTTTTATAATTATATATATACAGATCTTGAAAGATATGTCTTACCTATTTCCATGTTACTTGTCGATCTATCTGAATATTATTATATATTATACTGATGTTGAAATCTTACCTTGATTACATAATCTTATACGGCGTATAGTTTAATTCATTTTATACAACATCCAGACATATGCATGAGAGCTGTCATGAATCAATCCTCACCATCAAGCTTTCATGCCAACAACAGCAGATAAAGTTAAGTGAAATTAAACTGCCAGTGTAAGTCTCTGTTAGGAACTCTTTCCGGGCACCATAAATCTTGAAGATTCTAGCACTTTCAGCATTTGGGTTATACAATACAAAGGCAGGGTGATCCTTTTCAAATAGAAGCTCGCCGGTTTTGATACAACATATCAGCTTCAAGTCATGAAAAGACCGGAAGAGAACTGTTTTCTGAACACTAATGGTGTAGAGTTTAGATCAAGACTCTTTAACCTGATAGTCCTCCATCACCCATACACCAATTCTGTCGAGAAAACAACTATGGCTGAGCATGGAAAGACACCCTCCCAATACACCCACACTTACAACATTTCCGTAACTGTCTTGATCCAGATGTGGAAGCAGTGATACTTCAGTGAATATATCATCCCTAATATCAAAAGAAACTATAGAAGCAATCAATTGTCGCGGAGTAGCTATCCAGTGAAGAGCACCATTTACAAACACACCTGGCTGCAGCTTACCAAATCGACGGTAAGAAAGGGTGTTAATTATGCTTTTCCATGAATTCGATTTTAAAGAATAAACCAAGACTTGGTAACCATCACCATGCTTACAAGTTAGAAATCGCACAACTTTAACCAATTTGTAATCGGCAGTATTGCGGTTATAACCAAAACCATATGTGAGGGTGGAAAAGCTACACATGACATTATTTGTGTTTAAACTCTGCGACACTTCGGATGGTAATATCTTGCTTTCTTGAGTGGATGGGTTCCATACGCAAATCACGTTTTCTGCTGAATTTATACATAACAAGCCATTCACTGAACCCAAAATACTAACATTGTTGTTGTGATTATCATTTTTATGATTACCACAACCAATGATTCAGATATGAAGAAAAGCAATTATGATGAAATCAAAATATAACAAATAAACAAGAGATTGATACCATTATATAACGTGGTTTGACAACGGAGTGTCTACATCCACGGGTAATAAAAGATTTGGATGGTTTTTATTCATGATCGTATATTACAAAGGGATAAAATGCTATATGCTTCAAGTAAAATCTATCAAATGAACTACGAAATTAATTAACACAAGTCCCATACCTAAACTTTTTCCGCTGATCCTTTTTCTTCTCCAAAATTTTCCGTCCCTTCTTTCTGTTTTGGAGTTTGATATTTATAATAAATATCATGGGCCCCTCTAATCTAAACTTTCCACATATTAGTTCTTATCCAGACTTTGGAACGAAGCTTATCCCGCATTCTTATTTGTATTTCCCGTAAGACTTGACATGCGTACTTCTTATTTCCCTTAGTTTCCCGCTTGGTGACCCGCACCTCTTCTGCGGATTTGTATTCAAGTTATTGCTTTTGGATTTGGATGAATGCTGCGGTCTTATTAGAATTATGGCATGTCTGACATGTGGCCATTGAAACTGACATTCTTATTTTCAGAATTTGGCATGTTGAATACGTGGCTATTGAAAGTGATTTTTCATGTTTTAGCTTCTTTTGTTCCGCAACCTGTTCAACTGAGACGTGTCCATCATGCATTAATGTTTGTCAGTTCTATTCATTGTGTCAGGCTTTCCCGCAACTTGTGTGTCTGTCATGCAACGAAGGTATCTATTTCGTACAGTGTGTCATGCTTTCCGGCAACTTGCGTGTCGGTCATGCAACGAAGATGTCTGTTTCAGTACTTATCTAAAGAATTGTGTTTCAGTGTTTCTCGTTCCATCATAATCTGATATTCTTTCCATAGCATTTGAACACGTGGTGTTAGGGATTTAATACCCTCACAATTTGCCCCTTTTTTCTTTTGAATTTTTATATATGGTAAACAAATTAAAAAGGAAAAAATAGTTATTACTTTTCCGATTTTCACGCCACTAATAAATTTTCTTCCCAAGTTTAGGTTTACTTTTCTGACAGTTTTGGCGGTTTCAAGAAAATCACGTCTCTGATAAAGTTCCTCTCTCCTCCACTTTTTTTTTCCGACGGTTTCGTCAGTTTCAATCCTTTCCTATTTAATGCAAATCTTGTCATATCTCTCATCTCACTTTTCGTCTTCTTTGTCTTTTTCTTCTTAAAGTTTTTGTTCTTTTTCATTCTTCTGAAACTGAACTTTTCAGTGATTCCTCGTAATTTGATTAATTCACTTTGTGATGATTACATCGTGATTAAGGATTTCTTGCATTGGGATCAGGTCTTCTTTTCATCCAGTTATTTGATTTGATTTCTGTTCTTCACTTTGTTGCAGGTAATACTCTTAGCTTTAATGTATCTGTTTATCTATCAGTCTTCTTAACTGAATCTTTTAAGAGTGAATGGTGATGATGATGTTCTTATCTTAATTTCTGATTGATTCATTGAATCCATGAATCTTTTTTCTTGATCAGAAAATTGTTTACTGGTTTATACTCAGGTTTAATGAACATCTTGCTTTTTTTTTTCTGCTTTGAAGGGTTTCTTTCTGTTCTTGTTTTTCATCAGGGTGAATCTATCTTTACTTGTTCTCTCATATGTAGGTAAAAATTTATCATGTCTGGAAAAGATGATAGTAATGTTGCTGGAGGTGCCTCTCATCATGGTGATCATCATGTAGAAAATAAATCATCTCGCTACTTTGTGAGAAAACAGAAAGTGGTAGATGAATCTGGTACTTCAGAAGTTCAACCTTCTGATTTGATAAGAACTGATGACATATCTGTTGTGGCCAATAAACCAGCTTCTAAAAGTAAGCGTTTAAACGAGAACTTGAGCTTTAGGTCAATGGATATCGAAGAGTTTAAAGAGAAGCATCAACTCCAACAATTTAAAGTTTACTTTTGTGATCCTGCTGAAGGAGATGAGATTACACTTGATATGATAAAGAAATTTCAGTATAGCGCCGACAAACTGTTAATAACTGCAGGAGCGCCACACGCGGGTTTGAAGCTTCCTTTGTACAAGAGTGGGGATTCTTTCCAGTATGAGGTTCTTGCAAGCCGAAATAAATCCAAGCACGGTTTGTTCCGGTCTATTGCCCAATACAACGGGAATTGGTGGCGTGTGCTGGATGAATGTAGTAAGCGCAGCAGGGGAGAAACAAATTTCTCATGCTACGTTCCCAATCCTGCGGAACGTGAGCATTATACTGTAGATAATTTTCATGTTATGTATGCTGACGCTATCACCGTGAAGAATTACAAGAAGTGGAGCATCGGACCGGGTCGTAAAGGTGGCGAAGGATTTCGTCTGCTCTGGGAAATTGATAATTATAAATTGAATGTCATTCCTGGGACGCAGGATCCTTTACGGGAAAGGATTCGTATTGATCATGACTTCAGGTGGTACCGCACTCCCCTGATAATTAAAGGACCATGGGTTTATGGGTTTGTTCAAGAAAGTGTGGTCTGCAACCTTTCATCACGTCTTCATTCATACTGCCCTTGGCAGTTAAACTTCAAAGGATTTTCTTTCTCGTTTGACGATGTGGTATGTAGAATTTTCTCTCTATTCTTCTACATCAAGCCTTAAACATTGTATAATTGTTTTCGCTCTTTTTTCATAGTCGCAAGCTGAAGAGAGTTCGAAAGGTGATTCGGGTATTAAGCGCAAAGCCGCAGTGCAATAGAGAAGGTATTGATTTATACAAATGACTTTTCTAAGATTCATATGAATCTTGTTTAATGAGTTCATGCCATACATTGACAGGGTCGGAAAAAGTCTAAAGCTGCACCCCGTGTTTCCACTGATAGGGAGGAAGGAGAAATCCGTGACTCACCCCGTTGTCACCCAAAATTGAGAATCGAGGATAGCTCTGTTGAACCTGAATAAAGTGAGGAAGAACAGAATGTTCCGCTTCAACTGACAGATTTTGAGCCCACGGAGCTGGTTAATGCTGCGGTGGAAGCTACAGGTGTTGCAGACAGTTGTTCGAACCAGGCCGCAGATCCTGAGTTCTCCGACCTCACCTCCCAGTTTTCTCCCTTGTTTGAAGTTGATCTTCTCGTGCCTTCTGTGAGTGAAGATGTCTTCTCGTGCCTTCTGCGAGTGAAGATGGTCTATCTGATAAGGAGGATCCCGCAATTCAGGGTGAGCCGGCAAATGCTGCTTTGGAAGCTGCTTCTACCGAGGATAATGTCGAGTGCACAGCTGTCACTGATGCGGTTCATATGAATGAATAAATCCCGCACAACGGAAGATGAGAATCTCATGGATAAGGAAGAAGAGGCCTTTCGCTGGTTCATGTCCAAGGAGTTGATATCTGTCCCATGCGACTTTCATCCAGTGGAGACAGATTCCTCTGCAGTTGCTAATCTGTGGGAATGCATGCGGTCTGCTCCGTATGTAGTGGTGAAAGAAGCTTGGTTAAAGGACCAAGGCCATCCCGTCTGTCCTTCTTTTGACATGAACCTTCCTTCCTCTCTTGCGGAGACAATTGCTTTAGCTGATGGTGGAGCTTACTTTTTCCCGTAACAAGCCATCTTGCAGGTATTTTTATTATTTAATGCCCTTAAATTTCATTTTATTTTCATCTTTACTTATAGCTTTAATTTTGGAAATTGCAGCTTGCTCGTGGTTAGAACGCCGAATATGTGGCTTATAAATTTTTCAAAAGACGATTCATAAAGATGGAAACTCAGTTCAGGAAAGTAGAGGAGAAGTTAGTCAGATCAGTAGAAGATACTGCGGACTTGAAGCGGGAAAATAATACGCTTCGTCAGCAGTTATCAGATCTCCAAAATCAAGGTTTTACACTTTTTCACTTATGTCAACTCTCTTACTTTATTTGCATGTTTCTGAATTGCTTTATGATATCAACGGGGGATTCATACCTCGTGAATAAATTACAACATAGAGATAGGCGTCTGACAGAACATGTATTAAAAATCAATAAAGAAAATATGGAGATCAAGGAAAGATTCAGTAACTTGGTTGATATGATGAGTCAAGCCAAATCAAAGTATGAAGATCTTGAATTTTACATGTAGATTATATCCGCAAGAAGAAAGAATATGATACCACTCTGCTATGGACTAAAGATTGTGTTCTTGAAGCATGGGCACAATCAGAGAAATTGGAAGAAGAAAATCGCAAGATCTGTGTGGAACACAAGAATATCCTTGCGGGATTTTCTCGTTCCGAGTCACATCATAATTCACAGCTTTCTTCTTATATGGCGCAACTTATTGAAGACAGAGATAATCAGCTTCAAATGCTCATGCTAAAGGGAATGCACTTGTAGAAGCTCAGGCTAAAATCCGCAGCTTATCTTATATAATTCTTCTTCGTGAAAGTGATATTTTCCGCTTACGTAAAAAGATGGGAAGGTTTTCAAACGAATCAAATCAGTTGCGGGACAATAATTCATTGAAACAAGCGGAGCTAGATAAATGTCGTCAAGATCTTCAGCATCTTACTGGCAATTATTATAAACTTTCAAAAGAATATGACTTCCTCGATGATTCTAAAGATGCAATGGTTCACGAATTAGAAGAGTTTGAATCCCTCGCAAGAGGTATCCTATTTTATTGCATATTTAAAGTTGAATATACTTTCCGCATTGATAAATCTGTTATTTACGTTGCAGGTTTTGAGAAAAAATTTAAAGATGCGGCCTCAAGAGCTGATAGGGATGAAGGAGAGCTTAATGCTGCCAATGCTAAGTTGGAGGAAGTCAAAGGACAACTGAAGCTTGTTACTGTCAAATCCGATGAAGCACAATGTCAACTTGAGCTTCTATCCTCTAAGACTAAAGAAGCAGAGGACAAATGGAAGTTGGAAACCTTGAAAGTTAAGAGCTTGAATCGTGACTTGGCTGCGGAGAAAAGGAAAAAACTTTTCTAGGAGGATAGTGTCGAAAAGTTTGCGGCCGAGTTTATAGCCGCAAGGAAATCCCTAAACACCCTTCTCCTAGTGCAGATCCTTCTGCTCCTTAATATAATCCTTCTTCCGAATTATATTGGCGAACTTCCTTTTTGTATTATATTATGGATCAAGTATTTTCCTTGTAGTTGTTGTCCATTGTCTAAGACTATACCTACCGTGATTCCGAATCTGCAAATTAGATCTTCGAATAAAAACTTAAAAGCATCCGTATCTCTAATGCGAGCAAGAGCTTTAGCTTCAACCCATTTAGTGAAATAATCAATTGCTACGATCAAGTATTTTCTTTTTTTTGTGTGCCTTCCACTAAGTGCCCAACAATATCTACTCCCCATATTGCAAACGACCACGGGCTGAGTACAGAATTGAGTTCCGTTGCGGAAGCTTTAATTTTTTTGCAAAGCGTTGACATTCTTCGCACCTTCTTGCCAGATTGTCCGCATCTTTGTGCATAAATGGCCAGTAATACTCTTGCATCTTTGCTTTCAGTGCGAGTGATCGTCTTCCGCTATGATTTCCCGTATCTCCATAATGAATATCCGTGAGAATATGTTGTCCTTGTTTTTGTGACAAACACCGAAGTAACGGTCCCAAAAAAGACTTGCGGTACAAAATTTTATCCCGCAATTGATAATTTGCAGATTTTGATTGCATTTTTCTCGCCTCTTTAGTGTCTACGGGCAATATCCCACTTTGTAAGTATTGATGTATTGGAAGCCTCCAATCTTCTTCAGATGATTTATTTTCTAGTTTTTGTGGAAAGTTTGCATCATCTTTAATGGCTGCATCTTCAATATTTTCATCTACTTCCTCTTCCATGTTTTCGAATTCCCATATCTTAATTAATGGCTCATAGATGAGCCCAACTTTGACTACCCATGTATTTTGATCTTTTATTATTGAAGAAATGAATGCTAATGTATCAGCATGGCGATTTTTCTCTCTGGATAAATGTCGAAAAATTATATTTGGAATTTGAGATGCCAATTCTTGAACAAGATTCTTGTATTCTATCAAGTCTTCATCAAGCGCTTGATATTTCAACTCAACTTGCGGAATTATCAATTGTGAATCACTTGTAAGCCGCACATTATTTATTCCCAACTCGATGATGAGTTGAAGGAAATAAACCACAACCCCGTACTCTACTATATTATTTGTATGTTCACCGAATTCAAGACGAAATGTATGTATCATCCGATCTCCTGTAGGGGTTGTAATCACAATTCCGATTTATGCTCCTTCTTTATTACGTGCCCCATCAACAAATACTTCCCATCTGCGGGAGTTTATAGAACTCAAAATATCTTGAGAATCATCGTCTTCTATCCCCGACAAACCTTGGATTCCAAAGTCGTCATCCAATGGTAAATCCACAAGGAAATCTGCCAAGACTTGCGATTTTTGTGCAGTTTGTATTTCAAATATGATATAGAATTGCTCCAATTGCGCATTCCATTTCTCTATTCTCCCTACCTTTCCCGCATTCTCTAGTACGGATTCTAACGGAGCTTTACTTGGTACCCGTACATAGTGTGTGAGGAAATATATGCGCAATTTCTGTGTGGCAAAAACCAGTGCTAATATCAATTGTTCAATTTTGGTGTAATTCATTTCTGCAAGATTAAGAGTTTTACTGATATAATACACTGGTTTCTCTACTTTCTCATTTGTTCGTACCAATACCGCACTGTTGCAGCTATGTACAAGGCCAGTACCTCTTCAGGTTTCGGTTTTTGTAATGCAGGTAGTCTGGTGAGATAAGCTTTGATGTTTTGAAAGGCTTGCTCACAATTTTCATTCCATACAAATTTTCTTTTCTTTTTCAGTGTGTCAAAAAATGGTTTACATCTGTCTGATGATCTGGCAATGAATCTGTTAAGTGAAGCTAAACATCCATTTAATTTTTGTACTTCTTTTACATTCTTTGGAGATGGCATATTAACAATTGATTGTATTTTTGTTGGATCAACTTCAATCCCCTTTTTTGTGACCAAGTAACCCAAGAACTTTCCAGATGTAACTCCAAAAATGCATTTATCCGGATTGACTTTCATTTTATATTTTCGTAGAGCTTCAAATATTTCTCTTAAATCTTGTAAATGATCTTTTGAAAATTTACTTTTTATTAACATATCATTTACATAGACTTCCAAGGTTAGGCATATCCATGGTTTAAAGATTGCATCTACCAGTCGTTGATAGGTTGCTCCCACATTCCTTAGTCCAAATGGCATTCTAGTATAGCAGTACAAACCATGCGGAGTAAAAAATACAGTATGTTCTTGATCTATTCAGCTAAAGCAATTTGATTATACCTTGAATGCCCATCCATGAGAGATAAAGCCTCATGTCCTTCGACTGCATCTACTAATTGATCAATGCTAGGAAGTGGATAACTATCTTTAGGGCATGCCTTGTTCAAATTAGTGAAGTCTATACAAATCCTTACTCCTCCATTCTTCTTTGGTACAATTACCATGTTGGATATCCAGGTTGGATATCGCACCTCTCGAATAAATCCTGCATCCATGAGTTTCCTTAGTTCATTTTCAATTGATAAATGATACTTGGGCGCCACTTTGCGTATACACTGCCGAAATGGTGTAGTGCCTGGATGTATATGTAATTCGTGACGAACGATACTTGGATCAATGCCTGGCATATCCTCCATTTTCCATGCAAAAATATCTACATAATCTCTAAGTAGGATAACCAAATCATGTTCCCTTTATGATTCCATTAGTGTTCCAATCTTGATTATTCTCGGGGATTCTTCTGTTCCGATATCGACATTCTTGGTTTCTTCAACTGCTGAAAAAGTGGATTTGGGAACTCCTAAAAATGTGGAGCTCCCTTTGATTGCTATTCTGGAATACTGCCCCTTTCTTTAGTTTTTGGTATGCTTCCGTCCGATGGAATGTTTTCATTTGTTTCATTCACCGATCCTTTACCCGCAGTCTCAATCAGATATTGATTTATTGCTTCTTCTTTTGCTTTGATTTTTCGTTCTTTCTTTCTCTCTTGCTATTGTTGAATTCGTTCCTCATTCTTATGTGTCTCTGTGAGGATGCAAGATCTTGTAACATTTTGATCCCCCTTTATTTCCATTTCTCCTTGTGGTGTTGGGAATCGCAAATCTTGATGATAAGTTGCGGTTACTCCTTTCAGTTGGTGAACCCAATGTCTGCCAATGATTGCATTATATGGGGACTCTGCTTCTACTACACTGAATCTGGTTAAAACGCTTATTGGTCCCGCCATGACTTCAAGTAAAATCTCTCCTTTTGGCTTTAATGCTATCCCATTAAATCCATAAATAGTGTAACAAGAGAGTGTGAGTTGATCGTCCTTTAGCCCCATTTTTTGAAATGTGTCATAAAATATCACATTAAGTGAACTTCCCCCATCCATGAGGATCTTCTTCACATTCCATCCAGACATTGGTAAAGTGAGAACCAGCGGATCATTGTGTGTCTCAATTTTTTGATCAACTTCACCCGCTGAAAAAGCTAATGGGGAAGCCATCCATTCCTCCCGTGTTTCTGTCATTCTTCCCGCAACTTTAAAAACTTCATGATTGTCAACTCTTTTACGCAACTTCTTATCAATTGCTGCATTCATAGATAATTGATTTGACTCTGTGTAAGAAATCGTGTTGATAGTTCGGTTATTCTCCGGAATATTTACAGTCTTCCCTGTGTTCAGCCTTGGTGGAGGATCGGGTAAATAAATAAATTCTTTCAGTTCTCCCGCATCAATTAACTTCTGTACTTGCAACTTTAAATTTTTGCATCTATTTGTGGGATGACCATAAAAACAATGATATCTACAATAATCTTTAGAACTTTCTGTGTGTGGTGGTTGCTTTCCTTTCGTCCATGGCCATTCAAAATCTTGCATGTTTTTAATTGTATTTAGAATTTGTAAATATGGGTGTTGAGCTTAGTAAAAACTCGATCCTCAAATTGCCGGTTGATCCTTCTTTCCTCATCCACTCTGCCTCGCTTAAATTCATTATATGAAGAAAAGCAATTATGATGAAATCAAAATATAGCAAATAAACAAGAGATTGACACCATTATATAACATGGTTCGACAACGAAGTGTCTACATCCACGGGTAATAAAAGATTTGGATGTTTTTTATTCATGATTGTATGTTACAAAAGGATAAAATGTTATATGCTTCACGTAAAATCTATCAAAGGATGATTGAACTACGAAATTAATTAACACAAGTCCCATACCTAAAATTTTTCCCCTGATCCTTTTCCTTCTCCAAAATTTTTCGTCTCTTATTTCTGTTTTGGAGTTTGATATTTATAGTAAATATCATGGGTCCCTCTAATCTAAACTTTCCACCTATTAGTTCTTATTTGGAACGAAGCTTATCCCCCATTCTTATTTGTATTTTCCACAAGACTTGACATGCATACTTCTTATTTCCCTTAGTTTCCCGCTTGGTGACCCGTACCTCTTCTGCGGATTTGTATTCAAGTTATTGCTTTTGGATTTGGATGAATGCTGCGGTCTTATTAGAATTATGGCATGTCTGACATGTGGCCATCGAAAGTGATATTATTATTTTCAGAATTTGGCATGTCAAATACGTGGCTATTGAAAGTGATTTGTCATGTTTTAGCTTCTTTTGTTCCGCAACCGGTTCAACTGAGACGTGTCCATCATGCATTAATGTTTATCAGTTCTATTCATTGTGTCAGGATTTCCCGCAACTTGTTTGTCTGCCATGCAACGAATGTATCTATTTCGTACAATGTGTCATGCTTTCCCGCAACTTGCGTGTCGGTCATGCAACGAAGATGTCTATTTCACTATTTATCTAAAGAGTTTTGTTTCAATGTTTCTCGTTCCATCATAATCTGATACTCTTTCCATAACATTTGAACACGTGGTGTTAGGGATTTAATACTCTCACAATTGTACTTCAAAGATTTGAACGGGTAATCAACCCGAGAAGCCGCCTAACATGGCGATGATGATAACGAGTCACTGTAATCATCTACCGAGTACAAACCTTTTGGCCCTTTGATCATCAGACTGAAGTTATTGTTTTCGGTAGCATGGTTAAGATGAAATTGAACAAAACTAGGATAACTACATAACGTGTACCACATCTTGCATACATACCTTAAGCGAGCAATGTCTTTTGTTGTTAACCTAGAAAGTATATTGGCAGTGATTTCGTAGGGAAGAAATTGAATACATGACATCTTTTCTCCTTGAATGTTTTTTCTTCACTGATTTCCAACTTGTATTGTATGAGAGAATGTCAAAGAAAGACTACTTGATTAATTCCTTTGTGGACATCTTCAATTAAAATAGAACTACTCGTTATCAAAATTCAGAAACTTCCTTGATCACCAAGGGTTTTATAACTTCGTTGATTTATAAAATTACTTGATTACCAAGGTTTTTGTTTTAAATGGGACTTGGTCTCTATAACGGGTCTTTCTGTTTCGATTAACCCTTGATCCCCACGGATTTTTTTTTTTAAAATCTAATATTGGGGCTGCAACCCTTGGGTTTTAGGGGCTTACAAGATGACAAAATAGGGTTATCTTGTATCCAACTCAAAAACCTTTATCTTAGTATTTTATATTCGCTAGATTAATTAGTGCTAATGAAATTAATTAGCTAAACTAATGAAGATTAGTGATTGATTAGATCAATGATACAATCAATTGATAATTTTAAAATTAAATTAAACCTACAGATGGGAAAATATGAACTCCCAGCCATAAAAAGGAGTTACGGCTGGGTAATGCATATAACCCAGTCGTAAATTGTTGTATACGGTTAGGTTTGTGGGCATCGACCCATCCGTAGGAGACACTCACGATTAGGTTGTTTAGTAAACCCAACCGTAAGACAAAATGGTTGTGTAGTCTACGGTTGAGTTTGGTACTGAAACCAACCATAGGAATAAGTTACAGTTAGATTTTGTGGTTGAGCCAGCCGTAAGTGACTCTGAATGTGTTTGATTTTTTCCAAAATAGTTGAGATTGAACACAAATATTCATTCATTGACGCTAAAATGAATTCATAAATTTTTCATTGAAGGGAAAGGCATTACAATAAGGGAATGACATAAATTAGAAACTAATGTTACATGAATAGTTAAACATTGAAATACAAGTCCTTATCCATCAAAACATGGTAGAACTGTATATCCATGAATTTTTTGCCATAGATTTGCTTATATCGGTGAAGAGAAATTTCATAGTGTATTTTTTCTGCACTCAGGTGACTTGTATTTTCTTCACTCTTGACAGTAGGATATATATCTGCTTGGTTTCCACCACAACCAACATAAATTTCTCACATCGACTATAGAGTAATTCGAATCTTTCCCATATGCTTTGGAATGATCTTTCATTTCGATTGTCGTCTAACTCGACAAAAATTATGGTGACACGGTTCCAGGAATTATCCGCGGGTTTCTCTAAGTTGATGTTACGTTCTTCATCATATTGGTCTAAGATATGGCAACATCTTCTCTTATACTGAACTTAATAGCCATGTTTTGGATTTTTAAGATTATGGATAAATAAGTGTATTTGTGGAGAACAAATTAGGGAAGAGAAGTATAGATGTGTGTTTATGTTGATAGGAGTTTAGATCTTTTATATTTATAGATGAAAGACCCAACAACTAGAAATTTTGAAAATTCTAGTCGTTGGGTAGTAATTGCACAGTTGTGCTTGGGAAATTGCACATTTTTTAGAGGATTTAGGCTTTTTACGGGTAGGAAATGGGTATGACGACCTAGCCGTAGACATGCCTCAGGGTCATTTATGGCTAGGTCTGTTTACAAACCTAGCGGTAAACTACAAATAAGGTTCTAACGGTTGGGTTTTATAATAATCTCGACCGTAAAACTAACGTAAATTCCAAAACATCTACTTTTACGACCAGGTTTGTTGGACGTATAGTAAACTCAGGGTCATTTAATGCCATCTTTAGAGATGAAGCTAGCCGTAAAACTGACAAATTTATTTAAAAAAATTCAACTTACAACTAGCTTTTCAAGTACCCGGCCTAGCCGTAAGTGACCCTGAATTTTTATTTTTTTTCCAAGTTTTGTGTTGTTTTTTATTTTATTTGGAATGACACAATAAGAAAACTAATAATCATTCATTGAAGCTAAATTTTTATCAATAACTATAGAAATATATCCTTCAAATCCATTAACTCCATAAATTCAACCATAGCTAAATATACATAAACTAAACGAAGTACTAAATATCCATATCCGCAACAACATAAGAAAAAATTCAACCTCGACCTTTTCCTTTTACTTTACCACGACCTCCACCTCGACCTTTACCTTGAGGTTGATCTTGAACAATCTCTTCATTTGAACCTCCGCTAGATGAAGAATCAGTGGGAGTAGGAGTAGTTGTTTCAAAGCTACCAGATGCAGACCTATCTCTCTTGGAACCTCTTGTCTCTTCGTTATCGCTGTAACGATAGAGATTTGAAGAGTCAGGGTCAGGTAAACGTTCAATCTTGGTTCGTAGTCGTCTTTTTTCGTCAACCCTCAACATTTTACCACCATCAATGCAACCGCTCATGTCCTTCACCAACCACTTAACCCGCTCGACCTATTTTGGAATTAAAAGTGTCCAATTTTTAAATATTTAATAAAAAATTTAAAAAACTAATACAATAAGAAATAAAAATAAAATAGTATAATACCACCATAAGATATCTCTCCTAAAACTTAGTGCGTTCGAGGAACTTGGATGAGACACAGTGTTGTTGAAATATGGTATCCCTTCCGCTTCCATATTTATCACATAAGGATGACCAAAGTTCTTAAACCAAGTCAATTATTTATCCTGTGCTAGTTTTGTGCTATCAAAGGCATAACACTCAGTAAAATCAACTTGGTTGGGAGCTCCAATGTGACTGTTCCAATCGTTGACCGATGTAACAGGGTTGTGAACCAGTCTAACGTTACTAGTTGTGAGCCTATATTTTGTTCTGTCCACTTTAAAGTGTGCATCCTCATCGCGAACAATTTTCTGGACATACCCAATTTGACGAAGAGTTCTACGAGGGTTGTAAATGACGTACCCTGTTGGATGATACAGTGGTCCCTCGTAGGTCGCCACATCGGTAAATTCACGAGCATCATTACCATTTTCATCAAGCCTGAGGTACAAGCCAAACTCCACATGTTAGTAGTCAAAGCGTCCAATTGTCCCCTCATCTCAACCATCTTACTTTCTTTGTCCTTCTCCTGATTTCTTGTGAAGGGATATCTACTTCCTGTTGGAGTAGGGAAACCCCATTGTTTACTCTCCAGTTGGTCTCTTCAAGGTAGGAAAATGGTCATAAACCCACGCCTACGTAAAAAGAGAATTATATTAATACAAATCAATATAAAAACTGAAAAAACATTAGAAATGTAACACAAAAATTACCTGGAGAAGTCCAACATTCCACAGAATTTTTGTTTAGTTCCACCTTGAAGCTTTACCAAGACTCTCAATTAAGAAAAAAAGGGTGGCAGTGCCCTACGAGTACTCTGCTACCTTGTTGAACTCCGGATTAAGACTGAGATGTTGCAAGAGATGTAGATAGCAAGCGTTCACCCTGTTATCCGTAAGATCAGGAAAAATGATGGTGCCAAGTGTATACAACAAGTAAGCTATAGTTGTATGTCTAACCCTTGCATCATCCATCTCCTTATCCTTGGAATTCTGACACTTATCCCTTAGACGACTCAAATTTATCTTTCTTGCCATATTTGGCGAAACCAGTGCACCATCCGTATTTATCCACCAGCCTTATTCATCTTCCTTCTGTTGCCGAACTCATTTTCTCCCTTCGTATTTTCTCCGACTCCTACCTCAAACTCTTCTTTGGATTTTCTCCGACTCCTAACTCAAACTCTTCTTTGGCTTCATTATTGTGTCATCCAAGACATTCAAAAGCCAACTTAAAAATATCTTCAAAAGAAAGAGAGTTGTCGAAACCCTCATGCACGGATTTTCCATCCACAGACTGTAACACCCCAAGATACGGACCAAGGTCAAACCCATATGGAGATCCGAATTCAAGGCGTTACGGGTTGGAAAGAGACTTATGAATACATTTATCCTAGCTTACTTTTTATACCAAACATAATTGAAACTTTACATAACATGAGTTGAAGCATATGAATCCACTAATTATCTTTAACAATATTTTCAACCAAACATTTTAAATCAAATAACATTTTAAGAAATACAAGAACAATGCATACATTAAGTTAAGTTCTTAGTTCCACTTCCAACTTCCGAGGAATCTGCAAGAATGTCAATTGGGGTGAGATGACAGCTCAGTAGAATGCATTCCCAATCTAAAAACATGAATTATAATATCAATGAGTCAAATAACATACAACATGAGCATACGACATGATATCGAGCAATCAGTGATATATATATATATATATATATATATGTATTCAACTAACAAGATTATCACAGAAATATTATTTTCAACGAATCATTTAATTTATTCGTTCAATCATGAATTCACAATGCCAATATTGTTTCTAACAAATCATCTAATTAAGATTTCAAAATAAGACTTCACAATATTAATAATATTTTAAATAATTTATCCAATTAGATTTCAACACATGAGTTCACGGTACGAATGTCCTTGGTTCGTACTCTACTTATCGTTTATCCAGCGCGGACAACCTCTATCGATGGTCAGGAACATAAGTTCCTGTATGGGGACTATTATCCATTTAACTTTCGGGGATCATTACTCGTTTTACTCTCGGGGATCATTACCCGTCGTTAGCATGGAACCATGTTCCATCTAACAGTAAAATATGAATTTATTTCAAATTTGTAAATCATTTTTACAAACAATACAAGCAACCATGGCTTACCAACATATGAAAAAACAAAATGAATTTCCTTTAAGCTTTTAATTAAACAAACTCACTACAGACATATTATATTATATGTTTCATAGTTATAACTTTATTTGTTTATCTTCAAATTTTAAAGTAACCTACATAAATAAATAAATAAACAACAACATATCCAAAATTCACAGCAGACTAACGGTTCAAACAAAAGATATTGAATTTACAGTGACATCCTAAAAACTGGGCAGATTATATATTATTACTAAAAAATTCATGGTAAATTCATAATAACCTGAAATTGAGCAAACCTAAATCACAATGAAAGATATCATAGATAGATACAACTTTTGTTAAGATTGAAAATCGTTCTAATATCATTAATATTACCAAAACTAATCAAAAACATGATAATGTGAAACTATCCAGAAATTTCAGAAATCATAATTTAAATTAAAACAAACATTCAACGGTGAATTTACGATGGATTATTCTCAAAATTTAACCAAAGATACCAAATTATGTTATACACCAATAGATGAAGCCTGATCATCAAGCATATATATATATATATATATATATATATATATATATATATTTATGCGAATAAATTACTGAAATCTAGCATTACAAAATCATACAAAAGAAACATCCAAAGAAAAATACCAATAGAGAAAGGATTTAGCATTCTACCTCAATTACATTGATCATCTACTGATTTTCTTTTTTAATCTTCCTCAAGAACTCTAGCCCCAATTCATCTTCTTCTCCCTCTCCATAGCTTTTGGTTTTCTCACTTATCTAATGCCTTCACCCTATTTATTTATAATAAACCTTATACTATTATTATTACTAATATTAAATCATATATTTTTTATTTTCTTTAACACTTTTAATTATATTTTTAATTTCTCTAAATTTTATTTACATATTAAAATTATTAGGTGATTCTATTTCCACCCTAACTTGTACCTTTCCTAATTAAGTCAGTTTACCTAAACTAAGGCAAAGGAAACAACTACATAAACAACAAGGTTATCCAAGTCGGAAAATAAAAATACCAGGTATTACACGGACAAATCTGTAATTTGGAGAGCATCGTGCGGAGTGATAGCCATCTCGCCGACCAGAAAATGAAAGGTATTTGTCTCGGAAAAATACCTCTCCCTAAAGGAGCAAACAATGACAACATCGTAATGCTTCTACGCAGTGGGTATTGCAGGCCATAAGTATGAAGCCTGTACAAGGGCTACAACCGTATCGCGCTCATTATCCAATGGTCAAAAACTCGCCCTCAGGTATTTGAGTTTCGGGACCGCTGTGGTATGATCCTACATAAAAAATGAAAAAAACATTAATAATAATATTAAAATTTTATCTTTTAGATTAGATTAGATTATTACACTAGTCAAAAACACGGTATTTAGGACATTTGGGGCGTGGGAAAAAGGACAGATACTCCCAGTCATTTAATATTTGTTAGTTTAGATTCGTCAAATATTTTGTATGCGAGAAATAACGGTTGTTATTTGTATTTTATTTTCGTTTCTATTTGCCCCATTGTTTTAAGTTTCCGCCCCTTCGATTTTAAGATCTGTATGTGTATAAATAAGAATTGTGGTCCATTGATAAATAAGATCTGACGGCTTGTAATTTGAAACTAGAAATTATAAAATTTTCGCCCCTTCGGCTTTAGGATCCGTATGTGTATCAATAAGCATTTTGGTCCATTGACAGACGAGATCTAAGAGCGTCCACAATGGCGCGATTAAAACACAGAGTAAAGAGCAAATTTAGTGGATAGTCTGTAAAAGTGAAGGGCAGCGGCGCGACCAAATGTAGTGGATAGTCCAGAATTTTAACTGTAGCAGAGGGAATTTGGGAATTAATCCGGACTAAACTTGGTTTAGTCGGGCGGTATCGTAGTGTTCCGCCTGATGCTAAGCGGGTGCGTAATGAACCGCCTGGAATCAAACGGCATTCTAGCATAACGCTTATAAACAGGGGCGGTAACCTAGGAGTCCGCCTATTCAGGCGCTAACTTAGGACTACGCCTGGCGGAGCGAGCGTCTGGGATAACGTCCACTAACAAGCGCAACGCTAGAATACCGCCCCAACTGGGCGTAATCCTAGGATACCTCTTATACATAAATGTTATGTTAAGAAACCGCTCAATTATAGGCGCGCCCCTAGGAGTCCGCCTGGCTACTATCCATGGTTAGTTCCATGAAGAAGAATTCTAGCGTGATGCTAGGAATTCGCTTGGAAATGGTTTGGTATAGTTTGGCTAGTTTAAATATTTTTGGAGGGAAATGGCTAGCAAATTTCTCTGGTGATCGGATTAGTAGTCTACACAGGATCATGAACACCTCCATGTATTAGAGAAAAACAAATCAAACCATTGCATGAACCAATTATAGCCTTGCCGAAAAGCCGATAGTATGTCCCAGGCAAGTACGGATTGTCAATCTTAGTAAGGGGCATTTTAGATTCATCAAGATTAATACGGTTTCCATAGTGAATTCGTAACTTATCCTCGTGATTTTCTTCAATCCAGAATAGAAGACCCTCACATTCCTCATTTGGTAATTGAGATAGAATGTTGATTATGATATCTGATGTAAAATTCTCCATGATGGGATCTCAAACATAAAAACTTTCTAGAGTTTTATTCCATTGTCTGTCTGTGGTTTCTTGTGTATAAAGAATAACTGCAGAGTCCTTAAAAAGGAAGGAAAAAGTATATACAGTCGGTTTCTAGAGATTCTCTACTGGGAGCTTGAGTTTTATAGTAAGCTTAGTTTGTTTGTTTAGTTAGTTCAAATTGGAGGGAAATGGAGGGAAATGAGTTTTATAGTAAGTTTAGTTAGTTCAAATTGGAGGGAAATGGTTTTTTTAATGTGTTTTGGTATTCCATATTTGAATGAGGCGGGATGCTAGCAATTCGCTTGGAATCCCAGGCGGGACGCTAGGACACCACCCGTCCAATTTTTCTCAGACGCAAAGTTCACACAAGTGCATTTTCACCAGGCGTGTTGCTAGAACACCGCCCCATCAGGAGTGATTCTGGGACACCGCCCGTCTCTTGGGCGTGGTCCTAGGATACCATCCACTACCAGGCGTTACGTTAGGATTCCTCCCCACATCGAGCGTTACGTTAGGATTCCGTCTCGCGCAAGCGTTAGTTTCGCCCGTCTTTCTAAGCGCATCGCTGGGATATCGTCCAACACCAGGCGCATCGCTAGAACACCGCCCGACTATACACGGCTGTTCTTGGGCCAGACCAAAGACTAAAATTTTTAGTATTTGATCTTTTACTCTAGTCTACCCATTGTGGCTGTTCTAACGACTTATAATCAGAAACTAGAAACTTCTCAAAACTGAATAACCAGTGAATAGAACAGGATCTCGTGTTTTTTTCTTTTGGTGTTATCAAAGAAAAAAAGAAAAAAAATTGAACTTTTTCTTGAACTTCTCTTCAAATTTTCTTTTTTCTCCTCAATCTCGATCCAACGCAAAAAAAAAAAAACACCGCGTAGAAGAGATAGAAACCTGAATTAAGTGAAGATTCTTCTGACTTTGGTAAAATTATTTTAATTTTTTTCTTTACTTTATTGTATATCATATTCCCAATTGCAGATTCTTCTTATTTATAAATCCTTGTTGTTTATTGATATGTAGAATTCATTTATAGCAGTTATTAATTATTGGATCTTATCATTTTTGTTGTTTTAGGAAGAAGATTGAAGAAGATATACAAAAACAATAGTATAAAATAATTTCTCCAAAGAGGTACACTACCATTAACTCTTAATAAATTACAGTATCTAGTTCTCGATTTAATCTGGTATCTATCTCGAGTTCCCATTCATTATTATTGTTGTTGATCTCTTTATGTTAGTGATTTTATATTTTGAGGCATTACCAACCATGAAAATTGATAGTTGGGAATATGTTGCAGCTTTGGATATAGGAATTAAAGTGTAGAAACTTGGAATATACATGTATAATAATATGCTCTGTAATATACCTTTTTGTTGTCCTAATTTGTGAAACAACAAAAATGATCCAGAATCAACTACTGGTACCTACATAATAATTTCATGGCTTACAGAAGCAGGTAAAAATAGATGGAACTTTAGGATCTGTTGTTTTACCTAAAGCAGGTAAAGATAGATAGATTTGTTTGCTAAAAAAATGAAGCGGATGCTTATTTACATACTCATCACAAGTGGCTTCAAACAGTACCTTTAAATCTTGATGGTATACAATTTATTTAGGGCTACTCACATCTTATGAAAACCCGCCCCCCTCATAATCACATCTTATGCGTAGATATTTTTTGCTCTTGCTTTGATCAGTAAACATATAGCTCATAGAATGCTATCTTTACCACCTAATTTTTTTTTGTGACTTATCTGTTATAGGTTGAGTACATAGTGACAGCATGTCTACTAAACGAGAACGGTGACTTTTTGAAGTAGTTGCTTTAACTAGTTGCTTGGATACCAATCCTGCTGTAGTATAAGTGTACAATTGTTAACTCATTCTATTTTCTCCTACCTACTCCGTTTTTGCTTCATATTTGTAAACTAGATTACCCTCAGTATTTATCTTTCTGCCAAACCTCATTCGCTGGATGTTTTGATTTGTCTTTGCAGGTTGGCAATATAGGTGAAGAGGGTCTTGTGATTTTTTGGAACCCGGTATCCAAAAGTTGCTTGTAAGATAAAAAACTGAGTTGTTTTCTGAACTGATCATGAGTTTTGTAGGCAGTTACGAAATTGAATTTTTAAATCCTAATTCTAACAAATATCCCCTACTTAAGCAGTAAATTGATAGGAAAGGGATGGGTTGTTCGATTCATACCTTAAACGAGCCAATTTTGGTGATTAGCAGGAGTTTCCTCTTCTTCTTTGTTGGTTGATTGATACGGTGGCTTTTCGGGTGCAGAAGAACTCGAATCACTGTCAACTGGTTGTCTTCTTGTTTGTAAATTGGTTCTTTTCTTCACTTACTTAGACCTCATCTTGTTTTATAGAAAGAGTTTAATCGTCGATGAATAATTTTTAGAGGGAAAATGGAAAAGTTGAAATTGAGAAGATGAAGAAGAGTTACGGTTGAGAAAATGGTGAGAAGAGGAAGAGGCAGATGAAAAGATAATTAGATTTAGGTTTTTTTTTGTTTTTGTATTATATTTAGGGTGGTTATTGAGGGAGGATATTTTGACCTTTGACATGGCTATTAGGTCACCCCATATCCCCAATATGACACTTAATCCACTGCAGCCCACAAAGCCAAAAGTGTTTAGCCCCAATAATAGGGTTCTTTTTTTTTATGTCCTTTTATACATAGCTTCAATTTTACGTTACCGTAAAAACAAGACCCCAAAATTTTGGGATCCCACTTTATTTTATTTTATTTTCTTTTTTTATTTAAGGGGAAAATACAGAGAAGACAAAATAAAAAAAAAAATAATATCTTATTGATAAATCGAGTACTAACATTGTATAACTTAGTGATCCTTTATATACAACCGAAAGGAAAACTCTTGTTGGGCTGCATATTCATGGGCCGTAGACCATGTAACACTTTCCCTTGTACGGTCCAATAGTATAACTTTAATTATGCCTCATTAAAATCTTGACAAGGAAAATCAAGTGGGACAAAACCTTAACGAAGGTAGAAGAGTATAATATGATTAATCCTGGTAAAGTTGCTCCGTTAAAATTGATCACTTCTCTTGTTGCTTCAAAACTCCTAAGACAAATGAAAACTCTTTCGGAAAAAATAACCTCAATCGAGAAATTATAATCTTGGTGTTGTCTCGTTAAAAACCTTGCGAGTAACAAAACCCAATGGAAAAAAGTAAACTCGGTGAAAGGGAAAAAGAGTTCAAGACACTTTATGTCGATATCACATCAGTAGATACTCCCCATGATGTCGTCATCTCCCCTTGATTGCATTCAGGGGAGTTCAGACAATTTCCTTAGTCATATACTCTTCACATGATTTTTAAACAAAGACTTAGGTAGTGACTCAGTAAAATAAGTCTTCCACATTTTCATCAAACTTTACTTGGCTGACTTGAATGTTTAGGAGACACTGTTGTTGCTGATTATAAAGAACTTTGGTGAAATATGTTTCGTATTATCACCCTTGATATACCCTTGCTTCATTTGTTCATAAATGTAAGTTGGCTTTTCAGTGGTAGAACTCAAACCATGTGTCCCTCAAATATGTGTAATTATAGACCTTAACCATATACACTCACGAACCGCCTCCTGTAAGGCAATGATCTCAGAGTGGTTCGTGGAGGTAGCCACAAGAGTTTTATTGGTCGATCTCCAGGATATCGTTGTATTCCCTATGGTGGACACATAACCAGTTTGGGATCGACCTTCATGTGGGTCAGAGAGGTAACAAGCATCAACAAAACCAACCAAAATGTGACATTGTTTGGGGTTTGATCAGTGTAAGGGGCTGCCACTGGTGGAGAATGAACATTTTAGAACTGATAGGCGTTTAGTAAAAGAACTGACTTGGGTCGTGCCAATCATACTTCCATTAGAATTAGTTCTTTCTTTAGTAAAAGAAAATTAAAGCCCCGTGAGAAACTAAGCATTTATGATATTGAAATTTTACGATTTTAACTTTCCTAACGGACTTTTAGAAAACACCGATATAATTTGGCCTTACATAGAAATTCAGTCCTAGATATAACCCTCTTTATTCCAACTATGTTATCAAAAATCCCACCTCATTTCTGTTAACAAGATAAAAGTTAGTTGTGAATTGCCTCTCCCCTTTTCTCTACCTATCTCTCTTTACCATTAGACAAAAAAATTCATAACAAAAATATATCCATCCAATCTAGTCCTTCGCGCTACTGGCTCGATTTGTCGTCTTGTCGTTGCGATTGGTGATTCTTGAACAACAATTGTTGGATGACTCTCCGCATCCGCTTCAAAAATTTTTGGAGTCGGAGTCAGAGTCGCTCTCTAGTTCTATCATATGAGAATGTGTTGGAGAAGATTTGATGAAATATGCGTTATGGCATGTGAACATTTTTCTATCTTTTTCGACCCCGAGATCACCTAATCTTAATATTAATCTGCCTGGCGGTGGTCTACGATGAGTTTCCACGTTGCCGCCTCCGATACATTTAAGATAATTCACTTTTGTTGTCGCTAATGGAATCTTGCCTAGTTGTCTCTTGATTTCTGTCCATCTATTATAGAAAAAAATACATTTCAAGAATAAATAAACCAAAAATTAATGGAAAATTAAGAAATATCCTCTCTTAATATATGCAGAATAGACAAATTAAGTTCAAACACAGTGAAACATGTCTTTAACAAAATTGTTTTCAGTATTGCAATATTTTTTACTCTATTTGCTTGATTCGACAAAATTATAATTAAAATTGAAATCATTTAAAAAACCTGAGCATTTTTGGAAGAGCGTAGACACCCTTGAATATCTATAGTAAGTACAACAGATGAGATCATTCGGAAAAGTAAAATGATTTTAAGAAAACTCAACCAAAAGTAAATTCTACTAAAATCTGAACCTATAACCTAAAAAATAAAAGCTTTTGTTGTTTCGTTTCCTAGTAATCATTTATTACTTTCAGTCACAATGCATACATAAGAATAGTACACTAAAGTAATATTGTTGGACTATACACATAATACTGCTAAAGAAGTTAACAATTTCACAAAAAACCACCAATTTGGTAATATCTCTATTACTACTCTTATGGTATTTCAAGAAGTTAACTATATTTGTTGATGATATATCTACATTACATTGAAACGGAAAAATACAACAAAGGTCATTGTGATGGAAAATAATTGACCTTACGTGAACTATGAATTCAAAAGGCAATCTCTACAAAAATATTAAAATATTAAGAACGTAAAATATGTCTAAACTTATAACATAAAAATGAAGACCCATCACCTGTAGTTTCCTTAGCTATCATATAAACAATCTTTCTGTAGAAATCGTGCCTAAGTGAAATTGATGTACGGATAAAATTGATCACTTTTAAGTTAAAATAAATGAATGATTCTTTATTATTGAAAGAATAGTAAAGAAAAATTAAAAAATATATGAAAATTTTAGATTATTTTACCTTAGAGTAAATTGTTTTAGGATGAAGAAAAAACTTACAGTTTGAATAGTTTTGAGACAAAAAACATTGATAAGATCTAAATTTAAAATAAAAGAAATTGGTTGTTAGTAGGTATGAAAATACTAATAATATTGTTATTGTCAAAGGATCTGGTTGGACCCAAGCATTGTTATTGTCGAAATTTTTTTGGTAACAGACGAAAGAATTAATGTATTTGAAGATTCAATTATCAATATTTTCTAGATTTGTACCATAAAATATTAGTTAGACCTAGGTTTAAAGCAAAGGATATTTGTTGTTATTATGCAAGAAAATGTATTGGCGCACTTATTAGGTATACACATATGTATATGCTTCAAAAAAAAATAAAAAAAAATAGACACTTGGTGTGCCCAAATACTCTATTATGGACAATTTTTTTTATTATACTCATCAAAAAACGAAAGACATGAATTGTATTTGAACAATTTTGTTCACAATCGATTATTGCCTCATAACCTTTTCTTTTATCTCCCTTTATCCGTAATAGAGTATCCTTAATAGGGTAGAAACAATTAGGATTTTTTTTAGGTATGCAGGTCTAGTCCTATGGTTTTGTAGGAACATAGTTGTTTCTAGGGTCACAATTGCGTGTAGATTTGTATTTCACCCAAAACGTGTATGTTCTCTTGCTACTTTGCATACACGTACCAAACTTTCATCCATAAACTCATTAAATATGTAGATATTCATTTCCTATTTAAGTGTATAACATGTTGTTTTGAGAAACAAAAATTCCCTTCTTAAAAGTGATAACCGCTTGTTCTCTTCCTAACTAAGTAGTAAATCGCTAAAGAGATTCTTCAAGACATTTCGGATCCATAATCAATCCACAAGCAAGTAATTCCTTCCTTATGCATGTTTATTACTTAAAATTATTTTGAAATATATGTTTAGTAGTATCTGAATATATTTGTTATATTGTTGGGTTTAGTAATCTTTGGATTTTTTTTTCTTTTTTTGTAAACATGAAATCTCATTAAATAAAAATGAATATACTGATAAATGTAGCATGGTGTTTATTGCTTAATTCTATTTAAGAAACCATGAACGAATTCATTTTTTTTTGCAAACATTATGTGAATGAATGAATTCATGCATGTCATACCACGATTTTGAATGAAAATGCATGTCTTCAATATTTGTGTGAATAAAATCTATTTTTATTTTGTTATTGTTTTTTCAATTTTAGTCAATGCACTAGGAAGTTCAATTTTTCTTGTTTCAAATTTTTTGTTTAGCCGGGAATGAATGTGTGCATGTTCTTTGAATTTGAATAAAACGCATGAATTGAGTATTGTTTTTAAATATGGTTACATTGATAATGTGATTTGGCAAAGATGTATGTATGTTATGTTAACAATTTTTTTATGTCTAAATTAAGAATGCATGCATGCACTATGATTTAAATTTGGATAAAAATGTATTTTGGAATTTTTGTGTTACTTAAGTTGATTTTGATTTAACCTAATTTAGTTTTTTTAGTATTTTTATTTTATCTTTTTTATTTATAAAATATTGTTTGTGTTAAAACAGGAGATGGTGGGTAAACCTAGTGGCAGTGGCAAAGTCACGGAGACAGATACTGATAATTCAGGAAATAGCCATACCAATGAAAATGATTCTGAACACGATTCCGATGAATTGGAAAATTAATCTAAGAGCGAAGAATTAGTGAACGACGATTCCGAGGATGATCCTGAGGTGGATCATAATCCCAATGTCGAAGGAGATAACGCTGAAAAAGATCCAGGTGAAGAATCAAACAACGACGGTGACGATGAATCGAGCCCTCCTCACAAAAAGATGAAGACAGAACATAAGGAAGAAGATGACAATGAAAATGGTCCCGGTGATGAGGATGTTTGAGTATGTAGTGTTTGTGTTTGTGTAATATGTATATGTTTGTGTTGTTTTTATAATCTAACATTTAATTGTGACTTTGTGACGGTTATGGTTTGGCTATGCACTAATGTTTCTTAAGTTTGTGTCTTATATGTAGTTGTTTTATTGTGTAATGTCTTATATATAGTTGTTTGATAGTTTGTATTCCATGCTCGGTCGATACATTTGCTTTGTATCATTCCTATTAGAGACAAATTTCATCTATGTCCATATACTAAACAAAAAATTATTTATTCTTCTATCATAATTTATGTGTTTCATCACATGTTCCAATAAACCAATATGAAAATGATTCAACACGTCTAACCCTTTGTTCTTCAATTTTTTAGAAATAACCGATAAAATTGGGCCTTACATAGAAATTAAATCCTAGATATAACACTCTTAATTCCAACTGTGTTATGAAAAATCCCACCTCATGTTTGTTGAAAAGATAAAAGTTAGTTGCGATTTGTCTCTCCCCTTTTCTCTAGTCTCTCTCTTTACCATCAAACAAATAACTTCAGATATACTGGCTCGCTTTGTCGTCTTTTGCTCGTTGCGATTGGTGACTCTTGAATAATATTTGTTGGGTGATTCTCCGCATCCGCTTCAAATGAGCGATGGGATTTCGGAACCTTATATCAATAAACCACAATCGTACGGTGTCTACATTGCAGACAATGGCAAGTACGGGTTAAACCCACAGGGAGCTGGAAAATACTGCAATCAATATCTCAATTAAACTAATCAGAAATAATATTTTTGGATTTTTCGCAATAAAGTTAAAAAAAATAAACTAAACTAATAAAATAATTAAGCAAAGAGAGTAAGTAACCAGGGTTTTTAGTATTCACCACTATTTCTATTTAATTACTGAAGTGAAACATAACTCCTGAGTATTCATCTATTGTCCGTTCTATCGACATCACCTATTATATGTATTAGAGTCGCAAATGTCACTGGGACGCCCTAAGCATGGCACATCAAAAGCTCTAAGTCTCATGCATACACCATCTAATTGCGTTAGCGAGAAAATAATACGAAACTAATTATAGGTTCAAAAATAATATCTGGCTCTTCTAAGCATACCCCATCTAAGGATTTAACCCAAGCATGAAATATCAAATAAGTAGACAAACATATTTGATATCCTATTAATTCTGCGCATAGGCTACTGTATTGTACAGAACCGGTGAAGCAACAACTAATTTTATCATTAAATCAATAAATCAAAATCAAGAATTAATATATTCAAATCATAATAGTCTTTACCAAATAATCAATTCAATTGGTCTAATACTTTAAATAGTTTCAACATAAACCCCTAGCTAAAAATTAATTAGCAACAAATGAGATTGAGTTTTTTTAAAACCCATAAAAATAATTTAGAAAAGTAAGGAGGAAAAAATTAAACCCAATTTTTGAGCAATACTCTAATCTCTGTACAACTTCGAAGTTTGTTCCCTTCTCAGCCGCACTTCTCTACTCTACAGGATAGCATCCAGTCACCAATCTTCTTCTGCCACCAACCCTCCAACAGTAAACATCCTCCTTTTACCTGTCGCAATCTCTCTTCTCTCTACACTTTTTCACTCCGTCTCACAAAAAACCCAACAAAGTTGTTCCCCTACTCTACCTTTTCTCCTCTCTTTCCACTCTGTACACTAGCCTTCTAATCTCCCTCCAGCTAAATGTCCGCCTACCCCCTAGGTTTTTCTTCCGTCTTTCTCCACACTCCCTTTTCTCCCCTTTCCATCCACCGCTTCACCCTAAGAAGGAAACCTAAAAGAAGTCTAAAACTCTCCCACCGTACCTTTTCTTTTTCATTTTTTCTTTCTCTCTTTTATACTTTCCAACATCACCCACGTGTTGCCACTCTTTCCTATAGCTAGCTCTTTCTTCCCATACTTCCCTAGGTCTCTATTCACGTGTGTACTCCCTTCCTTTTTCACTTTTTTTCTCTTTTCTTTTATACCCAAAAGCCTCTGCCCTAGGCTAGGTCTTCATTATCTCATTTCCCTATTCATTACCCCGAGCCACACTCTTCCAAAGTCTCGAACAAAACAAGACAAAGCCACCAACACTTTCTATGAACTATGTCACGTCCCCTTCAACATCTAGCAACCAACTTTACTTTTAATCACGTGGACCCAAGTCTCACCCCTCTTAACACACTGCAACGCTTCTTCGACACGAGTTAGCCTTGTTTATTTTATAACATTGGATTTTATGCGAACCACCTATTAAAGAAATAAAACAATAATATTAACACAAAATTAAATAATAACAAATATTAATTAGAAAGTAAATATGTATAAATTATGCCTGTATCAGTGAGTTGTTGGAGTTGGAGTCAGAGTCGCTGTCTAGTTCTATCACATGAGGATGTGTTGGAGAAGAATTTATAAAATATGCGTTAAGGAATGTGAACTCTTCTGTCTTGTTCGACCCAAGGATCACCTAATCTTAATATTAAACTGTCTGGCGGTGGTCTACGATGAGTTGCCACATTGCCGCCTCCAATACATTTAAGATAGTATGACTCACTTTTGTTGTCGCTACTGGAATGTTGCCTAGTTGTCTCTTGATTTCTGTCCATCTATTATAGAAAAAAAGACGTTTTAGTGGACAAATAAACCAAAACTGATATGGAAAACTAAGAACTATCCTCTCTTAATATAAGCAGAATAAACAAATTAAGTTGAAACACAGTGAAACATGTCTTTAAAAAAATTATTTATTTTCACTACTGCAAGCTTAAAGAAAATAATGATTTTTATTCTATTTGCATAATTTGATAAAATTACAGCTAAAATTTAAATTATTTAAAAATCTTGAGCATTTTTTGAAGAGGGTACACACCCTTGAATGTCTCTAGTAAGTACAACAAATGAAATCATTCGAAAAAATAAAGAAAACTCACCAAAAGTAAATTCTACTAAAATTTGAACCTCTAACCTAAAAGGAAAAGCTTTTGTTGTTTTTTTTCCTAGTAATCAATTATTACTTTCAATCACAATACATATATAAGAGTAGAATAAGAACTATACACATAATTCTACTAAAGAAGTTAACATTTCATATAAACAACCACCAATTTGGCAATATTTCTATTAACTACTCTCATGGTATTTCAAGAAGTTAACTATATTTGTTGATGATATATCTACATTACATTGAAACAGAAAAATATAACAAAGGTCATTGTGGTGGAAAATAATTTATCTTATGTGAACCATGGATTTAAAAGGCAGTCTTTACAAAAAAATATTGAAATATTAAGAATGCAAAATATGTCTAAACTTATAACATAAAATTGAAGACCCATCACCTGTAGTTTCCTTAGCTATCCTGTAAACAATCTTTCTGTAGAAATTGTGCCTTGGTGAAATTGATGTATGGATAAAATTGACCAGTTTTAAGGTAAAATGAATGAAATATTTATTATTATTGAAAGAATAGTAAAGAGAAAATTGAAATATATATGAAAATTTTAAATTATTTTATCTTAGAGTAAATTTTTTTAGGATGAAGAAGAAGTACTTACAGTTTGAATAGTTTTGAGACAAAAAGCATTGGTGAGACCTAGGTTTAAAACAAAAGAAATTTGTTGTTAGTAAGTATGAAAATAAAATTAGCACTGTTATTGTCGAAGGATTTGGTTGGACCCAAGCATTTTTATTATCGAAATTTCTTTGGTAATAACTGACGGAATTAATATGTTTGGAGATTCAAATATCAATATTATCTAGATTTGTGCCCATAAGATACTAGTTACACCTAGGTTTAAAGCAAAAGATGTTTGTTGCCATTATGCTAGAAAAAGTATTAGCGCACGTATTAGGTATACAATACGTATATGCTTCAAAAAAAAGGTATACACATGGTGTGCCCAAATACTCTTTTATAAATAATTGTTTTCTTTTTTATTATACTCATAAACAAAAAAAAGACATGAATTGTATTTGGAACAATTTTGTTCACAATTTATTATTGAATCATAGCCTTTTCATTATCTCCCTTTATCCATAATATAGTAGCCTTAATAGGGTAGAAACAATAGGGATATTTTTTAGGTATGCAGGTCTAGTACTCCTAGGGTTTTGTAGAAAAATAGTTGTAATGCTAGGGTCACAATTGCGTGTAGTTTTGTATTTCAACCAAAACATGTATGTTCTCTTGCTACTTTGCATACACGTACCAAACTTTCCTCCACAAACTCATTAAGTGTGTAGACACTCATTTCCTATTTAAGTGTATTGCATGTTATTTTGAGAAACAAAAATTTCTTTCTTGAAACTGATAACCGCTTGTTCTCCGGTCTGTATCCTCTGTGCCAAAAAGATTGTGAGCCATATATGCCAATACAATAAGAGTGTAACATTTATTTTGTCTTATTTATACAACAAATCCCATTAGGGTTTTCATATTCTGCTTTTCTTAATTAGGTAGGAAACCGAATCTTTATAGTTAGGATTTTTTTTTGAGATAAAAAAATAAATAAATTTATGTTTATCAAATTCTCACGTGCATCGATAGCTCATGATAACCATGTTGAGAGATCAACGTCGACGACGGCATCGATAACATTTGATTGCCATATATTCTCATGGTTTTAGTCAATAAATTGGGTTCCTGAAACATTTGGATGTTAGAGCACAGGAGAACGTCTTACAGGATGAGAAGAGAGTACAACATCCAAACCAAAATTGTATTCAATTAACATTAATACATTATGAATCACTGATATGGAAGCAAAATTTTGTTTTGAGTAAGTACCTTATAAGAAAAAATTACTTCTCGAAGATATAAAACGAGAAGATGCATATATACAAAGCACAAAAGTGCACTGTTAGTCCACTTAGCTAGTAGTTTTCTTCCCGGAGATATAACATGAGAAGATGCATATACAAGAACAAACAGAACCTTGCTAATAGTTTTCATTCGCATCAGCTGCTAGCCCAAGATTCATGACGATGCATCAAAAATGATGATGAGCATGGTGACATTAACATGAGAAGATGCATATACAAGAACAAACAGAACCTTGCTAATTTATGTTTTATTTGCATAAACATAAATTTATTTATCTTTTTATCTCCAAAAAAAATTTCTAACTAAAAAGATTTGGTTCTTACCTAATTAAGAAGATCACAATATGGAAACTATAATAGGATTTTTTTTATAAATAAGGCAGAACAAATGTCACACTCCTATTGGCTTGGCACATATGCCTCACAATCTTATTGGCTCAAAGGATACAGACCGCTTGTTCTCATCCTAAGTAAATAGTAAATATCTAAAGAGATTCTTGAAGAGATTTTCGGATCATAATCAATCCACAGGTAAGTAATTCCTTCCTTATGCATGTTTATTACTTAAAATTGTTTTGAAATCTAAGTTTAGTAATATCTGAATATATTTGTTATATTGTTGGGTTTAGTAATCTTTGGATTCTTTTTTTCTTTTGTGGTAACCATAAAATCTCATTAAATAAAAATGAATGTATTGATGAATGTAGCATGGTGTTTATTGCTCAATTCTCATAGCATGGTCTTTATTGCTCAATTCTCATTAAATAACCATCAATGATTTTTTTTTGAAGTATTAAGTGAATGAATGAATTCATGCATGTCATACCACGATTTTGAATGAAAATGCATGTATTCAATATTTGTGTGAATAAAATCTATTTTTATCTTGTTATTGTTGTTTTCAATTTTATTTTATGCATTATGAAGTTCAATTTTTCTTGTTACAAAACTTTTGTCTAGCCGGGAATGATGTATGCATGTTCTTTGAATTTGAATAAAATGCATGGAATTAATATTGTTTTCAAATATGGTTATATTGATAATGTGATTTGAAAAAGATGTATATATATTATGTTAACAATTTTTTATGTCTAAATTAAGAATGCGTGCATGCACTATGGTTTAAATTTGGATAAAAATATATCTGTAATTTTTGTGTTACTTAAGTTGATACTGATTTAGCTTAATTAGTTTTTTTAGTATTTTTATTTTATCTTTTTTTTTTATTAAAAAACATTGTTTATGTGTTAAAACAGGAGATGGTGGGTAAAACTACTAGCAATAGCGAAGTCACGGAGACAGATACTGATAATTCAGGAAATAACCATACCAATGGAAATGATTCTGAACATGATCCTGATGAATCGGAAAATGAATATAAGAGCGAAGAATTAGTGAACGACAATTCTGAGGATGATCTTGAGGCGGAACATAATCCCAATGTTGAAGGAGATGACGCTGAAAATAAGCCAGGTGAAGAATCGGACAACGACAGTGACGATGAATCGAGCCCTCCTTACAAAAATAGGAAGACAGAACATGAGGAAGAAACTGACAATGAAAATGGTCCTGCTGATGAGGATGTTTGAGCATGTAGTGTTTATGTTTGTGTAATATGTATGTGTTTGTATTGTTTTTATAATCTAGTAATAACTATGTTAATTATGACTTTTTGACAATTATGGTTTGGTTATGCACTGATGTATCTTAAGTATGTGTCTTATATATAGTTGTTTGATAGTTTAATGTCTTACATATAGTTATTTGATAGCTTAAATATGATTCTTGGATTAAAAAATTCAAATACATGATAATATTGAACTAAAAAATAGACTTGAATCTGAAAATAGGACAAGTAGTCTTAAAAGGAAAAAAAAAATTAAACTACCCTAACTTAATCTTCACCTATTAACAAAAGATTCGTAATCACTATTATTAGAATCATACGGATCCATATAATAAGTTCTTCCATATTTATAGTTTTTAATTATTTCCTGATTCCAAATTATGTCCATGTTGACTCTATACTTCTGTGAGAGATTGTTTTTGAATTGATACATTGTTGCTTTCGTCCGGCTTCATATTTATCTAAAACATCTTTGATTGATTCTTATTATTCATCAATTTGTTGTTGTGACACATTACGTGGCTCGCAAGTAAGCTCACCATAGTGTACTTCCATCTCTTGCCGGGCTTAATGTTGTATAAATGGAGTCATCTCCTCATCGATTAACATAAGTATTTTCTTTTGTAAAATTTTAGTTGGAAAGCAAAAATTATTCAACTTTTTAGGTTTGTAAATATGAACTTTATTCTCTAATTTATATAACATTCTCTTCTTTTTTTTCCTTGGTTTATCTAGCACTTCCATGTCTTTTTCCAGATTAATTTCCTCACCTTTCATAGAAATATCTGTGTCACTCCTGTCTCTGCAGCTCGCAAGCCCTAGGGTCTCTCTTGGTATAGACATGTATTATGTATATATACAAATATTATCTAGGGTTTTTTATGTATACACATAATATATATCTAGAGAGTTTTTTTGGTTTTTTTTTTCTTCCATTATATACCATTTATATATACTTATCTATTTCTTGTATCTTTTTTTGATTACCACGGGTCTATTAACCTGGCTACGTTATCTATATACACACAACATATATCTAGATTTTTTTTTAGGTTTGCCTTTTATTCCATTATATACCACTTATACTTATTTATCTTTTTTTGTAATTCGGGTCTATTGTATGCAAACCTAGGACGTACAAAATACTGATACCAGTTGACAAAACTAAGTAATTTGATTATGGTTCCAAGTACTTGATATTAGGCTCCAAATATTCTGCCTAAGAATGCACACAAATATTATTCTGCCTAAGAAATGCACAAAAAGATTTATATTCTGTTCATTGGTTATGCTTTGAAGTCATAACCCAGATCTCAACTTATTATTAATGATATTGTTTTTGTGTTTATTTGGTCTTTTGAGAAATACAAGTTATAGGCATATTATTTCAAATTTAGATGCTTGAACACTAACAACAACGTCTGAAATATGTTATATGTAGTGTTAATTGATAATTTAACCAATTTTTAAAATAAATGGCCTCTGTATCATTTCTATCGAGATTAATTCCACATGTTCCTTACTTTCATTGTATTCATTAGACAGATTATAACATATAAAATAAATCTAAGTGGTATGAGCCCCCACGTTGAATGATGATGCAGATAAGCAGGCTATAGCCTATTTGGAGGCTAAAGACCCGAGTGTCGTAATTTAGCTCAAGAGGGGTCAGTTTCTCATCAAAATTCCATCATTTAGGACTTCAAACAGATGTTTTTGCTATTTTAGGAAAGTTTTTGTTTTATTAATAACTTCTTCGTTAGGAGTCCGTTTGAGTCGCCGTTTGCGGCAAATAGTTCTATTTTATGAGTAATTTCATTATTTTTGGTCGACCAAAATTTTCCAAAAATAGCAAATTAGGGTTTGAGTCGGTTTAAGGGTTTTTTCATCCTTTCTTGACTAGCAAGTTAGGGTTTTTCCCCAAGTCTATAAAAGAGTCCTCCATATATCGTTTTAAGTAGTTGAATTTGATTAATAAGAATTATTTTCTTAAACTTGTTCAAGTTTAATTGATTATTATTTAAAGTCGGAAAAACGAAGTCTAAATAATTATCGTTGTTCATAGTCGATATTCCTAGAAATATTTGAAGTCTGAAAAAAACATCTATTTTCTTTCTTTTCTTTATTATGCGCTGCATCAGTTGGTATCAGAGCAAATTCGATTTTAGGGTTGATAAGATGCCACCAAGAGTAGCAATCGGACAAGGTCGGGGTCGAGGAGGAGGTTCAGAGGGTTTCATTCCATGGAGATCTAGAGAAGAGTTCATTGAAGACGTCCAAGATTTGCTGAGTCGGTATAACCTTCGACAGGAAGAAGAAGATGATAACGCCAACCCTTTTGCTAGAGGGCATCGCGAAGGTAGAGTAAATCAACGAGAGGATTCTGATCGCTGGAAGGCAGGAATAAAAGTAGAGATCTCAGAATTTCATGGTGGTTTGGAACCGGAAGAGTTTCTCTCCTGGGTGAATACGGTTGAGGAAGTATTGGAATTCAAAGAAGTAACAGATAACAAACGAGTTTCGTTGGTATCGACTATATTTCGTGGGAGGTCTAATTTGTGGTGGTAACAACACAGGCTGCTACGCTATCATAAGGGAAAACAGAAGTTAGTATCATGGGAGAACTTGAAAAAACACATGAGAACAAAGTTTTTACCACATAACTACATTGGATTGATGTACCAGCAGCTGCATTACCTACGCAAGGGAGTACGTTCTATATACGATTACACCAAGGAGTTTTATCGACTACTTTCTCTTAATGACTTGTCAGAATCAGATGAGCAAAAAGTCGCTCGCTATATAGGTGGTCTCCCTCAATAATATCAGGATACACTCAACATGTTTGATTGTTGCTCTATTTCGAATGCACATCATTGAGCAAGGCATATATAGAAACAAGTAGGGGGTAGAAGCTTAAATTGGGGTATCATTGTGGCAGCATCTCTAGCAAGTAACCGTAGTACTTCAACACCTAGTACTTCTAGTAAACTTAATTCTTCATCAACCCCAAATAAAACCCCAGGTACCACTTTTGGAGGTAGGTGTAATAAGTGCGGAGAATATGGGGACAAAGCCAGTGACTGTCAAAAAGCAGAACGAGCGAACAATGTATTTTTCACTGAAAACCACCGTGAAGAAGATGACTGGGTAACTGATTATGAAGAGGATTATGAGGATGATTCTGAACCTGCCGATGAAGTAGTTGCTGGAGATAAAGGAGTGAACTTTATAGTAAGAAGAAGTTGTCTCACTCCACGTAAAGATGAAGGCGACATCTAGTTGCGTAACAATATATTCCAGTCGACATGTATGATCGAAGGAAAAGTTTGTTGTCTAGTTATTGATCCTAGAAGTTGCGAGAATATTGTTGGTGAAGGGGTCGTGAAACGATTCAAGCTGGAAACCAAGGCACATCCATATCCATACAAGCTTTCTTGGCTTAAGAAAGGGAATGAGGTAAAAGTAAACAAACGTTGTTTGATTTCTTTTTCAATTGGTAACAAATATAAAGATAAAATATGGTGTGACGTTACTAGTATGGATGCTTGTTACTTGTTGTTGGGTCTTCCATTGGAGTTTGACAGGAAAAGTAGTCATGACGGGTATAAGAATACTTATAGTTTTTATGGAATGACGTACGTATAGTACTTGTACCCAGTAAAGAGATTGCACCTACACCATCTACTGGAGAAGCTACCAATCTCTTGTCGTTTAAGCAGCTTGAAGTTGAGGTAGAAGATGCAGGTGAATTGTATGTGTTGATTAACAAAGAATAACAACAAGATGAAAGTAGTATACCCGTTGTAGTTCAACCTTTAATTAAGGAATTTATGGATGTTTTTCCTAACGAGTTGCCGGACGAGCTACCAGCTCTCTGGGATATACAACATCGTATCTGGATCAAGCTTTCCAAATAAAGCGCAATACAGAATGAGTCCCAAGAAGCATGTAGAACTTCGTCGTCAAGTGGAAGATTTACTACAGAAAAGATTGATCCGACAGATTCTAAGTCCTTGTGCAGTACCATCCTTGTTGATTCCAAAGAAAGATGGAACGTGGAAAATATGTGTTGACAGTCGAGCCATCTAACAAAATCACAGTCAAATACCGTTTTCAAATTCCCAAATTGGATGACTTGTTAGATCAGTTGTGTGGAGCGAAGGTGTTTATCAAACTCGACTGGAAGAGTGGGTACCATCAGATTAGAATTCGTGAAGGTGATGAGTGGAAGACTGTTTTCAAAACTCGAGAAGGATTATATGAGTGGATGGTTATTCCATTCAGGTTGACCAATGCGCCAAGTACATTCATGCGTATCATGAATCAAGTACTCAGACCCTTTATCGGTACTTTTTTGGTTGTTTATTTCGATGATATTCTTCTTTATATAACATGGACTTGTATGTTCGAGAAGTGCTCTCAGTTCTACGTATGGAGAAATTATTTGCGGCCATCAAAAAGTGTTCATTCATGACAGATCGAGTTCTGTTTCTCGGTTATGTCGTCACCAAGGATGGAATCAAGGTTGATGAGTCCAAGGTTGAAGTTGTGAGAAACTGGACTACACCTACTACATTACACGAGGTAAGAAGTTTCAATGGTTTCGCTTCTTTTCACCGGCGCTTTATTCCCCACTTCAACACCATTATGGCACCCATTACTGAATGCAAGAAAGGAGGAAAATTTCTCTCAACCCCGTGAGAATGATGCAGATGAGCAGGTTATAGCCTATTTGGAGGCTAAAGACTCTAGTGTCGTAATTTAGCTCTAGAAGAGTCCCTTTTGATGGGAAACGGGCCAACGATCAAGACATGCCACTTTGTTGCATGGTCTTCAGATTTTATCCAAATTCCATCATTTAGGAATGTTTTTGCTATTTTAGGAAAGTTTTTGTTTTGTTAATAACTTATTCGTTAGGAGTTCGTTTGGGTCGCCGTTTGCGGAAAATAGTTCTATTTTATGATTATTTTCATTATTTTGGGTCGACTAAAATTTGCCAAAAATAGCAAATTAGGGTTTGGGTCGGTTTAAAGGTTTTTTTCATCCTTTCTTGACTAGAAGTTAGGGTTTTTCCCCAAGTCTATAAAAGAGTCCTCCATATATTGTTTTAAGCAGTTGAATTTGATTAATAAGAATTATTTTCTTAAGCTTGTTCAAATTTAATTGATTATTATTTAAAGTCGGGAAACCGAAGTCTAAATAATTATCGTTGTTCATAGTCGATATTCCTAAGAATATTTGAAGTCTGAACAAAACCTTTCTTTTCTTTCTTTATTATCCGCTGCATCAAATGGTGATAAAACCCCCTCTTCCCATTGGCCGAGAGAGGGCCTTTGGGAATTGGTGATTCTGGGGGGAGGGACACTTGGCATCATGTGATTTTCCAAGATTGTTAAGGGTGATGGAAACCCTTTCTATGAGTGGCTCCTCGGATAAAATATAATTACACCATCTTTACACCAAATACTTAGGTGTACCGGGTTACAATGACCTGCAGTGGGTAATGTCTACTTCTGATCGACTGTTGATACTTAATTTTAAACCATCCAACGGATCATATTTTCTTCCCTTTTCACATCCTTAACCCTAACCCTAACAATCCTAGAAAACATTTAACCCTAACTCTTATTTCAGATCATTTTCTTTTTTCCATTTCCTCCGTTAAAGAGTTCTTTTCTCTCTTCCCTCTTCCCCGACCATGAGATTTTTCGTCGTCCTTTCTCTTTGGGATTTGTAGCTTCTATCATCATCTTTGTTTACACCGGTCGTTCTTATCGTTTTTAACAACAAACAAATTTTTTTCTATTTTGTAGGCTTCGGATTAGATGACTCGGGTGGTGGGGTTAGGCTTCTCGAGTGCTGGTGGAGAAGAGGAATCATCAGATTATGTTAATAGAGTTATATTACCCTTATTTTCTTATATTTTTTTCTCATTGTTATTATTTTTTCTCATTAAATTCATTTCTTAAAAGTGTTTTTATGATTTTGTAGGTTACGGTTTACTTTCTCTTATTAATGTTATTGTTGTGGCTTATACCAGTGGACTTTGAGTATTCAAAGTTTTAGTTTTTGTGTTCCACAGAAAAGGAAAACAGATGTAGGTTGAGTTGAGGGCTCCTCTTAAAGTAATATATTTGCTTTTACTCATATGTTGGTTGAAATCTTTACATTCAAATTTAATCATGTTACTTTGTTGTATCATCTTTAATTTGTGGTTTCCAAATATTTTGATTAGTTTATAGTTTGGTATCTCTTGGGAAGGTATCATGAATGGGTTTAGAGACACAAATGAGCTAGCTCTTTACAATCGTGAGTTAACTGATGATGGAATAAACCTTTTTATTTTTTACCTGAAATGTTTCTTATGTGCTTTGTTGCATGACTCACTGTGATCATAGCTTCGCACAATAATCCCACGAAATAGAGGTGATTGTTATAATCATAGAGAACGTACTGTCCGTTACAACCTGTGAGTTATTTTTTTGATTGATTGTGATTTGAGGTCATTAATCTATTGGGTTTTACTGTTATTAATTGGGTTTAACTCCTATATTTTTGGTTGATACTCTAAATAGATATTAGAATTATGGCCAACAATCACATGGCAGAACCAAGCCAAGCCAGCATTGAGATGGTGAAAGTAGATCTTGGAGTATTATTTTTTTCCTACGAATTTGATTTCATCTCTGTTATTAATAACCAATAATCAAAATTGGGTTTCTTTTTAGTTTATTATTCAGATTTAAATTTTTTTCCTGTAATGGTCTGTTTTTCTTAACTTTCAAGCCATACATAACTCATATAATAGTAATAGTTATATAGTATTATTCCTCGAGTATATTAGATTTGGTCTGCCACATCCATATGTGGATTTTAATACGTTGGCAAAAAATTGTTGTAGCAGAAAACAATTATTCTAATAAAAATAATAATATGAACAATCTACATTACTCATCACTCTTTTGATTGGTTTTTGTTTTTTATAACTCTAGATCTTTTATTACCACAATACAGGATAACTACAACAGCTACGGTTATTTGTTATAGGTATGATCACATCATACATTCCTTAGCTGCTAATGTGCGACTCACCAATGTGGATGGCTAAGATACATGAGGAGCAAAGACTGCTACACATACAAAAAAGAGGCTCTATTTTGCACCAAGGTAAAAGTGGATTTCAAACTAATTGTAATCTGTCTGTTTGGTGGAGTTTGAATTTGAATTTTCTAATATGAAATTGTGTATTTATTTTGTTTTTGTTTCTGTTGCAGTGCTTTGGTCTTCACCAGAGAGAGTTTGTAGTTTAGAATGAATTTGCTAATAGTAAACAGGTACTACCATGTTAGAATTTATGCCTTTTTCATGCAAGATGTCATTAGGATTGTCAATTAACACAGGAGAATCTTATGTGCATTAAATGTTTACACGGGTCAAGAGTAACTTTCTCATTTTGTCGCACGTGTTCTTCACATGTGTAGAGATTTTGACCAGTTAATTATCCATGTTGGATGGAAAAGTTGATAGAAAGATAGATTTCCAACTTTTTTAAAAAAATGAGACAGATCACAAAGCTGCGGTCGAAATGTGGGACATATTCTCAATTTTCCCATTTAGTATAAAAAAATATGTATAATGTAATAGTCATGTTTATATTTGTTATTTAGGTGTTTTAAAAGGCTTTCCAACAATATACAGTTTAAAAATATCCGTGTCATAGTTTGAGAGGTATATAGTTTCCAAATTTTATTATTTTTTTACCCATAAGGATATGATTGAAAAAAATATCTAAAAATCTCCATATCTTTTAATTGAGTTTCTTAAAAATTATTCAAACTTAGAATAATTAAACTATATAATTACTAATTTGCGATTCTAATTTCTAAATATCATTTGTTTTCTAATAAAATGTAAATACATTTATTAATCATAAATAAATAATTGATGGAATGATTGAGACACACAGGCCACCATTATATATCGCGCATACGACTTAGCCATTTGGAATTTTAACATTACGAGTTAATTTGGTGTCATCTAGAGTAAATAATTAAGGGGATGCATCACACACTATGAAGCATGGATACTCAAAAATGGTGATGTATCCGTACCGGTATTGTATCAGTATCAGATATTTGGGGTTACCTGGGGATACGTATCGGATACTCTATTTAAAGTATTTTTTATAATTACGAAAAAGGTAGAGGATACTCTGGGATACTCTAGGAGGGGATACTTCCAATATTTTGATATATATTTTTATATACAAAATTTATATAAAAACTTGGTGGTTATTTTATGGTGCTTCAGCTCCAGTGTTTCAAACTTAGTATTAAGGCTTATTGGGCGACCATGTTCCCCATCATGTTCGGAGACAAATTTTAGCACATATAATTTTATTCATTCTATGAAGAGAAACAAGATTGAACCCCAACGCGCTGAGGATTTAGTGTTTGTTCATAATAATCTTCATCTCATTTCACAAAAAAGTGAAAAATTATACAAAAGGAGAAAATATAATGTGAGATATTAGTGGAGATGCATTTGATCCATTTGACGGTGTGAGAGAACTTGAAGTTGCAAATCTTTTACTTGACGAGCCAGAACTAGAAGAGGTGTTTTTTGATGAAGACAATATTGATGACTGATGGGTGAGCGAGATGTTAGATATGTTTTATTTTATTTTAATATTCCAACTTCCAAATAATATTTATGAGATTTTTTATTTTAGGTGATTTTTTTACTAGAATAAATTAATATCTATGTATTGAACGTTTTTTTAGAAGCCTCATATAGGGCTTATGGTTCCAATAGAGGGGCTTTTCTAGGATTGAAGGTACCCAAATAGTTTATTAGGGGGTGTCCTAAACAATAGCAAAATGTCTAAATTATCCTCCCTCTAAAATTAAAATCTAATAACTAAATCAAAAACCCTATTCTAATCAAAAACTATTCATCTTCTTCTCTTGAACATCATCAGCAACAACCCAACCAACAAATTAAACATCATCAGCAACCCAATCAAGAAATCCAAGAAAATATCGATGGACAATTTCTAACTCCCCAACAAAAAAGCATGATTTATATTAGGATTATTCGACAAATTCCATGTTTTATTTCTCTTTTTTTTTGTATTTAAAAATTGTTTGATTGATTGATTTTTAGTAAAAATTAGGTTTCCAGTGTAATTTACGGTTGGGTTTTTGAACAAAACCCAACCGTAAAATCAAGTTATGAAGGTTTTACGGTTCGAAGTTCTTAAAAATCCAACCGTAATTATAAAAAAATAAATTGAAAAAGCTTTTTGCGGTTGGGTTTTGGTATATCGAACCCAACAGTAACTGACAAAACCCCAACTGTAACTGACCAAAACCCAACCGTAACTGAGTTACATTTGGGTTCGACATACCAAACTCAACCGTAACTGGTTAAAAATTGGGAAAACCCAATTTTTACCCAGTTACGGTTAGATATACATCATCACCTAACCGTAAATTAGTCTTACGGTTGGCTACGAAAGGAAAAATCCAACCGTAAATAGGTCTGAAAAGCTAAATAAATCAATCTTTGGTTGGGTAAATCACGATTTCCATCATGAGGTATGAAAAATTTGGTTTCTATATCATATAAGGATTCACCCACCTCAAATTTCTCACTAGAATCACTCATTTTGATTGAGTGAATCAAAATCTAGGGTTTTTCAAAAATCTCCAAAAAAGTTTTTTCTTTTTTCTTTTTTTTTCTTCACACCAAAACAAAACATATAAAATTTAATTTGATTTCATTAAATATAACGTTATTTTATTAGCCTAATTTATTAGCTAATCATTATTAATCGTTAGTAACTAAATAAGATAGTTTTACATTACAAAAAAATAATTGATGGGGTTTTTTTGAATTGGATAACTAATGAACCTATTTTATTTTCACACGAGAAATCCCTCTATAAATCCATAACCGTATATATGGGTTATTTTTTTATATTGTAACTTGATATAGACAATCCATCTTTATGTTATTTTAAGTATAGATTTACATTTTCTTAAGGGGCATGTCACTTGTGAATAAGCAATTGCAGGTTACCACGTATCTCTGCCACCAAAAGACCTCCAAAAATGCTTCAAAAAGAAAAAAAAAGAAACTCCAAAGAAATCTGTGTTGGGTAATCATCCAATTTTTACAATATTTAAGAGGGAGTGATTAGCATCTAAATCATATTATCTTTCTTCTAAAACAACATTAGTCCTCTCTCTAGTTTCGTTTTTACTTTAAATTTTTTTCATTTTGGAGTTTGATCAGAGGTATCGAGAATTATTGAAGAGTCGAGGTATGTCTAGCTTTTCTGACGATATCATCGTCAATATCTTTTCTAAGTTAACGGTAAAAGATATTTCACGATTCAAGTCTGTATGCAAATCATGGTGTAAGTTATTTAGTGATTCTCATTTTGTGAAAATGCATGTTAATCATTCCGTACAAAACAAAAACTTCAATCTCATGATTACTGGACCAAACCATGTTCACTTTGTAGATGATTGTTATGAATCATTAATGTCTTCGCCGTCATGTTGCCGCCAGCATGTTACCAGGAGCAGGTCTCAGAAATCAATTACCCCTTCGACTCACCGGAATGTATTCAAAGTTTGGGGTCTTATAATGGCTTATGTTGTGTCATCTTTAATGGAGACACAATTTGCTATTGGAATCCGTCCACTAAGCATCACAAGATGGAACGGGCACTAGCCTTACCGAAACTTTCACACATCAAAGCATATCAGTTATCCAGCAGATACGGGTTTGGTTATGACAGCAAAGTCGAAGATTACAAGTTGGTTAAAATGGAAAGCGCTTATGATGATGGCCAATATGGTCATAAACTGCACGTCTATTCATTACTGTCAGATTCATGGAAAGGCATACCAAACCTCCCATCCTACCTCTGCGAATTAACTAGTTACGGAACAGCGCCTGGGGTGTTCGTCAATGGAGCGATTCATTGGATATTATATTGCCATAGGGAAGGTCGGCAAAATCTTATATCCTTTGATCTTAGCGATGACACACTTAGTGAAACAATAAAACCAAAACATTTCATTGACAACAAGTTCCACAAAACAAATGTGAGCACGTTGGAAGTCCGGCTTTGCTTGTTGGTTAGTGAGGGTAATAAAATGAGCCTTGATGTATGGTTATCAAAGATTATCAGTTGAGTGAATCCTGGACTTTACTTTTCACCATCAATGCCCAACAAACATCTATTTTTCGTTATGTTAGAGGTTTCAAGGCAGCACAGGCTTTCAAGAATGGTGAGGTGTTATTCGAGAAGAATAGAAGCACTTTGGTTCTATATGACCCAAATTCTGAAAGAGCTAGAATTATAAAAATTCGTGGCGTTCGAAATTCTTCTTGGCGGAGATTTACATGCCGAGTTTAGTTTCTCCAAATTTGATGTAGAATGATTTAAGAATATTTGACTGATGATAATAAGAATGTTTCTGGGGTTTTTTTTTTGGTTTTTTTTGAAGCATAAGAATGTTTTTGTTTTACTGATTTGAGCATGTCTAGGAAAATTATTTTGAGAAATTTGTGATAGTAAACCTAATGTTATTAATAGTATATAAGTAATTTAATGGGTTTTGTTAACTTGTATCTTTAGATACATGTTAAATCAATAATATTTTTTCTGAAGCATTTAAAGCAATGATTGTTTGCGTTAGAAATAAGTTTTCTTTGTTTCTAATATCTTGGAAGGAGTAACTTTTTATCTTATTGCATTGGAAACTGTATTAAAAATTGTTTTCTATTATATTAGAAATAACATACTCTCAAGATAAATATACCACTATAATATAACTTCAATAAAATAACAGGCTTGAGACTAAGAAAAATTATTATTTTAAATAAATATTATATTATCGATAATATAATAAATTATTATTTTATAAAAAAATTTCTTTAAATAGGATATTATTATTTTAAAGAATAATTCCTAGTTTGGTGGTTGAATAATAATTGTACTTTAAATATAATTAATATCAACTAATTTTGTAAAGATATTATATTATTGACTAATTGCAATATAAATACAAACACTCTAAGTATCAATTACACTTCAACACTTCTTGTTACAATACAACAATATAACTCCGAGGTGTTATTATTTTAAGTATCAATTACACTTCAACACTTCTTGTTACAATACAACAATGTAACTCCGAGGTGTTATTATTTTACATATTGTTTGAGACCTATTAATTCTTAAGAGAATTTTTAAAATATATTATTTTATGATTCTATGTTTATTACTTTAGCACTAAAACCGGAGTTGGCACCATAAAATTTTATTATTTTAACAAAAATATTATATTATCAAGTATTATTTAAAAAAGGTTATACTGTACATTGAACACAGCTGGAACGATCATAGGACAACCTACCAATAAGAGGGAAAAAGAATCAAAACAAAAACAAGCTTTGGTAAGCAAAATTTCCTGCTCTAAAAACTTCTTGATTGTTGTCCTCATTGGTATCTTGTTTTGGTGGCTATGAGTCTATGACGAACTATCTTTATCGTATATACAAAATAAAACCCAGATTACAGTATCAAAGGCTTGTTTATAACTTTCCTCTTTCAAAATCCTATAATATTCAGTTGAAGAGTATGTTACAAGTTAGTAACCGTATACAGAACAACTACAGCTGGAACAAAATCCATAATCTACCGATAAAAGGAGGAAAAGGAAAAAATAAATACTCTTACAAGATAAGCAAGCAAAATAGTTGAAGATTTCTAGGTGAAAATAAACTCGACAAGAGTAAGAAAGCGTTACAAGGTGTACTCTAAACATGGAATACATGGTATTATATATCATTCCTGCTTGTTACGAGCAGCCCTTTCCTTGTGCTTGAGCTCAGCTCTTTTCCACTTAACCATTAGTTGGCATAACGAAAAGAGCGTGTTTACCTGTGGATGATAACACATTCATAAAAAGTACCGAGATAAATGAAGGCAACAACCACCTGGTGGGTGATCAACTAACCAGGACTATGATTGAAATGATCAAAAGAGGCCCAGACCAGAGTACTGACAGAAAAGTTCCACGCGGATCAAAATAATTTTGACCTGCAAAACTTTTCCAGTTGCTAGCAAGAATAGTATTAATATTTTCGGCAAAGTATACACCAGCCACTGCACATTAATACCAACGTTGAATAGAACTTTCAGTATCAAGAAGAAGTAAAAGATAGGTTGTTTCGACTAAAAGAAACTGATTTCCAGGGAGAGCGTGGTTCTCCTGGACCTCATAAAGCAGCTCATTTATCAGGGCAGCCTATTAATCTATAGAGTTTTATTTCTTGTTTATCAACGAAAGGAAAAGTACTTCCGCTAAAAAACATTATAAAACAGGTTGTTGCCTTGTTGGAATATGTAATAGTAAATCATCAATAAAAAAAATGTAATAGTAAAACCACAGAACAGATTGAGTCAACAAAATGAGATAAAAGAAAAGAGACATACAAAGGTGAGAAGGGATGATAGAGATGGACCGGAAGGACAGCAACAGAAAAGAATATTTTGAGATGTAGTCACAGGGTTCTTCTGGCATATATTTCAGCACTTTTTGTTCAAAAACATGGCATGCTTAGATTTGAAATTTTCTAATGTAAGAACTAACAGTTTTTCATCAATATAAGAAAATTTCTATGGACCTCATAGTTTTTGTGGGTCCATAGAATTCATTATTTCCTACCAATATAAAAATGGTTTATCAAATACCGAGGCATGGTAGACATTATGAGGCCAAATGAGATCATACAGTTTCAGTACTGAGGGATGACAAATAAAAAGATAGTGGCACAATGCCCATCACATAGAAGCATAATGTATTTCTGACAGAACTCAGCGACATCAACATAACATGGGCGAGCTCTCATAAAGAAAGTTCTCAAGTTTTGTTTCAATGACAAGTTCTAGCTAGAATATCTGCTACAAATCTATATTTCATTGAGTTTCACAAACCTGAACCTAAGTTATCATACAATAGTATAATAAGCAAATGCAAGGCAGATGAGGGACGCAGAACCTTACATGCCACAAGGAACAAGCACATTTGGAAGTTGATATTTTTCCTTGACAAGATGGTTGTTAGCAGCAAAGCAACATGGAACGAATAAAGTCAATTAACCAAGGTTCCTGTAAAACCAACCGGATAATTACTGCTAGACCCAAAAAGCTCCCAACAAACGAAAAAGATAAATATGTCTATCCAAATAAAGTTAACAGCAACCGATAACTCAGCAAAGGAGTCAAATATTAAAAATGATATGCAAAGATAGGCATAATACGTACAAAGAACTCATGTCCCTAAAGAGAAATGATCAGCATATCTCTAACCAAATGAATAAAACAAACCAGAAATCTGAACATATCAATGAATGACTCTGGTGTTGCTAAGACATCAATATCCCCTAACTTCATTTGCCTGAAAAAATATCCAAAGCTAGAAAAGAAAAACGATATGGAGACTCAAAAACCTATGCAACCTTTAATATTACCCAACTGGCAATTTAACATGCTTTAGGTAATCGAACATCTTTTATCGACTTGAATGTCACTAGAAAAGACACATTTACAGCTTAAATCGGATCAACAGTCAATTCAGTATAGTAGTATATACTCCTACTTTGTATCCGTAGTTCTTGAAATTATAAACCCTACAGTTCCAGTAAATAATTGGATCTCAATTTCACAATACTAAGTAACCCTGAGCAATTTTGAAATGCAAATGCAAACCCTAATAAGTACTAAGAAGTTTATATACCTTCCAATCGATTGCGTGGAAGAAACCAATAAAAATGTCAATAGCGGGTTGAAGTCCAGTATGAAGCTCTCCACTGGATCTCTCGACGAGATCTGACATGAATTCTATGTGCTCCTTCATTGCTGATTTTAGCTCTTCCATGAACTGAGACATAGTGAGCAGAATAACCAGCCTTCTCGAATGAGGAATGTTAGTACTTGACTAGTACTCTAGTCCGACTACTTCGGTTCCTGAACTTATAAATATAAATGCACCATCCTGGTTTGGGGACTGCGGACTGCCCTATTTTGGGATTACCTGGTTATATGAAATTCAGGGTGGTATGGTAAGGGATAGCTTAGTAATAGGAATCGGTAAGGGCAACTGCAGCGGTCGACCAGACCAAAGAGCAAAGACTAGGAATGCTCTTTGGTCCGATTTTGTGAGCCGCAACGGACGACTAAATGTGGTATTTGGTCCAGAAATTGAACAGTATCCGATCAGGTTTAGTCGAGTAAACTGGACCAAAACAGATATAGTCTGACGCTAATGTAATATAGCGTTCTCCCAAAACGCCATTGCACGAGGCCGTTTATAAACATAGTTATTACTGAAAGACGTCTATCAAAACGTTTAATTATAGCAGCGTTTAAATTACGCTGTATTAAAACAGCGTAATTTAAACAAACGGCAAGCTAGAAGAGCGAGTGGGATGAACGTTCCTCTTTCAGAGCGTTAATTGCCAAAACGTTTGAGCAGAAGAACGTTAATTGACAAAACGTCAGAGCAGATAAACGTTGACACATTGAAGCTGCTCTAAGAAAGCGTTAAAATTTGAAACGTTTAAGAAGAAAAACGTTTTGGTTGAAAACGGTCTCCTAGTATGCCGTTATGTTGAAATGCTTGACTTTTGACTTTGCTTGACTTTTTTGTAACGCTCGCTCACACTAACGTGACCTTTCTTCACGCTCGTCTACACTAACGTTACCTAAAGTTAACTAAAGTTAACGTTGTTACACAACAACGTTTAAATGGTAACGCTCCTCTACACCAACGATTTTTTTTTGAACGTTGTTTTATGTTAACGTTTTTTTTTTAAATGCTGTTTTAGTCGAGCGTATTAGTTTTGACGCTTCAGTGCAGTAACGTTTAGATTTACGCTTTACTAAAGTGACGTTTTAGTACGTAACGCTTTATTACAGGAGCGTCATTCAAAAACGCTAATCTAGATGAACGTCAAAAACATAACGTTTGTCTAGTTAAACGTCTGTGTAATATGTGTTATTGTAGTATAGTCGTTTGATAATTAACGTTTATTTACACCAGCGTGTTATCATATTTAGTCAGGTTTGCGTTGCGTTTTTTTTTTTAAACGACCAAACAGATTTGGTCTTTGATCGATGGTCTGGTCCAAACGCTGTAGTTGCTCTAAGTTACCCTTTAGAGTATCTCCAATAGAGTTTGCATATCTAAAAAAGCCTAATGCCACCTTGAATTTCAGAGATTTTTTCTAAAAAATCTTTCCCGTGGTAGTTGGATGGTTAAAAATCTTTCTGATTTAACAACTTGAGTTTGGATGAGAGTATCTATTTTTATAGCATCTCCAATGGAGTTTGGGTATCTAAATAAATTGATACCACCTAAAATTTTAGAGATTCTCTCTAAAAAATTCTCTCCAGTAGTAGTTGGATGGTTAAAAATCTTTCTGATTTGGCAACTTAAGTTTGGATAATCCATACCCACGTCATGTATGTTAAGTGTTTAAAATTGTTATTTTTTTAATTGTCTTTATATATATAATTAGGACAACTGGATACATATCCAAACTCCACTGAAGATTGTTTTTAAAATATAAAGATATGTCTAAATTTTATATGGTTCATACTAATAAAACCTATTTTTAATTAATATTCACCTAGGATACATATCCAAACACCATTGGGGATGCTCTTATACACAAGATTATCCAATTATTTTTTCTTCATCTTTTTTTCAAAACAACGAAATTTAAAAAGAAATATATCTCAATGTAAGGTTTGGTTAGAATTAAAAACTCTTTGGACCTTAAATTTTGCTGGATTTATTTTGAATTTTTTTTTTTTCTAAATCTCGGTTTCATTAATAAAAAAATTCCTTAAACCTCAAGTTCGGTGTTGGGCTTATAAATAATAATATTTGAACTTGAGGATCAATCACGATTGTTTTTTATCACTGTGGTAGTTATAGTCATGATATAAATTTTGATACATGGGGGCCATGTAAGATATATAGGATCACAATGACAGATTTTGAGTCACATTGGTAGATTTAAGGTCACGATGCAGTTTTTGTGTCACACAACAATTTTTAAGTCATTGACAATATTTTTGCAACAAGATATATTTTGGGTCATAAGGGAAATATGGATTTATAGGTATTTTGATTTTGTGTCTTTTAAAAACATTTGAATTCATACTGACATATTGTAGTTCAGTGGGTCATCAAACATAGTGGTGTTGAGGAAAATTTTAGGTCATTAAGTACATATTTTGAATTAATAAGCAAAAATTGAGTCTCTAGAAGATTTTTGGACACATGTGTAAAATTTAGGATATGAGAGGTAGATCTTGGTTTGCAATAATCCAAATATAAACAAGGAAATACAAAAAGCTTAGTTCAAAGATATAAATAATGGTTTTCTCAAATGGGTTTCGAAACCAAAATGGTTTATAGGTTATAAACCATTTTGTTATACAAATGTGGTTTTCAGAGAATTTCCTAAGCTCCTCAGATATGTAGTACACTGAATGTTATGTAACGAGGGTTTTCGAAACCGACTCAAAGGGGTCATGAAAGTATTATACAAAGTTTGTGGGATAAAACTTGTGTTTTGACTCTTTCTGAATTTAATAAAGAATATGCACACTAAAGTCTAAACTCATATCACCTAAAGTATATATGATTAAGTTCATTTACCATCAGTAGTATATTATGGTGATGAGTAATTCATCGAGAAAGATAATTAGACTGAGTCTTATAGTGCATGTTCCAAGGATCCATAACATGTGGTACGTGACTGTAAAAAAGGGTCTGAGTTTTATGGTTGTGAAGGGAGAAGCAACAAAGCGCTTAACCGTTATCATTGGAGAAAAAAACAAAACAAAAAAAGGAAAAGTAAGACCTGAAGCTTAAAAATAAATCAAACATCAAAAAAGTAAGAAAACTTGTAATGATTTCGTTACATAAGAAGATCACGAAAAGTTTCCCTTTAACCCTAGTTTTTGAGCGTAAAACTATTTATGCTTTTTCTGTGATTTACAACTTTCTTCCCTACTTTTGAGGAAGGAAGTTGTGAGTCGGGGAAAAAAGACTATTTTTTTCTTGTGAAGGTTGTTAAGGTGATCCATAAGTCCCGGTCTTAAGAATGTAGAGATCCATTGTTTTCGATTATCAATTTTTAAAACATGCTTATGTCGGTGATGAAGTTTCTCATAGATATTGCTCAGTTCTTAAGTTTTCAAGTCTTCAATCTTCAACACCACTAAACGACGATGAGATATAACCTATGATTCTACTACCTAAACTCGATTATAGATGAAGTAAATTTTTACAATCTTTAAAAATTACACGACACAATATTGACAACCTATAGAGCTTGACATATCAATGCTTTAATACTTAGCAGGCTTGGGTCACGATCTCACTAGCTATACTTAAATTCATTGAGCGAAAATTCTATCAAGATGCATATTTTGGGTTTTTATATGAATTTGGGTTATATGGACAAATTTAGGGTTAACGAGTATATTTTAGGAAACAAGATGGATTTTGGCCACGTGACTATTTTGAGTTATGAGAAAAATTTGAGTCAAAGGGTTGAAAACAAGGTAGATTTTGGGTAAAAAATCACATTTTGGTGTAATGATGTATTTGGGGTAAATGAACAAATTTTAAGCCACAAGGTAGATTTTAGGATACGCAGACAAATACTGCGTACGTATTGATGGACATTTGGCTAAATACATAAATTTGGGTCATAATACTTCTTGTCATAAGATAAATTTTGGGTCATACAGAGTACATGTCTCGTGTCGTAATGTAATTTCATTTCAAATATGTCGATTTTAGGTCATGAGTAAAACTTGATGTCACTAGAAAAATTTTAGGAACATGGCAAATTTTGGGTCACAAAGACATATATTAAGTTAAGTTATAGAAGTCTTACTAAAAGACAAATTTTCAGTTATGAGGCATATTTTAGATTATGATGACTCACTCTGGGTTAATCGATAATCTTTTGATTGGGTTACGATGTATATCCTGAGTCATGTGGTAACCTATGATTCACATGATAAATTTTGTATCTCAAGATAGATTTTAGATCACATAGAAAATTTTGGCCAACGAAATAAATCTAAATTTGGTAGACTTGGGATTATATTAGCAAATTATGAGGGTCGCGTTATAGATTTTGGTCCATTAATTAAATTTAGGTCACAAAATAGATTTTCTTATTTACTGTTATGTAAAGTTTAGGTCTCGTGGGAAACTTTTGTTTGTTATAAAATTGTTAAGTCACTTAGCAAATTTTTTGTCAAGAATAAGCCTATTTTGGGTCAGGTATATTTTTTTGGATTATAAAGTAGATTTTGGATTAACAATGAAATTTGATTCTGGAAATTTTCGGCTCTATCACATTGCACTGTTAACTTCAATCAAAAACTTCTTAATATTTTGTTACTCCCTAATTTTGGAGATTTTAGAAAAAACTTGTTAGTTAAGCAAGATCAATTGGTTAAACTATATATGTTGGAGACGGGTTCACATGCTATTACCTAGTGATCAATAAGTCATCGGGAGTTGTGACCTCAAAATAAAATAATGGTCTAAAGTTTATCCTTTAATGATGGGATTTTAAATTATACCGTAAGAGCACGACTGTCAATGAGACAGTATACAAACACAGTTCGTTTTACAGGGATTTTAGAATTGCAATTTCTAATTATTTTACAATTTATCTGCTAAAAAAAAGAAAAGGATGAAATAAGAAGTATTAAATAAATCTAATAAAACTAAAAAATATAGAAAAAACCAGGGTTTCGGATTCCACCAAATTAAATATGCAAATTACTCATTCATCTATAAAAACATATTCTTATTATCACTTAAAATAGTTTCGAACTCAATCTCATGCCTCGGAATATACTACGGTTAAAATAATAACTATAACTTTTGTTGTACCAAAATAATATAATCTCATTCGTTTATTAAAAATTAATAATCGGACTATCCATAACCAATAAAGAACGAAACTTTTTAGAAGAGAAATTAATAAACAATTAAATCCAAAATAATACTTTATTAGAAAGTACCTGAATCATTTATATAATTGAATTGGTTTTATCTCTAATCCCAGTGTAGAGAACTAGTTATCCATTGTTACATAGAGAAAATAAAACTAAAAAAGAAAAAGAATATAAAAATCCTAATACTAATGCTACAGTCTGCTACCGGCTCTGTCTCTCCCCTCTCATCATGCCCAGCGCATGACTATTTATAGTGGTGATATCGTTCTTTGTTTCTTGAAATACAAAGTCTCAATTTAAGCAACCTTCCATTCTTTTGAGCTTAAATCTTACTTTGCAATTAGAAGTCATCCCTTGCATACGGTTGGTACATTTGTTTGGTATATGAAATCATGTTTGTTAACACACTCATAAAGACAGATCACACGAGCACTTAACATTTCCATTCTTTTCAACCATTTCCTTTAGTTGTTTGATGCTGCAAATCCCATTTACAAGGTAAGTAGCCTGTTTTGTCGATATTATGTTGATTTTTCATATTCATTTTGATTCCTCAAAATCACCTATGTTCCACGTATACAAGGCAACACTCCATGTTTGTGTTGGAAACTTCCAAACGGGACTTGTCACCTTGATATCTTTATATTCACCACTAATATCGTGCATTTAAGTGTAAACAAATCAACTTATTAAATAGAATAAAATATTTTTATATATTGAGGATACTTAAAAAAAAAGACATTATAAAATAATTTGAAAAACCCCTTATCTGAATAATTTTGGTAATCGTTAAATTATTTTTGAGTATCCCTCAAATGTTGTTAAGATTAAATTTAAATTTTGATTTTATTTAATTAAGTGTTAGTTATAGAAGAAGGAGAAGGATTTTGCAACACCATAGTCAGCATTGCAACACTAACTGTCGACATTGCAACACCATACAATCGGTATAGCAAAATTCAAAGTCGGCATTGAATAGTATCACACGACAATTCCGATTGTGGTCAATTTTATAGCAGAATTTCAGAACAATTGTTAAACCAATAGTCGGTATTGCTTGAGTATTGAATTGGCATTAGTTACAATCTTAGACACCAATAATGGGATTAATCTTCAGATAAAATAAACCCACTTAAATACGTATTGAATTGGCATTAGTTACAATCTGAGAAACCAATAATGGGAATAATCTTCAGATAAAATAAACCCAATTAAGTACTTGAGTCTGATCTAATGAAAGTTTATCTTCATATGGGAATAAGAAAAAAAAAACAAAACAAATGTTTGTGTACTCGCCACGTATAATAACCACTTATTAGCTCTAAAAGACCTATGGAACCACATCCTGAAAAGGGAACACAGACAAAATCCATAACAACTAAAAGAAAACAGATCTGGATAGATGATTCCGCGATTAAACTCATTCATTAACATACATCATTTGTGAATTAATCATAAGGAAACACAACATGCAACAGATATAACATCAAAATCAAAAATTGCTCTATACGACTTCATGTGCTATGTATCTCGTTGTTAACTCATTAAAGACTAAACTGTGATGGGTAAGAAACAAATAAGAAGAGGAAGAGTGGAGTCGAATTTGAATTGTTGAAATGAAGAGATACCAAATTTATGTTTATTAGGTTTTATTTTATTTTTATTTTTATTAATGTAAAGGGAAATTTAAACATTACAACATTAAAAAAAATACCCCCTTAGTCAAAATTTAGCCCCATGTAACCGTGAGTATCCCTAAATTTGTGAGAGTATTCTCAATTGAGGATTCATTAAATACAGTCTATTTTAGTAGACATAAACTTGTCCTCTTCGGTTGACTATTTGACTAGCTTTTGATTCCACAATAACGTTCGTGTTTTGAGACGGCAATAAAGTAGTAATTTGAGGTTGACTTTCATTTACATCATTTTTATGGGTATAATCCCATGTTTCAGTTCGTCGAGCCTTTATTGACTAAATTATGCAAAACTAAACAATAACATCAAATTTGTACAAAAGAGAGAACTAAAAATATATAAATTAAGACGTAAAAATGACGTGTCTACACACTCATCACTTAATCAGAAAAATATATGTTAGAGCACTGCTCGGTTGAACCCACGAGTATTGGTATGTCAAGCTTGTTGTCAATGTTAGTTGACCAAACCTATTTATTGATTTATCGTCTACTAATTCAGCCACGGACTAGGATAAGATTTAAGTAGTCGAGTTTCAGATATCACTGTATACCCTTGAAGATTGAATATTGAAGATCACACGAAGAAATCAACGAGAACTTCATTAACAAAAGGTATGTAAAAAATATTTATCCTATTTGACTCATTATTTTTTACCTATCTATCTTCTGAGACATAGTCATTTGTCTTTAGTAATTGATGTGATACAATGAAGAATTTTTTAGTTCAAGCTTGTATCTGACTTATCTCAAAAATCGAACTCAAGCAACGGAAGTTCAAAAAACTTATCACATATTTGAGGGGCTTTTTTTAAAGAAATATAGTTCAGGTTGAGAACAATTTAACTGTTCAATAAACTATATTTGCGCAAAAAGTTCTTCAAAACTCCAAATTACCTTAAAGTTCGCGAACCACTTTTGGTAGTTCGCGAACTATGCAATTTGAGAAGCTTTCTGTTGACATCCAACTTTGCCAAGAGCTCGCAAACCACTTTTTGGATTTTGAAACAGTGCAATTCGGTGAGTTTTCTCTTGACTCCCAAAAATACACTTGAGTTCTTGAACCACTTTTTATAGTTCGCGAACTGTGCAACTTGGATGCTTTTCTGTTAACTTCCAGCAGCGCTTTGAGTTCACAAACAATTATTTGTAGTTCGTGAAGTTTATCAGTTTGGACATTTCTTGTCAACTCATATTGCTTGATGGTTCATGATAGACACATTTATGTGTCTTATTTGATCTCTTATTTGTATTAATAGTTCTCCATTTTTGTATTAATAATATGATTTTCTTTATTTGTAGGTATTTTTGTGAAATTAATAAATATGGAGAAATCGGTTAAAAAGTGCTAAAAACACCTCCATCAAAAGTGTTAAAGGCACCCAAGAAATTGTTAAAGGAACCCCCTTGAATTTGATAAAGGCACCCAACAATATGTTCAGAGCACCCACCTTTTGAAATTCAAAAGTGAATTTTGGCGGAAAAGTTTTATTCAATCGCAGCAAGAATTTCAAGCGAATATTTTGAGAAGCTATTAAGGTTTTAAGACAAGATATTTTATTATCTTTTTAGTAAGAAACGAACATAGCCTGGAAAAGTAAAAATAAGCTAAAAAAACATCGGAATTATTCTCTCGTGAAGTATCAGGGAACCAAAGATTATCGGTTGAAAAATCTCGGGATCTTGCTGTGAAAATATCATGTGATATTTTGTCTCGAGTTTTTGTTGAAGGAAACAACTTCTTTGAATATAAACAATATCACAGAGTTTTGATTAAGATTAAAGACCGAGATGGGAGAAAATATTTTTCTTTCCGTGAGAAGTTTGTGAGAATTAATTGAAGATTTGGAGGAGTTATTACGAGTTGGGGAGGATGCACTATAAATAGCCGAGTTGTAGGAATGATCAGGGGGGCTGGAGAGGCCAGAAATCAAAAAAATCAAATTCCAGAAAATTCTCATAATGAAGAAGATGAAGAAAATGTTGCGAAAAGTTTGAAGATTCTGTTGCTAAATCTTTTAACTTTGCAGCGTTTATCTTCATTTGCAACATTTATCTTCGGTGAAAAAATTTTCTTTTGTAACAGTGAGTCTGTAACGATTATAAAGGTTGTAAACTCGTTGTTTTAGTTATTTTTACTCTTTTTCACCATTTGTAAACACCTTTTTGAGCAATGAATGAGTATTTTGAGAGTGTTTTCAACATGAAGAGCTAAACCCCATCACTGGGCGACGGAGGAAGCTATTTTTTCCAAAAATTATGTGGTAATATTTATTTAATTAATTTGTGCAATTCTTTTATGATTATTTGCCTTGGTTAAAAATTGATTTATTGATTTTTATTAAACATTTGTGATTTCGTTAGATGGTACATGCTTGGCCTAGGTTTTAGATGTTCCATGCTTTTGTTATACAATTGTTGTTTTAAAAATCTACTTGTTGAAAATTTTTAGAATCAAATTAATTGTAAGAATTGCATAATTATAATTATTGAATTAAATCACTTTAAAATTTGGAAAATAGTGGAATCTGAGTCCCAGTCCCTTGTAATTTTGTCAATATCTTTTATTTGCTAATTTTAGTCTTAGAAATTAGGTTTAAAAACAAATCTTCACAAGTCTTGAACGAACCTTTATTTACCACTATTACAAAACCATAAGTTCACAAACCACAATTGGTTAGCTCGTGAACATATGGTGCACGGTCCTTATTGACAAATGTACATATATGCATTATTTTTCTTTGTATTATAAGAAAAACTTCTCGCATGTTTATTCATTTCCATTCCTAGTACCATGCTATTATGAGTAACTTAATTCTTTTCCTAATTGAGTAGAAGCTAAATTTTAGAAGTACCTTTCTTTCGGAACTACTTGGTTACCATTCTTACGGCTTCTATTGAAGGAAATAACTTTTTTGCTATAATGTTCCAACTATGGTAACAAGTTTACTTGGGACCAACGTAAAAAACTATTCTAAGCAGTATTGAGATTACTTGAGATCAAAGTAATTCGTAAAAATGGAAACTAGTTCACGAACTTATTTAGGAATGCAAGTAACCGTTGCTTAAAATTTAAGCAACCTAGCCTTATTCATCATTATACATATAAGACTCTCTGCAACTAAGATTATCAATCCATGCACGATGTGTATCTTGTTACTGCAAGAGTCATCCTCCATAAACCTACGTTTCCTCGAGAAACATAATTGGGTTACGACTTTGAAGTCTTCACTTGGGATTCGTGAAGCCCGACAGACTATCTTTTATCTGATAGATATTTGGTATCCGAAATCTTATCTTGATCATCATAGTTTTTGACTATTATAATGTCCTTGTCTTCTGATATAAGGCCATTCAAGAACTATATATTGATAAATAAGATTTATATAAACTACAAAGAGTTTTTCGTCTCGAACCTTGTTAGTTCCATAAGATTAGATCTAAGTTTGTACTTAAATAGTTCTTGTGGGTAGAATCTATTAGGTTTCGTAATGTGTAAACGCTAATTGTTGAGGATTGCTTTGATAACTCTTTTTTCCTTTGAAGTTCCCTTGAAACAAAGATTTTCATTATTTCGATTATAATATCTCAAGGAAATCAAATAGGTGTCATGTTGGAGGCAGGTAACACTAGTCTTCACGAAGGACTATGTAGCACCTTCCAAATACTATTAGAAATATAAGTTTATAAAGATTTACCTTGTGGATCGAATGAGATGGGAGATCCGAGTTTGATTTTGGAAAAATTGGATTAGGGTTTTTAGAATTTGAAAAGTTTGATGGAAATAGAAAGTTTTTTCTAAGGGTTTTGATAGATTTGGAAAGTAGTGAAAAGAGGAAATAATTTTTTATTTATATTATGATTTTAGTATTAGGCTTAATTAATAAGTAGAGGGTAGTTTGGTATTTTTGACCAAAAATTAGACATCCCTTATCATATTCTCTCGTTGGGAGAAAAATTGGATATGCCTAAAATAAAATGAGTAGGTCTAAAATTAACCAGGATGTCATGGGGATCTAATTTCTTCCATCCTTTTTAGTTTTATAATCACTCTTTTATGCTTCAAAAATAAATAAACGTACAAAAAAATTCGTTTATCTGATCATGAAATAGTTTTCATTATTTTTAAAACTTATTCTCAGACTTTGTGTTTAAAACTTTGAATCCTTATTAAATTTTATTCCTAAATAACCATTTTCTAATTATGATCGTTTAATTTTTTACAGGTCTCCCTTGATTAAAAAAAATGGTATCCATCCAATATTGGATCTTTGTGAACAACCTATGCATCGTCCTTATGACAGTATTGTCAAATCCAATAATTTTGTGCAAGACAATATTGTCGAAGTATGCGGTTTTGCAACCCAACATCGTGTTATCTTTCAGTATGTTACAATATAATCATTGTCATATCCCTCGTCAAGTGTTTGTCGCCATGAAAACCCAGGTGAGCCAATCAATCTAGAAACCGTTGAAAAGTCTGAAAATTTAAAATCCAAAATTCCCCCCTTTAAGTTTCGTGATTTTAGGAACCATTACTATTATTTTGGAACCATGCAGCAGAACTCTAACGAAATTAATATCTTTCTTAATTCTGTTATTCCCCAACTTCTTTTAAGGAAACATAATATCTTTTTTTCAATCATGCTTGACAGAATCAATATCTCCTTTACATATATTATATCCAAGCCTTTGTTTAGAAAACAGAATATGTCTTGCGTATCATCTTTGACCTTTCTCTCAGTATAAAACAAGAAAGCCAGTGATATTTCTTCTTACTTTACAACCAGGAAAACCCTAAAAAAATTGGGTGTACTTGTAAAAGAATGAGTTCTAACAGCATCAATAACAAAGTTACTGCAATCACTGAGAAGATGAAGACTGGAACAATTAGGAAAACCCTTGGTAACCCAGTTAGAGGTGCTATTGGTTCATCAAAGCGCTTGAATAAAGCAGCCAAGGAATGGAAAAACAATTTAATAGGAAAACTCATGACTGATGATGATGATATTTAATCGGGAGATGTCAAAGATAAGTTGAATCTTCTATGGAAGAAGTACAAGAAGAAGAAAATTAGGGTTTTTGGAGAAAACTTATATGTTTTTAAGTTTAATATTCAACAGATTATGAAAGAAGTTCTTAAGAAATCCCTTTGAAATATTTTGAAATGTCTTATAGCACTACAAGTCTATACTACTGCGATACCATATAAGGATTGGGTGTTTATTAAGCAAGAATGGGGTGTTCAGTTCAAGGGTATTCTCCTTAAACATCATCATGAAGTTGTAGTCAATGACGCCATTAAAGACCTTGGAGGGAAGATATTCACAAATCCGAAGAACTGCAGACCCAGGTATGGTAGCATGATTTCTTCTCGAATTAAGATGGACCTCAATAAGCCGCTGAAAAGAGAAGAATGGTGGAATACAAATTCTGGAGAACCAATATGGATAAAGTATCACTGGATTAAATAAACATACATTCTCTGTAAACATTGTTATACAGTGGATCATAATGATGACTTATATGAAGGGGTAGCTGAGATTCTTAGTCAAAGAGCTATGACTTTGGAAGAATATGAACAACATTATATAAAAAAGAATGAAGCTGAAGAAGAGGATACAAATCAGGATAATGGTTTTGAGCTTGTTAACTATAATACTGATGAACCTTTACAAGCAGAGGAAACTAGAACCAGCAAAAAATCTAGGAACCAACCTATTCATACTTCTGGTAGTAACCCTTCCATTAGTTGCCCAACCCTTGCTACCCATGGAGGGAATCTTAAAGACAATGATTATGCTGGTAACATTACTACATTAGTGCTCAAAATGATTTCATGGATGCAGTCGAGATGGATATGATTAAGGAACCTGTTGCTGGAACAAAGTTGGATGCCATTCAGAATCAAGAGAACAATGCACTCAGCGTAACTATCTTTCCTTTTCACTTATTTTATTTTCATTTATTTTGTGTCGATATATTTGTTATCATGTAGACTGTTTTTGGTTGTTAGACACTTCAATAGCACTAGGTACCCAGTTACATATTTTTGTTATGTTAAAATGAGAGTCTTAGCATGGATTTGTCAAGATTTCAATAGTAAAACTACTAGAGATCATCTTAATGACATGCTCTATAGATATAACCCAAATATTATCTTCATTTCAGAAGCCAAAATAAGGATTGAAAAAAATGACGAAACTGATAAAACCATTTAAATTTCCAAATAATAAACTTATACCTTCTAGAGGTCTAGATGGTGGTCTCATTCTTCTATCGAAAGATGGATTCCAATTTCAAATTGTAAATGCACATACATGGATTATAAACTGTTTAGTTCATATCCTTCCATAACATAATGGCTTTTCACTTGTATGTATGGATCTCCATATCCAACTCATAAGGAAAAACAATGGTCTTACATCAAAGATTTGAGCCACAACATTAATCATCCATGGGTGGTTATAGAAGATTTGATTTTGGTTTTCAATAATGAAAATAAGCCTTTAGTTCATAATACTTCTTCTGCTTCAAGTCATGTTGTTTATTTTTCAAGGGATTCTTCTTATGTTAATATGATTTATGAGGATGGCTTGGATGATATGGGTTATACTGGTAAATATTTCACTTGGTCTAGCAATGTTCATGGAACTGATCTAAGAAGATCAAAACTGGATAAAGGTTTTACTAGTGGTGATTGGGTTAGACACTTTCCTGATGCAAAACTGCTTCACTTACCTCAATCACGGTCTGATTACTGCCTTATTTTATTAGATTTTTCTTCTACAAATGGTGATAGGAAAGAAACTGGAAATTTTTCCAGTGTTATGTAAGAGATGAAACTCTTAAAGCTGAAGTTGTTGTTGCTTGGAACAATCATGTTAATGGCTCTCATGCATTCAAACTTTCTAGGAAAACTAGTGTTTACAAGATAATATGTTTCAAAATGGAATAGAGATAAGTTTGGTAATATCTAAAGCAACATCCAGCTCTTACATCAACAACTTGGGGCTATTCAACAAGAGGATCATACACTTAAAAACAACAATAATATTTAAATTCAGGAGGTTGAGCAACAAATTGAACACTGGCACCAAATACATAGTGAATTTTGGGGTCAAAAAGAAAGAGATCAATACTGCCTGGAAATAGATAGAAATACTAAATATCATCCTACAAATGCAAATGGAAGAAGATCAAGAAATAATATAGCAGCTCTAAAGGATGGTGATGGCAATTGGTGTTCTAGTGGACAAGATTTGGGGAACTTATTAGCTTAACATTACAACACACTACATACTTCTTCCACTCCTACTAGAAATGAAGCTATACTGAAGTGTATTCCTCAAGTCATCACAAATGTTGATAATAATGGGCTTATTAGAGTTCTAGAAGCTGCTGAAATACTAAAAGCTTTAAAAGACATGAAGCCATGGAAAGCTCCAGGTCCAAATGATTTTCCACCTGGATTTTTTCAATCTCATCCGGACACTGTTGGTAGTGAAGTAGTGGAGATGGTAAATCAGTTTTTTTCAGACAGGTTTCATGCTTAAAGAGCTTAATGCAGCTAATATTTCTTTGATTCCAAAGACAAAAAACAAGCAGGTTTCTTCTGATTTAAGACCCATTGTTCTTTGTAATACTTCTTACAAAATTATCTCTAAAATCCTCTCCTCTAGATTGAAAAAATTCATGGAAAAATTATTTCACCTCTCCAAGCCGCATATGTACCAGGGAGACATATATCTGATAACTTACAATTGGCTCAAGAGATAATCCATACTATGAAAAACAAGAATGAGAAGAAGAATCACCTTGCACTTAAGCTTGATATGTCTAAAGCCTTTGATAGGCTAGAATAGTCTTTCTTGATGGATGTTATGACACAAATGGGTTTTTGCAGTGAGTGGTGGTAAAGATTATGGTTCTTTATCAGTAGCTATCACTGGGAAACCTTTAATAGTCTCACCGATGGAGCCCCCTTCCTCTTATGAAATGTATAAGTACTACAAAAATCTATATACTTCTAAATGGTACTCCTTGCAATTCATATCAACCAACAAGAGGCATTAGACAAGGTGACCCTCTTTCACCTTATCTATTTATTATTGCTATGAAGGTTTTTTCAAGACAGTTACACATTGCTGAACAGGACAACAAGATTGAAGGTATCAAAATTGCCTCAAGTGCCCCATCAATCTCTCATTTATTCTTTGCAGATGACTGCTTATTATTTGCAAATGCTGACTTGTACAATGTAAATAATTTACTGCAAATCATTGAAGACTTTGGTGTTGCATCTGGGCAAATGGTGAATTTCACTAAGTCAAGTGTCTTTTTCAGTGCTAATGTTCCACAAAGATTCTGCATAATTTTATCTAGAAGACTAAAGGTACCAAATATGCATCCAAACGAGAAGTACCTGGAAATTTCCCTCATTATTGGAAAAAGAAAGAAACAATGCTTCACATATCTTCTGGATAAAGTGAAGAAAATATTGGCTATATGGAGGGGTAAAACAATGTTACAATATGGAAAATCTCAAATGATCAAGACTGTTACCAACACAATCCCTTTTTATTCAATGAGTTGCCTTCAGATTCCAAAAAATACTATCAACAAAATCAATACATTGCAGAAATACTTTTGGTGGGGGTTTGAAGAAAAGAAGGGCACTTATATTACTTCTTGGAAGAATTTAAGAAAACACAAAGACATTGGTGGTCAGGGATTTATAGATTTAAAAATCTTGAATCAGGCTTTACTAATCAGAGCTGCTTGGAGAATATACACAAACTCAATACTCTTTGGGTCAAATGCATGTCTGCAAAATGCTTCCCTTGTACTAGTATGTTACATGCTAGTAAGAAGAAAATGCTCTTAGGCTTGGAAAGGTCTTCAGAAAAATATAGATTTCATTAAAAAACATAGGTGATGGAGAGTTGGAAAGGGTAATCAAATAAAAATTTGGCTTGATGTTTGGATAATCATCTTGGATTGTCCACCAACACCAAGACAAGAAGCTCTTAATATGAAGACTTTGTCTGGGTTAAAGAACTTATGATGCAAGGAAGTACATAGTGGAATATAGAATTAATTTATTATCTCTTTGAACCAGCTAATGCTGAGCTTGTCTTAAAGATGAGAATCCCATGTGTTTCTGAAGATAAGCTTATTTGGAAATTGGAAAAAAAATGGTATTTTTACTCTTAAGTCAGCTTATAGTAAGCTTTTTTAAATCAGCTTAGGGAGTCTAAAAGTCTTAACTACTATCCAGGAGACAAATATCAGATGGAAAGAATTATGAAGCATACAAACCTGGCCAAGAGTCAGGCATTTTTCTGGAAATGTCTCTCTGATATCCTTCCAAATAAAGATAGATTATCAAGGGTTTGCAGCTACATAAACAAGTTATGTCCACTATGCAGTCAACATGATGAAAGCATAATGCATATATTATTTACCTGTCCGTTTTCAAGGTCACTTTGGATGGAAGTACCTGGGGGAAGTAATGTGCTCACAGGAGGTTATACTGATATTGTTGTTATGTTTGAAAGCTAGATGATTTAAGATAAGCAACAATATTCTCAGAATGACTGGTTGAATCTAGTTATGGTGGTTACATGGAGCATATAAAATGAAAGATGTGAAGTTGTCTTTCAAAATAAGAAAGCTGATCCAAGAACTACTGCAAAAAAAGCTATTAGTTTTTCCAACTATATTGGGAAACTTAATACTAATATAAAGCCATCACACTCTGATCTGCAAATTTGTCTGCTGCCTCCCGTAATCTGGAAAGCCCCTGCACAGCCTTATCTTACTTTTAATGTGCTGCATCCTATGATACTCATATTGGACTAATGGGTGTAAGTCTGGTTTTACGTGATCATGCAGGAAAATGGTGGGGATCTTACGCAAAGTGTTATGCATGAGTAAGAGACTCATAACAAACAAAATGTCTTGCAATTCTTGATGCAGTTGCTTGGAGTAAGGAGTTGGAGATTACTCATGCTGTGTTCAAGACTGATTTGAAGAGCATAGATGGGTACATTAACAGAGACTCTCCAGTGATAACATGTGAATATGAAATCATTCAGCTAGAAAAAACTATCTCGAGTTGGAAGTGTCATTTTATTCCTAAAGTTTATAATAACAGCCCACGAGTTAGAACCCCAAGGGTGTCACTATCCAAGTGGATTAAGCCCAACAAAACAAAATTCACACAAAAAACCCATTTTACAAAATCTGTCCAAGTTACCCTTCTTTAAATCAACCCAAAAACAAACCACACACAACCACCCGCCCATTAACTCACGAAACCCATTTTACAAAATCTGTTCTCACGAACCCACGAACTCACGATTGAAACCCATCTTCTTCTTCACCATTTTTCCACTGTCTCCACCATTAAATCTGTTGTAGTTAATGAAGTTGCAATTATTACCTCATTAAATATCTCTTTAATCAAAATCAGACCGTCTAGCTAAAGAAAACGGTAAGAAAGAAGGCTGAAAAGTTCATAAAAACTCTATCATCCCTTCATAAAATCATCATCAACATTCTGTGAAGTAGCAACTGATTCTAATACGATTGTTCATAATCAACATTCTGTGAATTAGCATTCGAGTGTGAAGTAGCAATTGATTCTGTGAGAGTTTAAAAACAAAAATAAAACAGAGAAAACTCGTTAAAAATGGTGAAGAAACAGGAGAAGAAGATGAAGAAAACAAACAATACACTAGTTAAAAAACAAGAAACAAAGAAAGGTAAATTGAAATTTGCATCATATTCTGTGATTATAATCATATTCTACTGTTTTATTGAGAAAACTTGTTCAATATAAGGTTTCATGGATTTTCATCTAGGTTTCGTAGGTTTCAGCCAATTCTGCGTAGATCTGTTTCAAACATGTTTGTGCAAACATGTTTAGAAAATGTTTATTTAGATGAATTGTTCACTGTGTATTTCGATGGAACACCAACATGTTTCATACTATTCTTTACAGATTTACAGCAAACAATATTTGTGTTTTTAGGACATGAATTTGGGGCTGAAACCCCAATAGGTTTCAGCTTATTCTGTGCATGTTTTATGTAACGATTTGTATTTTCATAGGTTTCAGCATGTTCTATGTATGAGTTGTAAACAACAAATGATGATGATTATTAGAAACTGAATGTGTTGATGGAACCCTATGAGGTTTCATCCTAATTACTTCTATTTGTGCTAACTGTTTACATATTCTGAAAACAAAATTTAATCCTATTCTTTACAGATTTGCAGCAAACAATCTTTGTGTTTTTAGAACATAAATTTGTGGCTGAAACCCCAATAGGTTTCAGCCTATTCTGTGCTTCTCTGTTTCCAACAAATGAATGTTTTTTAGAACATGAATTTGGGGCTAAAAACCCAATAGGTTTCAGCCTATTCTGTGCATGTTTTTCGTAACAATTTTTATTTTCATAGGTTTCAGATTGTTCTATGTATGAGTTGTAAACAACAAATGATGATGATTTTTAGAAAATGAATGTGTTGATGGAACCCTATGAGGTTTCATCCTAATTACTTCTATTTGTGCTAACTGTTTACATACTCGGTAACAGGAAAAAACAATTATTTGTGCTAACTGTTACTTATTCTGTAACAGATACCTATAGGTGCTCTCTACAACATTTATATACAGAGGCACCAAAGATCAAAACACTGATACAAAATAAAGAACAACACATGAAAGAAATTCTAGCATGTCCATTCTGGCGCTTCTTCGAACCATTCTTCGATGGATACCTTGAAGCATCTAAATAAAGAAATCAACAATGGCTGTCCAAAAGATATTAGGGAAATTTTTTAAAAATGAGAACCATGTGAAACCAGATTGCTTCAAGCTAATGAGATCAAAGAAATTGATATTGAAGACAACGCCTGAGCATTTTGCTGTCATCTTTGGTCTACAAATGATAAAGAATATGGATATAGACGAAGAAGATGTTGAGCTGAAGAAAAGGGTGAAAATGTTTCAAGTTGAATACTTTAATGGAGCAAAAAAGATGAAAAAAACAGATATTGTAAGAGGTATGATGAAGGCAGCAGCGGATGAAACAAAAGCTGAAGACTTCGTTAAGCTTTTTATATTGTATCTGTTGGTTGCAATATTTGTCCCAAACAAAGGTGGACAGAATCTTCCTTCCAATTACTTGTACCTAGTATTGGAGATGAATAAAGTGTGTTGGCCTGAAGTTTTGCATGAAAATCTAATTGATTCTTTAAAAAAGTCTGAAGATGTTGATGACGTATCGGGTTGCGTTATTTACCCACTGGTAAGTTAATTTGTCTTTATTTTGATTCATAAACTGTTTGTTTTTTATTTTACCATAGTATAATTACTAACTTAAAAGTTGAAATGTGTATTGTTTATTACAGTATTGGTTTGCTGAGATGACAAACATCACTCATAGAGAATATCAGAATGAAAGGTACACAAGGTTCGCTAGATGGAACCTTGATGAAATAAGCAATCAAGTGATTAATAATCTGGATGATCTCAACAACAAAACAAAAATTTACTCAAAGGTAGAAACAACAACAAATTTTGTTATTTAAAAAAATTTAATGTCTGATTATAACTATGGAACCAAATAAGGTTTCATAGTTTATTTAATATAAAATTTATTACTTTAATTGTATACAACATATTAATGTGGGTTACAAACAAGGATCCTTCTTGTTAGACTATAGTGAAGAAGAAATGCGCTTGGTCCAGCGACTTGATCAAAATGAAGTAAATGAAAGAAATGAAGAGCAAAACAAATTTGAAGAGGATAATGAAGATGATATTGAGATTATAGGTGAAGGAAATGAAGATATTGGTGATACAAATGAAGTGGCTGTTCAAATTGGAAATGAACATACCACATACAAAGAAAAGTACAAGTGGGCAAGAATAATGATTGAAAAGCTTACAAGAATTGGCAACATTGATCTTTCGGAAGAAGATCAATCAATTCTAGCAAAGTATGATGCAGAAGATAAGTTACAAGAAGAACCAATGAAACTTTCTGAACTACATTTTACAGCAGAAAACTTCTGTTTTAATAAAATTTCAAGTAGAAAAAAACTCAGCATATAAAATAAACAATGAAACCTACAAGGGTTTCATACATATGAATTACAATTTTCTGAAGAGAATGTCTAAGCATATAAAAACGCACTGAAACCTATTGAGGTTTCATATATATCAGTTGCATTTTTCAGAAAAATAAAAAGACAGAAACCTATTTATACTAAGAAACAATATAAACAATGTCTAAGAGAGTTACCGTCATTCCCGGATAAACCTGTCGCTGCCATGATATGACCAAGGTATTTACTCTTCAAATGAGCTGCATCGAGGAATAACAACGGATGACAATAATTGAATCCACGAATGCATGCACCGAAACAAATAAACAATCTCTGAAATTTTTGAGTCTCATTATCAACTTCCAAAACAACACGAGATCCAGGATTGGTTTCAGTCAGTTTCTTGGTATACCATTTCAAGTATATAAATGATTTCTCATTCTCTCCCCATGTAATATTCATTGCATGCCTCTTCCCTGCATATGCATAATAATGACTAATGTCAAAGCCATACTCTCTTGTAAACTGATCTATAATATCCTTTGTCTTCTTCTTTGGATTCTGTTTAATTTCTTCAACAATCAAACTACTAATAAGTTTCTTCGACAAGTGTGGTCTGTTAACAACACCACCACAACATGTGTGCTTCTTGTTTAACTCCTTGATAATAAAAGGACTACCTTCAACACCATCAATGGAAACAGCATATAAAAACCATTTACATTTGTCTTCTTCTTTCTTAGAACAACATGCACCAATCCTCAACTTCTCATTCCTTGTAATCTTAAAAGAAAACCCGGATACAGCATGATATTTCAATAAATCAAGACGAATTTGTTGAACACCTCTATTAAAAATCTGATTGACACCATGAAAAAGACTAAACGAATGCGCAGACTTCAACGGTTCTTTGGCTTTAGTAGAGACATCATAGTCAACTAATTTTGAAAGTGTTGAATGCTCAAAAGATACATTTCCTAAACTTCGTTGCTGCTCATATGGTATGACTGATGAAAATTCTGAACTAGATGATTCATCTGTATACTTCACATGTAACTCAATAGATGGAAGCTTGTTAAACACAGTAAATAAAACAACCGATTGGAGATCAAAATCAGTATTGATAACCTTTTGTTGATCACTAACTATGTGAAAAATTTCAATAGAAAGAGAAGATAATTCACTCCATCTTGAACATATAGTAGACTTCAAATCACAAACACTTGATTGAAGACCAACACGAAAATAAAACATATCATCTTTGTGAAATACAACAGCAAGAACATATTCCATGACCTACATGAAAGCATGAAAACGGAATAGGTTTCAGTGTATGTGAATACAAAAAAAAAAACAACAAAAACTGAAAAATGAATATTGACATCAACAAAAATAGCAAAAATGTGATTCAAACACAAACATGAAACACATGTATGAAACCGAAATAGGTTTCAGTGTATGTGAATATAAACAACAAAAAAAAAAATGAATATTGAAATAAAAACATAAAAAAAACGAGGACTGAAACCGATAGAGGTTTCAGTGTATGTGAATACAAAAAACAACAACAAAACAACACAAATTTGATTAACTAACGTATAAAGCAAAAATGTATGAAACCGAAATAGGTTTCAGTGTATGTGAATACAAACAACAACAAAAAAAATGAATATTGACATCAAAACATAACAAACAAAGGACTGAAACCGATAGAGGTTTCAATGTATGTGAATACGAAAAACAACAACAAAAACTGAAAAATGAATATTGACATCAACAAAAATAGCAAAAATATGAAGATAGAATCAGGAATTATAATTAACTGAGTATATAGAGCTGAAAAGATTGAAAGAAAAAGAAACAAATGTTCGCAAAATAATTCACTGTTTCTGTTCTTCAGTTCATCACGAAAAAAATGAACAGAAACAAAAAATAATTTGATTTAGAATGAACAACCAAAATCAAAACGTGGATTATCAAAAAACAACCAAAAACAAAAAATCATGAATTAGAATTACCTGAGTATATAGAGCTGAACAGAGTGAACGAAGAAGAAACTGATGTTCGAACAAGAATACCTGTACAAAGTGAAGTTCCTGTAGAGAGTGTTGCTTGAGATGATTCGAAGATGTATACAGTAATGATTCCAAAAAGATGTTGTTGAATGAATGTATGTTCTTCAATTATACAACAGCAACAACGAATTCAAAATACATGAACTGATTTTGATTTGAAGAAGATTTCAAAAATCTTTCAAAAATCA